>JAKSZT010054458.1:4366649-4538079 GCA_026826555.1 Tolypeutes matacus
ATCTATCTATCTATCTATCTATCTATCTATCTATCTATCTATCTATCTATCTATCTATCTATCTATCATGTCTATGATCTATCTATCCTATACCAGTTTAAATTTAGATTCTTTTCATTCCATATTCTATGGAAGGCAATTTCTAAGGCATTGAGTAATACAAACTATGGGAATATAATATAAATGCTCAGCCTTCAACAATTCCATTATAAATATGACTGTGAATTAGTTTTATGTTTTGATCTAGTCATTATCCATCCCATTCTAAGAATCAGTTAACTCCCATGGATTATTTTGCATGATAAAATGACATTGATAAAAGCTTATAAAAATATGAATAGACCAATATAATTTCTCATTTCATGTACTGGAAGTCATTTTATAGGTTAATGGAAAGATTTATGGAATATAAACAGAATCCCTTGTCTTTTCAGTATCCCCCTTCAAGGACACATGTTTTTTAATCTAAGAAAATATTCTTCCTTGTTCTTTTGCAAATATTTCTCTAAGTTTATTTATTTCCCCTTTTCTTTCCTTCTCTATGCCCTTCATTACCTTTAGAATGGAAAGAACCTTGCACTTGAAAGATTGAAGGACATGTAGTAACTCTCATCCATACCAGCTTATTTATCCTTGTGTGCACAAACATGCACACACTATCCTGAATTAATAAAACTCATAATACTTTTATCAATTTTTCTGTAGGATAAATAGCATTTGGCTATAAATCATAGCCTCAATTTCCAAAAATCCATAACTACAATGAGCTATTTAAGAGAATCACTGCTCAAACAGAAATCATTACACATTATGTGATGTTTATTTCAAACAAAGTTGTTTGTCTAAAATAAAAGCAAACTTTTCTAATGAAGGGCCTGTTACTATCACATCATACTTCTCTATTAATTTGTCTTGTTGATAGCTAAAAATTTCCACGGCTACCCAACTAAGCCTATATTGGCATGCTGTCTGTCCAGAGATGAAAAGATTTTCTGAAAAACCCTACTTCTCTGTCAGAGACTACCACTTTCAAATTAGCCAATCAGCTATGTTCTTTTTCTCTGTAACTATGATAGCTGCTTCTCTCCCGGTGCTCCTTAGCAGTCCTCACATAGCTCCCCTCCAAAAAAAAAATCCACTTTCCCTGGAGCTTAACTGAGGCAGGGCCTATGAGCTATGTATTCAAGTCTGCATATCTTTTTCTCCGAAGGTATTTTCTTCATTATTACCTCAAAACACATTTATTTTTTTATTCTCAATGATATAAAATTTCCACTGAAATTGAATCATAGATTTTTAAAATTGTAATGTATATTTTCCAAATTTTACAACCATCAAATCCTCTATTATCTCAAGCTCTACCTTTTATTCTCTACCAAATTATTTTTAATGGCTGACCACTTTTAATCTTTGCTTAATAAAAGGATTAGGAAGAAAACAGGGAGGTGATACTGCATACTGAATTGCTATTCTTTTTAAGCCATGCTGTTAATACATTTTGTTAAAGGGTAGGTTGCAAATGTGAACCCAGTAAATTAATGCAAAAACTATTCATTTAGCAAAACCATTCATGTGAAAAATGTATAAGCAAATAATATCAAATGAACCATTTACTGAGAAGGAAAAGCTGTCACTAATGCTCCACCATCATCTTGTTTAAAGTTTTTGGATTCAAATATATACTTATATTTTTCTCTAATAATGAGATCTGTCTTAACACAAAAGGATGTCCTAGTTTAATGATGGGGTAGGAATAAAGACTTATTGACTCATGAGTTTGAGAATACCGCAAAACCTTTTACCTTAAACAATTGCATTTATTTAACTTCACCTTTGACCTCAATCTTGCCCACTTTGGACTGGTGGTACACTTGGAATCTGTATTTAACATGGCAGGAGAAATAAGAATCAAAAGCTTTTTTGCTTATTCTGGGAATCAAAAATTATGGGGAGTGTGATGTACTGTAAGCCATCAGGATTTGTGGAAACAAAACACTGTTGATATCACCAAGCTCTGGTGATAATAAAACATATGACAAGATTCAGGTAGAAAGGTTTACTATTATGGATATCAGAACACAAATAAATATTTATTGAACACCAACTTCATTTCAGACTGTGGTTTGTGCTCGTGACCATAAGGACTTATAATTAGGGCCAGAAAAGATACCAGAACCTGTATATTAAAATAAGGCCTTGAACTCATCCAGCCAAAACATGTCATTTTATCATGAGAAAAAGCTCTTTACCATGCTATGAATTTATTGCAAGAGAAATAGATTATTTTCCCTGTATGTAGAATGTGAAACTTCATTAACCTGGTTTTGTACATAATCATTAGCTAGAGTTTGTGAATCCTTATACAGAACACAGTCTTCATGCCCATTTTGTTAAAGAAATCATTATAAAATCTACAGTATCTGGAAATGTATTTTATAGTTTAGTAGTCAGGTTGAAAAGTTTGTCCTGAATTGTTTGTTTGTTTTCCAAATAACATGATGTTATCGAAAGGAGTCATATGTTTTGTCTTCGAAAGGACAAGAATCAGGTAGAAAGGTTTACCATTATCGATACCAGTACACATTTCACACCACTATCAGAGCCTCTGAGATACTTTTGGTATAAATTAAATCAGAAAAGAGTTTCTTACCTTCTTGGTTTGCTCTCCAAAATGGGAATTTTGCTTAATCCTGTTTTAGTGTAAGTCAGAGAGAAAGACAAGGAAAAAAAAAATCTTGTAAAAATATATAAGTTCTTGCCTAATTTTCCAGACCTGCTATAAGAAATACCACAAAACTGATTGGCTTAAACTGCAAGAATTTATTGTCTCACAGCTCTGGAAGCTAGAAGTACAATATCAAGGTCTTAGCAGGGTTTGCTTTCTCTGTAGTCCTTCACTTTCTGGCGTCCTTTCTCTCTTTGAGGCTGCTCCTCTGATTTCTGCCACCTTTTGCCTTCTGTCTGACTGCATCTAAAGACCTTTGTTTATAAGAACTCCAGTATATGGATTAAAACCTACCCCAATTCAGTTGACCTTATCTAAATAAGATCTTTGAAGATTCTATTCACAAATGAGTCCACACCTTAATTAATAATAATATCTTCAAAAGTCCTAGTTGTGAATGGATTAAAACCCACAGGAACATGGATTAAGATTTGAATGTGCCTTTTGTGGAATACTGCTACAACCCAGCTCCTGAAGGCATGAGTTGGTATGGCTGCAAGACCAAAGAACACACCTCGTATTTAGTGAGGCATAAGCTTTATTGGGACTTATAGACAGGAGAGGCTCACTGATGGTGGCCGATCAGAGAATGAAGATAGCACTCCACAAAGAGACAGAGAAATGAGGGGTTTCAGAACAAGGGCATTCCATAGGATATGAGAACAGAGTTCCTGCAAGGGTTCAGTAATGGCACTCATGGGGTCTGGTGAGGTTTTCACTACTCTCATAGGAAGACATTAACCAAGGAGTCTTATCGCTTAGGAAGATTATGGTTTATGATACCTTATATACATTCTCTTCCCTCTCCAGAGAGTTATTAGCCTTTAACTTATGTCTAGATCATGCAGGTGGGTACATGCTGAGGACTTGGTGGGGTCCTGGTTCCCCGCAATCCACCCCCATGTAGTGGCCTATGCTGACCACAAGGATTGCATCCACTTTCAACAGCAACAGTATAAAAGACAAGAGCTAAAGCTATTATTTGTTTTTCAGTGACAATTGTAGTTCCACCTGGCACAAAAATCTCCAATGGGTAGAACCACCAGTGCCCATGCTTTATTGTATATCTAACCTTGCTAGTAAAATTATACAACTCAGGGATAACCACCCCT
This sequence comes from Tolypeutes matacus, assembly GCA_026826555.1. NCBI lineage: Eukaryota > Metazoa > Chordata > Mammalia > Cingulata > Chlamyphoridae > Tolypeutes > Tolypeutes matacus. Next base: position 4,370,487 of record JAKSZT010054458.1, read on the forward strand.
CATCATAGATTCCCTCTTGCCATTCCATGCAGATGGGGGCATTGTGATCTAGGGTGACAAACTCAGCTATTAACCATCCTAAACTATTATATACAGCATATCCTAATAAAGGCCTGGGCTTATTCACCTGTTCCCTCACAAGGGAAAAAAATAATTTTGAGTCTCATTGAAAGACAGCAGCTGAATCTCAGGCTTACATGGGAAGGTCTTGTTCCAAACCTGCCACTGGGTCATATTCTGCCATGGCAGCAATGTGTTCTATGCTGTCCAATGTGCAGGAATTACAGTCCAAGGAAGGTCAGTAGTACTCGAGGATGGTAAATCTGTGCAAACCCAACATTGGGTTCGATTGTGGGCATGGGTTACAGCTGAAGCCCACTGTAGAAAGGTATTGGCTAGCATGCTTTCGGTGAAAATAAAGATGTTTATGGGGAACAATAAGGGACAGATTGTGCTAGTTTAACAGTATACAGGGAATATTTACATTAGTAGATAACAAAGTACCAGGTAGAAGAGTCCTATGGTAGAAGGAGACTTCTAATATTATACATTTTCCCTTTCTAAATTCTTGGAGATTTCTATAGTGACTTCAAAAACTAGTTTAGGCATAAGGAGAGTCAACTTAGACATACTTAAGGCCCCAGCTATTTGCTTTCTTGATTGGTTGCCTTTCTACCTTCACCTTTCAGCTGTCAGGGAATCAGTGGGGAGGCTTTTCTGTTTAGAGTTATCCAGGACTTCCTTTGAGTCCAGGACTTTCAAACTGGACCTCATGACCAGGGTCTTTGGCAGGATTTATTCTGACCAGCCACTTTCCCTATTTCCTATACTAACCTTCCTCCACCCCACCCTCAGAGAGTTTACACCCTTATTCTTAAAGGGAAGCAGAAGGGTGATGGCCACTCTTCTATAGCTGTTTCCTGCTGGATAGGGGCAATAGTTCCCCACCTGACAAGGTGTGAACCTCTCTGGCTATTCTATTGAAGTTGAAGGAAGGCATGTCTGGCACCATGGCTGGAACTTGGTGAAATCCTTGCATGACTAATACCTTATTCTAAAAGGTGTTGATTCTGGAAGAAATAAACTTAGAAATAAACTTTCTGGAAGAAAATCGTGGTACAGAGCCCCAAAAGGGGCAAGCTGAGACATACTGGATCATGGAAATGAGAAAGGCCAGGTGCCTCCAGAGGCTACATATTCCTGAAGCTGATGGACTTGAATTTGTAAATTTCCAATGTGGTGTAGGAAACTGCCACTCCCAGTTCCCACAGTGGTGGTTATGCCTAGAAAAGCTAGGAAAAGTATGAGGAGAGGAACTACACTAGACATAAACTCAAAAAGACAAGAAAGACAACAAGATAAGCAAATGGCAAGCAAAATAAAGACAATACTTTAAGTGAGTCATTCTTTTTTCTTTTAGGCACATTCATTAATTACTTAGAAAATTAATTAAGTTTACAAAGGCTCTTTTAACATATTCAATATCTTTCAGCATGTGACCTGGAATAGAAGGGATATTATTGTATTTATCAGGTATATAGGCATAGCGCTTAACACTAATCAATGCACCAATCAATGCACAAGTTCCTCTTTGAGCTGTAATTAATAGATGTAAGTTCCAGGTTTGCAATAATATACATGTTGTCTTTCCATGGAAATAGACCATAGTGCCTATTGTCTGTTTAGGTTCTACTCACATTACTCTGGTAATCATTGCTCCATGTGGTATATCCTTCACACAGACAGCATGCTGCAGCACTATTGGCCCTTGGGAAACTTCAGTGTTTCACAAGCCTGGTGCATAGTGCGCTTCAGCACTATGAAACAGAGCCAGTCTGGAGGCAATGTCCATTGTAAATCTGGCCAAATCCAGCCATCTCCAGCTGCTGCAGGAGTCCAAAAGTTCAATGTACTCTCCATCCATTTCAGGAGCCATGTCCAGACATGTGTTAAATTCTTTAAATATTTTAGGGGTCATAATGATTAGCCTAGCCAATAACTCAAAGGGAGAGAAACCACGCACAGCACGGGAGGCCTGGTTTGATTGAACAAGGGATTTTTGACAGTATTGAAGTCTATCTATTAATTTTTAAGCACTTTATAAATATTTCCAATGCAGTTTACAACATATTAAATGAACTTAACTATTTCAGTAATTTATTTTTTACTTTTACATCTTTATATTGATTACATTAATTAAGAGGTATTTTACTTTAACAGTACAGGAAAAACTACTTTCTCCATTATTTTATGAAAACCTAAGATTCCCAATGGAATCAAAATTATCTTCCCCCTACCACCACATTAATATGTAGATTGAGGTGGCCTCTAACAAGTTTGCCTGTTAGGAATTTACTTTATCAACATGAATTCAATTTCTATTTAATAAAGCCTTCTCGGAATTATTCATTTAAATATTTCAGTTTAGAAAATGCTTTTACAAACTTTCCATAACTATCCATAACCACACAGACTATAGTTACTTCATCTCAAGACAAGTTTCACCTTTACAAAACATGTTTCCTTACTTAATGCTACTTGTACAATACCTTCTCCAACTTTCTATATTCATTCAAGCCTTATCTTACATTTTTCCATACTGATTTTATGAAAACCAGCCATCTTATCTTAGGACAAAACACATTCCCTTAAAAAAAAAAGACATCAAATTTTAGTCAGCATGGACTATGAATTCACTTTCATAAACCTTTTAGTTCTTTCTACATCCATTGAAGTCCTCATTCCTCATTCTGTTCTATGGAGGAAAAAAAAACTGTTCATTTCAATTTAGGCAAAAACATTATTTTAAATAAGTTTGTAATAATTTCATTAGCCAAAAATTTACAATTTTCATCATTTTAAAGATTTAACAGACTTAATACTACCTTATTTTATTAGTATCTATATAAACCTAGGGAGATCACACCCAAGCTAAATGAAATTTGAACAATTATGGTACAAGCAAGAGATGTTCTTTTTTCTTCCTTCCTCCACATGAGGCTAAATACTCTTTTCTTTACTAAAACTCTAAAATTGTGATTAAGCTTAAAAGCATACTGACTGCCACGTACTGGAGAATATATTACAATTGTTTAATTTGTTTTAATCATAATTTAGAAAAATCTTCAAATAGCTTTCAAATATTTTTTTTTACTTACTGAAATTTGGCCATTGAATTATTACTGTCATCTCAAAAGCTGTTAAAATTTAATTGGGGAATTACAGGACAGACTATAACTAACAAGGTTTATTCTGTAACATACCCTCTGTCCCAATTATTATAATTTCCAGGCCTAATAGACAGAATTCTAGGCTAAACTTACATCTCCCCTATCTTTACACACCCAGCCCATCCCCTTAGTTTCTTCAACTGGTTTTAATGAGTCACTGGAATTCAGTCAAGTTTAGAAGACTCCAGGGGCATGATAGCTATAGAAACATTATGTAATAATTCAGGACAAATTTCTTAGTTTCTTTCCTTTAAATAGTTTCTTTATTCAGATTTTATGTGACTTTTTATACTGTTTGCCCCCTCCAATTTGGGCTTCAGGAGAACTCATTTGCCTATATAAATACTTATTTAATTTTTAGCAATTTGAATAGAGATCTTTTAAGAATTTTTATCTGTTAATTTAATATTACCATCTGGAGGTATGAAAATATACACTGAACAAACAGACAAACACAAAGAGTTAAGACACATCAAGAGAAAGATAAAACTCACTAATTTGATTCATAATTCTCACTCCTTTGGTATGGCTGTGTCCATACTCTCCATCATACCACATCTCTGAGTTTTACTGCTTTTAAGATCTCCTCTGGAATCAGTATTGCCTGTAATATGCAAACTCATTCTTGGAAACACTTTTATTAGTGGCCAGCAACCAGATAGGAACACTTCAGCAGTATAAATGCAGTTAAGCACTAATTTAGTAGTTTAGACAGATAGACATTTAACATATATATTCTGGATTACTCTTCAGGAGGACACTTAGACTTAAAGTTCAGGATTAAGCTATTGATTGAAAATGGAAAGTTCTTGATACAAATTCTGAACAAAATAAAATGTGAATAAAATTTAAAACATTGTCAAAATAACATCCCATTAAATTCTTCCAGTTTATGCAGTTTTGCAATGATCATCAACTCTGTGCAAGCAATCCATTAAGGAATCTTTCTTCTCTGCCTGTGCTAGGCACATATCCCTTTCTAACTTTAACTTTCCTTATAAGTGACACACAGCGGCCTTTGCTACTTGCTCTGCCTCAGTAGCCAATTGGAAGCCTCCTAACAGGGGCCAGGCTATAGCTACCATCTGACAGTCTCCCTTTTCCTTATTTAAGTGCAGTTGCTCTCTTACCTATGGTAGTATAGCCAGCATATCTGCCAGAGTTTTCAGGGCATCCACATATTCTCTTCATGGTCCCTACTCATCCAGGAGGGCAGCCATCCCTCCATATGAATGTTATAGGCCAACTCAGGATTTTCCCCATGGATTCTCCCTTCCCAGAGCTCACTTCCACTACTGCCAGTAGTCCTTCAGTCTCCTGGCTGTGGCTCACCAATTGTTACAATCCAACTCCTGAAGGGCAGGAGTTGTCATGGCTGCAAGACCAAAGAATGCACCTGGTATTTAGTCAGGCATAAACATTATTGGGACTTATGGACAGGAATGGCTTTTGAATGGCCAGAGTTAAGAGAATGAAATAGTGCTCTGCAAGGAGACAGGAAAATGAGGGGTGATATAATGGGTTTCAGAACAGGGATATTCCATAAGGTATTAGAATTGTTCATGCTAGGGTCACATGATGGCACACATGGGGTCTGGTGATATTTTCACTTGCTCATACGAAGGACATTTACCAAGGAGGTTTACTGCTTTGGGAAGGCTATAGTTTATGAAACCATATATACATTCTCTCCCTTCCAGAGAGGGTTGTTAACCTTTAACTTATATCTAGGTCACAGAGGCGCTTCATGCTGTGAACTTGGGGTGTGGGGGGCTGGGTCTCCACAGGTACATGATTCAGTCTCCACCAACTCCCAAATTTTGTAAAGCCTCTTCCTACCCTTCCCGACAATTATATCTCTACCTTAACACCCTATCCTCACCGCCCCCCCCAAAAAAAAAATCCACAAAACAGAATGTTAAATTTTATATCAATATACTGAGGGATAAGAAATGAACTAAAGTAATGTCTCTATATTTTGATGGCCCAATCTCAATATAAACAACTGTACAATTCATTTTCCCATGAAACAAATAGCATTTGGGATTTTCTCAAGAACAGGAATTGGTTCTTCTTTCTGGTCTCAGCTACTCTGGTCTCTCCACAAGGTCAGCTGTAGACTATCAGGCTCATCTGTATTCCCAGGGCTGTTATCTAAGAAGCACTCTCTCTTCCTGAATATCTCCTTGTGTATTCTTCTTCTCTGTGTGTTTACTTCTATGTGAGCATCGGTTTTATCCCCAAGGAGGCTGGGACTCACTGTAATGCCATGGTTGGATCAGAGCCTTAATCTTAACATAATTTAATCAGATGCCTCAGCTGAATCTAGCACAATCAAAGGGTTATCATGTCAGAGGAACCAACCAGTTTACAAGCATAATCTATTTTTCTTTTTAGAATTCATGAATAATATCAAACTGCTATACTAGGTAACCATGAACATTCAAAGAATAGAATTTCAGAACTGAAAGACATAGAGAGATTTCCAAAGGAAGTCTATACAAATTTTGACTGAACACTGAACTATGCATAGGTAAAACATTCAGATCAACCCAGCTGAAGGTACATGAGCTGAACTGAGACCACAGCTGATGTTCAAGAAAGTCTGCAAGTTAAGTCTACTAAAAATGCTCCATGCTAAAATTCAGAGAAACAAAAGTATATTTGCTAAAAATAACAGAACAAAGTCTTTCTACAACTTAATATTTTTAATATACAATCCAAAATTAACTGAAATATAAAGAATTTCAAAGTGCAATATAGTCTCACAAACAGATAACTAGTTGAATCCAAACTGAGATAAACAAGATGTTGGCATTATCAGACAAATATCTTAAAACTGATGCTGTTGTAACTAGCCTTAATGAAATATGTTTCAGTGAATGGAAAATTCAGCAGGGAATGGAAAAATCAGCAGGAAAAAAAAAAAAAAAACACAAGAAAAAATGTGAAATATATTTCCTGGACTAATATATATAATTAATGAAATAATAAATGTGGGGTCAAATGAAAGTTCAATGCTATGCTCACACTGCTGTCTTTTCAGGGAAACTTGTTTAAGTCATATAACAATAAAATGCAGATGAAATTGTATTTTAGCATGTAGTAAGAAATATTCAAATGTGATCTTGCTGACTGATCTGCCAAAAAAAAGCTAGCATCAAAGTTTTTCCTTATTAATTTGAGTTTTGAAGAAATTGAGAAAATAGGCATGCTTCTAGGAATGCTAAAAAAGAAAGTGTTATTGAAGAAGATTAAACAGATAAGATGAAACAGATAAGATTTTTCATCAGTTATATTTTAAAATTTTAATTCTTGACAGGATGTGCACTTATGATAATAATCAGGAAACATGTCAAAATCAGAAGTCAAGAGTAATGCTAAGTGAACTCAAATGATTAACATGTTTTAACAATAACAAGTATAAATGCTTAAAAATATTTGAAAACAAACAGGTTATGTAAGAATGTACTGCATTAAAATATTTCTAAGTTAGAAAAATTTTGTACCTTTTATCTTAAACTATGGTTGCCAAACTATGTCTACCAGCCAAATTGGCCTTCTGCCTATTTTTTGTAAAAAAGTTTTATTGGAACACAATCACAGCCATTTATTTGTCTATGCTGTTACAATGACAGAGCTCAATTGTTGTGACAGAAGCCATATGTCCCACAAATTTTCACTCAAGCTCTTTACCATCAGTAGTATTTTAACAAATTATAAGAATTTTACCTACAATATTGAAACAAAGTAGATAATAGTATTCATTAGACATATGTGAAAGATAAACTACAAGTATACAAAAAATAATAAATCCAGGTAAACGATGTTTATCAGAAGTCAAAATATACCTGTTAGAGTATTTTCACTTCCTACAATTATAGTTGAAATTTTTTTAGGTTATTAATAAGTTGTGATGAAAAGGCATGGGAATAGGAAATTGTAAATGATATACAAGGGGATATTATAATAATAAGCTGTTGTAATAATTAAAAGGAAACAATTATCTGATAAACACAGAATAAATGTTAGGTACTAATTCATGAAATATCTTAATTTTTAAATGCTTGATTTATTAATACAGTTATGCTAAATTTGAACCTTCTGGCAATGAAATAGTCCTAATACCAATTAACAAATGTACTGACATACTATAGTCTTAAATATGTCATGGCATCTATAAGGGACAAATTTTTTCCTGGCTAAGAGAAGTCAGAAAAATTATAGTAAAAATATCTATTTCCTTTAGATATATATATATAATTTTTAATTTTTAAAAGATACTTAGATTACCTAAATATTACATTAAAAATATAGGGGATTCCCATATGCCGTGCTCGAAACCCCTCCCACATTTTCCCACAATAACAACATCCTTCATTAGTGTGGTACATTTGTTACAATTGATGAGCACATTTTGCAGCATTGCCACTGAGTGTGGATTATAGTTTATATTGTAGTTTACACTCTCTTCCACACAATTTTGTAAGTTATGACAAAATATATAATGGCCTGTATCTGTCATTGCAATGTCATTCAGGACAATTCCCAAGTCCTGAAAATGCTCCCATATTACACCTATGTGATATTGTACTAACTATAGGTTCAAGTAGAAGGGGCAGAAGAGGCATGTGTAGGAAAACCACAACTGAGTCCAACTATGTCACACTGGGGAGCATAAATTCTTAATGAAGGGGCACCGTGCCAAATATCATGTCTTTCATGTCTTGTAGCCAATATGATTAATATTCTTGAGATGTCTAGAATTATTGCTCCCTTTAGCAATATAAATGAGATATAGTTAACTGAATATTATTTTTTCAAATGTATTAAGTTGTCATGTACCAATAACTGAAGTACCTCTTGGCAAGGCTGGTAATTGGAAGGTATATATCAATACTACCATATTGCTTATTATATCTATTATATCAATTATCAATTCAGTTTGACTAGTAGACTGTTCTGATTTTTCAGTTTCTTTGGCCTATTGGTCTATCTATGAAACAATTAAAGGACAAGAAATTTTTTAAAAGGCTGATAATTTTTTTTAGTGGAATGCATTTATTTATTCATTAATGTTTTATCTATGAACATATTAAGGGCATAAGCATGTTATTAGAGATATACTAATCTTCAGGCAAATGCATAAGATAAATAAGTCATGTGCTAATGATCTTCAGGAATTTCAAATTTGTAAGTTAGTCAAGAGTTGCACGTAAATTACTAGGAGGCAGTATAGTAGAGGATAATAGCATTGACACTAAATTTAGTCTGTCTAGGTTTGAATCCTGGTTCTAACATTTATGGGACAAGATTCTTTACTACTATAAGTCATAGTTTTTCATCTGTATATGGAAATGATAATAGTAACTACTTCATTGTGTTATTGAAAGTTTACATGATTCAATACAAGGCACCTAATAAATATTACAGAGGTGCCATATAAAGTAATAAAATCTAGTAAATAACAAAAAATAGAGATATACTATTGAGAATTCAAACCATGGATGATGCTTATTAGATCAGAAGTAGTGAGTATTTTAGACCATGAAGATCTGGCAAATTGCATTTAAGAATAATAAAATGTGTCATTCTTGAAGACCAAGTACTTAGCAATATAGTAACTGTAAAATATAGAAAAATGTATTAAACTCTTCCATGTTTTAAAAATTGGAATCCTTGTTTTTGCTAACATCAGTGGTATGATGGTCATACTTGTAGATATAGTTTGAAGTATATTTGTTAAGTATATTTTTGGTGTAATTTCTTAGCAGCATTTTGTTGAAAGGTATTAAATTTTTAATTCTATAGCATAGGAAAAGAAAACTTTTCTAGATTTCTCATTGCTCTTTCAAAAACCCTAGCCTCCTAAGACTCTTCACATACTTTGACAATTAGATTCGTAGCGATTTTTTAAAGTTAATTACTCTAAGTATTTGAAAAGATAATAAACCTATTTTACCTCCACGAGAGAGCAAAACAGTTAAAGCTCAGACTAGGTCCTTTGGTTAATTCCCAGAGGTATCACCGTAGGTGTTCACATGTCATAAAGGTGATCTCCAGGACTTGAGACATGTCTAGGTCTGAAAGAGAAGACCAAAAGTTTGGAGTATGGACTCAGGCCTATTATCTTTCCAAGGAGACACTTTCAGGTGAGGAGAGGAAAAATACTCTATAAGCAGAGAAAAATAACTTTCCCTCTACTCTCTCCTATGCAGTTTCCACATCCTCATATGGGATATTTGACCTCATATGGGATATTCTTTGTGTCATCCCTGGAGTAATAATTGGGGCAAGGCATACCAGCACACTTATTATTTACTGTGAGGTAATAAATAGTAAACCCCTCTCTGATCCAGAACAATTCCTGTGCTTATTCTGAATAAAATTAATAAAGGTGGGTATTAAAACAAAACACATAGGTATTGTCAAAATGTACACTAGAAAAATTGCACCAAATTAGCTTCCAGCCAAAAAAACGATTTCACCAATAAAGAATATCATTAATTAAAAATTTTTGTCCACCATGTTAGGTTAAAAATGATGTCACATTTTAATTGCTATTTTATTTTTTAAAATATCAAAACCTTATTGGTGGCCTGAACCATGTTTTGATGCCTTTTATTAAAAGTCACAATTTTCAAAATCACTTCACATGCACTAACTGTAGCCATAGTGGGTAATCTTTGAACTTTCCTACAATTAAGAAAAAAGAATTTTGTTTCTGATGGATGAATTAGAGCCAATTGTTCACTTCCCCTCTACTTAGATTTGTAGAAATTATTTTTGTATTTTTGTATTAATGCCATTTAACTATAATTAATTAAGGATATACATGTGTCCTTAGACATACACTATATTCCAAGCAACTAGAAAGATAGGCTTTTTATATTATATTTAAAGCCATTGACATAGGAAATTATTAGAATGGGGGCAGTAGAATTTTCTGGGAACACTGTCTTATATATCCTGCCCTTAGCTTATACCTGCTCTCTCTCAGAGAAGAGTATGCTGTTTCCATTTAAGTGTTTTATTCTTCTAAGTCTTTGTTAATTGCTGGAAAATGTATTCACTTTTACTTCTAGATTTCTTGCTAACCAGAAAAATAAAAATCCTTATGTTACTAGTTTTCCTTGTATCTCATAGGCCACAGAATTAGTACAGAAGAATGTCTGCTTTTGAGCCATTTTCTGTATATCTACCCAGAGTGTCTTTGGATACTTTCTCAACCTATTGCTTTCCAAGAATAGTAATGAGTGATATTTTCCAAACTTTATATAATAGCATTTTCCCTTGTACTGATTCTGTGAATTACAATAAAAAGAACACTGAAGTACACTGAGCCATATTTAGTAATACAATTTCTACCTTGGTATCTTCTTGTCCATTTCCATGATAAATCTGTGTATATAATACAGAAGAGAAGAAAACTATCACTTAACTCTGTTGTTTGAGTTTTGCATTAGAAGATAGGACTCATATTTATGGAATATTTGGATAATCTGAAATTGAAACTATAGCCAGAGTGCCAAAGGCTAAATAAATCTTAATTTAGTTTTAGAAGATCATTGAAGACCTTTAAAAAGGTTGTTTCTGGACAGGAGTTGAGGTACTCCTGGAGGAGTACCAGGTCAAAGAAATAACCGAAATAGAGAGTAGTGATAAAGACTAAATCTTACCTTTTATGGCTGTAGATATATACAAGTACCCAAATACAACTGTGACTGATTTTTTCACTGACAGGTCTAATATAAGGCTTTAATCAATTGTAGGCCTAGACTATGTATACATATCTAAAATTTTCTCTAGAGATCATTTAAATAGTGTGGAGTACTTTTTAAATTTCTTTTATAGACACAAGCTTGGCATTTCTTAATAGCATCCTCCTACATGCAATAAGAAAAGAAACAAACTGTGATAAGCATGTATTTGAATATAAATATTTGAGTTAGCAAATATTTATCAGCAATGTACATGAAGCACTTATAAATATTTATGTCATCTTACATATGATTTATTCGGTGAAAATCAATTTAAATCTACTGAGAAAAAAAAAATGTATCTACTAAAGAGTGCCATTAAGGCATTATAAAATTCCAGAATGGCAGCAATGATGTGGTTAATGGCTTGAAATTCGATGTAAAAAATGTTTTTTCAATTATGAGTCTGCCATTTACTTCCTTTGTAACCTTGTACAAAGTAAACTCTTTAACCTACAGTTTTCTCATCTTCAATATGAATTGAATAATAATCTCTTTATCATTATTTTCTTTCTGTGTGTGGGTGGAATAAGATAATGTAGGTTTACTGCTTGCAAAGTATTTAGTATTGAGGAAAGCATTTTTAAAATGACACAATTATCACTGAAATCAAGTAGACCCTCTTTATATGGTCTCAACTCCTTATATAGGAATATGATAATCAGAAGATTGTTTATACTACTATGAGCTTTTGTCAAGTATTTCTAAAAGCAAAAGATTTTCTAGTGACAAATTATTTTCCTAGTTCATTGGAAAATATTAAGGAAAGGGACATACCTCTGTTCTATGCTTCCATCAGACATTGGATAGAGAGTGGAACGTGGCAGTCATTTCACTGAAGGACAGTTTATTGGTATTGTGGTGGGGGTTGGTAACTCCACCCAACAGTCTTACAAAAGTTTAATATTCTTCAAATATGGGCTTTAATTAGTAGATTGTCATTGGAAAAGCATTTGTATCAGCGATTTTTGTTGTTTGTGGATTCTCACATTGCTCTTAGAAAAGCTCTGTGTTTCTAAAAGATAGTGTGGCTTGGTAGGAAAAGCAGGGTTCAAATTCCCAGACTCAAAACTGGTGGCTCTACAAGTTTGGACCCTCAGAGGGTTTTTTTTTTTGGTGTTGTTAAATAGTGAGGATGATAATTCCTCTTTTGCAGAATTGATGTGAAAGTTGAAATGAATGTACTAAAGAATCTATATAAAATAGACATTCTGTGAAAAACACCTATCTCCTTGGGCAACCACAAGAAATAAATAGTTTGATAATTCAAAGCCAGTTACCCAAACTGGGCACTGAAACACCCTGGGCACTGCAGCAAACTCAAAGTGACATGATAAGATGTCATAAATTTTAAAAGATACAGTGTCATTTGAGGAACTTGCACAGTCTCAAACTCAACATCACTCCCAGTTTGATTACTAAATACCATCATAATACTTCCAATGGTATTATATCTTTGAAAAGCTCTTTTTCTAATGGTTGCTGTTATAAAACATAAGTACCTTATGAAAATCAATGTAGAACAGGAAATCATGGTGGCATGGCCAAACTGATTCCAGAATTTGACAAGTTTCTCAGTGCCCAACAGGCAGCATGTTTGATGAGACACAAATACTTCTTAAATTGTTTGGACATAACTATTTAATAAATGGAAATTTTAGATATAAATTTTGTTCTAAGACCATCTTGATTAATTACTGAGACACTAAGGGCTTCAGGAATCAAGAAAGTTAGGATTTATTACTCATTATTGATAAGTGCACAAATTTTCAATTAAAAATGTCCATCAATAGCAGAAGGAAATATACAGTGTGGCACATTCCTATGATGTTGTGTTATATAGTGGTAAAAGGTAAAAAACAAGATCTAGTTTAGATAAATCAGCATAATATAAATTATGAGTATAAATTTAAGAGCAACTTGATAAAGGAAGCATAAGTATTAAACAACATTTTTTTCTACTGGTATTTTCCTTCACAGAATACTTTGCAGACTCTTTTTAGGCCAATAAACTGGTCAGAAAATAAAAGAATGAAACTAACTTGGCACATCAAATCTGCTATACTTCAAAACATGCTAAATGTGAATAAGATGTGATGATACCTTTGGTACCATTTTTTACAATTTGGGTTATCTTCTAAGCGTTCCTTAAAATACCTTCCCTGTGTTATTTGATACATGTCTGATAGGCAGAACTCAGGGATTCAGACTCAGTCTGCATAAAAGATACAAGAAAGTTTTTTTTATTTCCATATTAGTTATAATTTATTATTTTAAATAAAATATATATGAATAAATGTTATGGTATTTACCTAGAAATTTTCCTAGATCTCATAGCAATATCCTCACTGAAACTTCTTTTGAAAACAATACACACAGACAGTAAAAACCAAAACAAAGTAAAAATCAAAAGTTAATTCCATTACATTAGGGAAGTAGCTTTCTTTATCACCTCAGATCATTAGAACCCCTTTCCATTTCTCTTTATTCTGTTCTAGGGATGACACAGTTCAAGTTATCTGTTTGTAAGGGTGAACTAACAAACTCTATAAACCTCCTTTTCCTGAGAGTGAAAGAAAAAAAAATCTCCACTTTGTGTAAAATCTTAGATATCTAAGTGCTCACACACACACACACACAAAATTAACTCTTTCATATATACTCCTATATGACAAAAGACATATAAGTAAATTTACTTCAAAAATTAAGACAGATCTGATATCACATATTTTTCTTTGAAGCTGGGCAAATAAGAGTTCTCCAGAAATATAAGGTAATTATGAGTTACTGAAAGTAAGTGATACATTTTTAACATAATCTACTGAATGAGACATCCTCACTGCTATCAAATAAAATGGTGCATGCATTTCATAATTATAATTGTGTATTTTTATAAAATGCAACTTTAACAAGATTTATAATGAACTGTGCAGTATGTTAATATGATAAAGCCTTTCAGATAATTTTTAATGAAATCTAATATGTAAAATATACATGTGGGTATATCTTTATGCTACTTCATATGTGAAAATAACCTGTTAGACTTTCCAGATAGACCAGCATAATCAATATTTTATCAGGAATAAACATCAAATAAATATCTAGCACTATTGATAGCCTAAAAGCCAAAAAAATTTCTATTACAATTTATTAAATAACAATTGAAGATATTTTCTTAATTTCTATTTATCTAGTTTATGAGTAAATAAAGTTTTTGTAGCAAACCTCTTTGATAGTAGACCTTAATTACTTATGCTTCAAATTTTTAATCTATTTCTTATTATATTTCTGTATTAATGACCTTTAATTATAAGTCAAATTGTAATTTCTAAGGCTATGCTTTCTTCTGGACCAATTCACGTCAATTGTATGACATTAGAATGTTTCCATAAGCTGTTTCAAATATATATTTTTGTCACTCTAATCAGGCTAATTATATGTTTTCAGGAGGGCTAAAATATTTGTGGAAATCTGATATTAAAATGGTAGAATTAATTTAAGAAAAATATGCATTTCATATACTTAATTTAAATGCTTAAGAATTTATAACAGTATTATTGAGTCTTATTTTCTCATACCATGATATATGATGATGTTTATATTTAAGATATAGTTAAGTAACATCACCATGAATATTAAGGTTATTATATGTAAATAATATTTACTGAAGTAAATATGGGCAAAATTTGTTAAGTCTTTCTAATGAGATAATTCATTTAACCCTTATAGCAGCTCAAGAGGTAGGTACTATCATCAACATTTTATAGATGGGGAAACTGAGGCAGCACAAAGTTGTAAAATAGTTGTAAAATAATTCTTCTAAGGAGTCATTTGTGTAATAATGAGCAGAGGCAGAATGAGCACAGAGGGAGAGGCTTCAGAGTCAGCTTATTTGATTTTTATATTTAGCTACTTCTTCTATTTCTTAATTATGCTCCATATAGCCTGCTTCTAACCACAGTCCCTTTGTTTCAGATAATCATCACTATCTTTCTGCTTTTCTTACTTACACTGTTTCTTTCACATCTCATCATTAGCCAGAATCACTAAGCCCTGCCATTTTTTTCATTCCCACTACTTTCTCAATGAGGGTGCCTTAAACTTTCCTAAATAAAGGATGTACTTCATACTTTATACCTTTCCCCCTCAGTCACTTCCAAATAATCAGTGAGTATATTTGAAAAAAATAATCATGTCTGATGAAAGACCTGCATTCTTCCATTAAGAACACTCTGAAGCTATTTTACTTTAGACTTCAAAGTTTTCTGCTATATAAAACACCAGTGGATATTATATGCCTCTCATTTACTATTATCACATCTAATACTTTTCTACAATTTAGAAAATCCTTTTATCACATCTTCACAATATTTAGCTTTCTTCAATGAAAGCTCAAAGCACAAACCATTTTGTTTAAGTCAAATTATCTTCTGGTTAAACAGATGTGTTTTCTACTTTAGTTGAGCGAGGATTCTCATTTTTCCAAATCCTACATGCACCGTGTTTTTACCCATTACTTTCTCAAATCTCACAATATTTCTAATTTAACAAATGTCATGCAAAACTCCAATTTTTATTTTAAGAAATCTATACAATTATGTCTTTTGTGTTTTTCTCATATATATTGCAGATAATTTTCAATTTATGGTTAATTTTCTATTTTAACTATACTTTAAATAACTACTTCAAATAAATATGTCCCCAATTTTCACTATGCTTTTTCTTTGAACTTCTACAAATGTAAAATAATATAAAGTAGGTATTTAATAACAAAATAATATTCATTTGAATATTTTTTCTTTTTTTAATTTTTTTTAATTTTTAAAAAGATACTTAGATTATGTGAATGTTACAGAAAAATATAGGGCTTTCCATATGCCCCACTTCCCATACCTCTGACAACTTCCCACATAAACATCTTTCATTAGTGTGGCACATTCATTGCCATTTGAATATTTTAATGGTTAGTTTATTTCTCTGAGTTTACTTAAATTTTAGAGTATCTCTCTAAATGTTCTAATCCATTTTGATAAACTCACACACATTTGTGTGTTTGTGTGTGTGTGTATATATATATATACACATATATATATATAACAACTCAAAGTCCCATCTCAACATAATAAAATCAATTATTGTGGCAAATTACTTTGTTTAAGCCCAGTATGACATGAATTCTGTCCAGACCTTTTCTCTCAGCAACCACATCTCAATATTCCAATAAACTAATAAGAGACAGGTACATAATCTTTCTTTAACACAACAACATCAATGAATCATGTATACTTCTTTGGTTTCCTTTCATTTTCCTTTATTTAATATATTTTTAAATCAGAATTTTATATACATAACAGGTTTACTAGATTAACTTCTAAAACTTAGTCCTGAGGAATTTCATTTGCACATACTTTTGCTAAAGACCAGGTTGAAGTCAGGAATTATTTAAGAATAAAAATAAATTAGAGATGACCTTTAAATAATTTTACCCTTGTATAAGTGTATCTATTGAATAAATTGTAAGTAATATAATTGCTTTGTCAACAGATATGTGGATTCTGAGTATTGATAGATATTGTTAAATTTTACCTCCAAAAAGTCTTTCTAAATTTACAGTCCAAAAAACAAGGTGTAATAATAGCTATTTCCCCCAGAACTTAGTCATAATTGACATTATCAAACTTTTAAATTTTTGTCTTTCTTGTGAAAAATAAATGCATTCACTTGATGAAAATGATTCTGCGGCTTTCAGTATCACGGTGAATATGAGATCTGATGCACACCACTCTCCACTATCACCAGACTACATATAGAGCACCACCTGAAAAGCTGCTGATCTCAGCAAAGGTAGATGAGATCTCCAGAGAAATGACACATCCACGTTGGCAACCTCTCTGACAGATAAACTAACAAGTAAGCACAACCAATGAAGATCTGAGCATGAATCAAAAGGTGGGCAGGGACTGGGGTAGCCCGTAGCTGGGGTCTCTGAGCTGCCCTCATCCTAGAGTAGAAGCAGAAATTTGTCACTACTATGGGCTAAAGAAATGAAAGAAGCAAACTCTTGTTGATTAAAGCATCTTCAAGATAAGCATGCAGGGCTTCCGTAGATAAAAATCAAACATCATTTCATAAGGGAAGATTGCCAAATATAAAAGAAGGCTAATGACTCATCAATGGAAGTCCAGAAAACTATTTATCTACCTATCCATCCATCCATTTATGTATTTATTATATTTAAATGTTCTTAATTTTATATAATTTCACACTTCTAGAAAAGTTACAAGAGTGCCATAGGAATTCAGGTATACCATTTATTCATGTTACCTAAATATGAAAATTTAACTCTCTCACCTCCTCTCTCCCTCTGTCTCTGTCTCTGTTTCTCACTCTAAATCTTTCTTCCTCTCTTCTCCTCTTTCTATTTCTCTTTATCACTCTTTCTATCTCCATGGCCCTACCAACAACTTGATTTCAGACTTCTAGTCTGCAGAATTGTAAGAAAATTAATTTCTGATGTTTTAAGCTAACAGATTTGTAGTAATTGGTTATGACAGAATTAAGAAATGAACACAATGATAAATACAGCCTAGCCCAATTCCTCAAAACTTTGAAAACACTTATCGGGGGCAGACGATCCCAAGGACTCAGAGATATTGCCCAGAAACTGGTCCAAGCCTGTCTGAAGTCAGGCCTTTCTTTGTAATATGCAGTGTTTGAGCAACCCAGGACTGCTGGGTTAACCCTTTCTTGCTCAACTTCATAACATTTAATAACAATCTCTTTATTGTTTAACTGTTAAGCAGAGCCTCTTGAATTTCAGTGATGAAATAAAGGGAATTAATGTATTTGTACTGAGTTTCATTATACATATTTTACTATATTGTTAATATTAATATTTTGCCTATAACTCGAATTCAACACTTTTCCTATTATCTAGACATAGATCTGTACCTAGTTTATTTAGTGCTCATTTAAATTCCACCAGATTCTTAAGATGTCATACCATGCCTTTCCTATTTTGAAGTCTTTATTTTAACCTACCACATAGTTGGTCTCCATTTTCTGATTTGGATTTTTCTCTCCAATAACAATTTTTGCTGTGACTGGGTGCATCCATGCACAAATGTCTGTGTCTGTGTATGGGTGTATGTTTTCATATGTGTTTTTCTCAATATCCTATATTTTCTGGAATATACATTTAGCAGTTTGCATTTTTTAAATCTTTGTTTTCTTGAAGGTGGCTATTTTTATTTATTTTCCATATTTTGGGTGTATTTTCTCACTTTACTCCAAATCTTAATGGATTAGGAAAATATTACTTCCCTGAAGGTATTTTGAAATTGTATGCACTTCATTGGCCAGGTGTTCATCTATAAAATTTTGCCTTTTTTACTTTTTAATTTTTCTAAGATTTGAGGTCGTTTTTATATGTCAAGGGTAGCAAAAATTGCCAATTGTTAGAATAGCAGAATATCAAGTTTTATGATTTAATGACTGTATTAGTCAGGGTTCTCTCAGGAAACAGAATCAAAAGGAGATATCTGTCAATAATATGAGATTTTATAAGAGTCCCTCATGCAACCATGGGGATGCACAAGTCCAGGTTCCTCAGGCAGGCTGCAAACCAGGGGCTCCAATGAAAGTCCAATGAAAGGTCCTTGATGAGTTTCTGGGAGAAGTTGGCTGTCCAAAGACGAGCTGGAAAATTCTCTCTGAATACTGAAATAACTTCCCCTTTTAAGGCATTGAAATGATTGGATAAAAGCGTCACCCATTGTGATGCAAACTCCCTGATTGATGTAGATGAAATCAGCCATCCATGCAGTAAACTCACTGGTGATCAAAGTCCATAAATGCTCTTGTATTACAATTAGCCCAACGCTTGCTGGACCTAACACCTGGACACAATTACCTGGCTGAGCTGACACATTAGCCTAACCATTACAGTCTAACCCTTGTCAACTCGACAACCATACACATTACACTAAACCATAGTTAGTCTCTAAATAAAAACAATAGCAGACAAGCATACATATATATTTCCACCTAACAATGTTCAACTCCCTTGCGTACAACTGGAAATGCATTTATTCCCCACAGAATAGGGTGCATGTCCTTGGGTAATATTCACTCTTAAACTTGACATCCTTAAGTATTATGATGTGAAATTAATACAACTTTTCATATGATAGGGGAAAAGTTTGGGGAAGAAAACAAAGAAATTCGTTTTGTGTACATATACAATCATACTCATAACGAAACAAGGAAGAAGGGTTCATGACTATTTCAGTCCTTGTTTTTGTAACTGGTCACATAGTCGAAGTTTATATTTATCACTACCTTCTTCCACTACCCAGTCCATGTTCCCGTTACCTTCAGCAAGCCCTTCAGCTGGCCGTGGTTATTTGCCTGGTGGGGTGACCCAAACTTTCATTCCCGAAGATTCTGGACCATTGTTATTCCTGTTTGAATTGATTTCTTGCAGTTTTCCATTGACTTTAATCACAGGGCATGGCAGTACTAGGAGATGTCCTAAAGGATCTCCTGCATTCCAGGCAAACTCTTCATTCTCCCCACTATGTAGATGTAGACCTATTTCCCCTTGATAGTCAGGATCAATAATCCCAGCCAGTACAGTAATTCCCTTCTTTGCCTGTTGATTCACAGGTAAGAGGAACCCAAAGTGGCCAGGTGGCAGACTTAACTTCCATTTCAAAGGAATAATTGTTGTATTCCCTGGTGGCAGCACTCCTCCTTTTGGGACTAAAACCTGTAGACCAACAGAGCTTAAGGTTGCAGGGACAGGAAGCAAAAGTTTTCCTAGTGGGTCACTAGGGGTAATAGTGAGGGTACCATTCCCATTTCTACCCCTTGATTCCTGGACCTATTGATCCTGGTTATGGGTGAAAAAGCACCCTAGAAAGAATGCTGATTTAGAGCATACAAAGCCTCCTGGAGAACATTGCCCCAGCCCTGCAAGGTATTACCACCTAGTTGGTGCCTTAATTGAGTCTTCAAAAGGCCTTCCACTGTTCTATTAATCCAGCTGCTTCAGGGTGATAGGGAGTATGGTAAGACCAGTGAATTCCATGGGCTTGTGTCCATTCCTGCACATCATTTGCTGTGAAATGGGTTCCTTGATCAAAAGCAATGTTGTGTGGAATGCCATGGCAGTAGACAAGACATTCAGTAAGTCCACGGATGGTAGTTTTGGAAGAAGCATTGCATGCCAGAAATGCAAACCCATAACCAGAATATGTGTCTATTACAGTTAAAACAAATTGCTGCACCTTCCATGGTGGAAGTGGCCCGATGTAGTCAACCTGCCATCAGGTAGCAAGCTGGTCGTCTCGAGGAATTGTGCCATATCAAGGGCTGAGTGTGGGTCTCTGTTGCTGGCAGATTGGACATTCAGCAGTGGCTGTAGCCAAGTCATCCTTGGTAAGGGGAATCCATGTTGCTGAGCCCATGCATAAGCTCCACCCCTACCTCCATGGCCACTTTGTTCATGAGCCCATCGGACAATGACAGGAGTGGCTGGGGAAAGAGGCTGATAATTAGCTACAGAGTGGGCCATCTTATCCAGTTGATTATTATACTCTTCCTCTGCTGAAGTCACCCTCTGGTGAGCATTCATGTGGTAACAAATCTATTCATGTATTTTGCCCACACAGAAAGGTCTATCCACATACCTCTTCCTTAACCTCCTTGTCACCAATTTTCCAATCATGTTCCTTCCAAGTCCCTGACCATCCAGCCAAACCATTGGCAATAGCCCATGAATCAGTGTACAAATGCACCTTTGGCCATTTCTTATTCCAGGCAAAATGAACAACTAGGTGCACTGCTCAGTTCTGCCCACTGGGAATATTTGCCCTCACTGCTATCCTTCAAGGATGTCCTAGAAAAGGGCTTCAGTGCCGCAGTTGTCCACTTTCGGTTGGTACCTGCATATCATGCAGAACCATCTGTAAACCAGGCCCGAGTTTTCTCATCTTCAGTCAACTGATTGTAAGGGACTTAAGAGGCCAAACTGCAGGCTGGGAAAGAGAAGGTAACATGGCAGGGGTTGTGACCATGGCATTTGGGCTACTTCCTCATATAACTTACTTGTGCCTTCAGGACCTGCTCGAGTCCTATCTCGTATATACCACTTCCACTTTATTATGGAGTGCTGCTGTGCACGCCCAACTTTATGGTTTGGTGGGTCAGACAATACCCAGCTCATAACAGGCAACTCAGGTCTCATGGTAACTTGATGGCCCCTGGTTAAGCATTCAGTCTCTACTAAGGCCCAGTAGCAAGCAAAAAGCTGCTTCTCAAAAGGGGAGTAGTTATCAGCAGAGGATGGCAAGGATTTGCTCCAAAATCCTAAGGGTCTGTGTTGTGATTCCCCTGTAGCGACCTGCCGAAGGCTCCAGACACCATCTCTATCTGCCACTGAAACTTGCAGCACCATTGGGTCTGCTAGATCATATGGTCCAAGTGGTAGTGCAGCTAGCACAGCAGCCTGGACTTATCACAGAGCCTACTCTTATTCTGATCCCCAATCAAAACTAGCAGCTTTTCTGGTCACTGAGTAAATGGGCTGGAGTAGCACACCCAAATGAGGAATGTGTTGTCTCCAAAACCCAAAGAGGCCAACTATGCGTTGTGCCTGCTTTTTGGTCATAGGAGGGGCCAAGTGCAATAGCTTATCCTTTACTTTACACCAGATCTCTCTACAGGCCCCACACCACTGAACACCTAGAAATTTCACTGAGGTAGAAAGACCCTGTATTTTTGTTGGATTTAACTCCCTTCTCTCTCACACAAATGCCTTAACAATAAATCTAGAGTCTTTGCTACTTCTTGTTTAGTAGGTACTATCAACATATCATCAATATAATGGACCAGTGTGATGTCTTGTGGGAGGAAGAGATGATCAAGATCCCTGTGGACAATATTATGACATAGGGCTGGAGAGTTGATATACTCCTGAGGCAGGACAATGAAGATATACTGCTGGCCTTTCCAGCTGAAAGCAAACTGTTTCTGGTGGTCCTTACTAATGGCAATTGAGAATAAAGCATTTGCCACATCAACAGCTACATACCAGGTACCAGGGGATGTGTTGATTTGCTCAAGCAATGATACCACATCTGGGACAGCAGCAGCAATTGGACTAACCATCTGGTTAAGTTTACCATAATCTACCATGATCCTCCAAGATCCACCTGTTTCCTGCACAGGCCAAATAGGAGAGTGAATGGGAATGTGGTGGGAATCACCACCCCTGCATTCTTCAAATCCTTGATGGTGGCACTAATCTCTGCAATCCCTACAGGGATCCGGTATAGCCTTTGATTTACTATTTTGCTAGGCAGGGGCAGTTCTAGAGGCTTCCACTTGGCCTTTTCAACCATAATAGCCCTCACTCCACAAGTCTGGGATCCAATGTGGGGATTCTGCCAGTTACCGAGTATGTCTATTCCAATATGCATTCTGGAACAGGGGAAATAACCACAGAATGGGTCCGGGGACTCACTGGACCCACTGTGAGACGGACCTGAGCTAAGACTTCATCAATCACCTGACCTCCATAAGCCCCTATTCTGACTGGTGGACCACAGTGAAGTTTTGGGTCTCCTGGAATTAATGTGACTTCTGAGCCAGTGTCTAATAATCCCCAAATGTCTGATCATTGCCTTTTCCCCAATGCACAGTTACTATGGCAAAAGGGCCTAAGTCTCCCTGGGGAAAGGTGGGAAGAAGATTAACAGTGTAAATTTTTGTCAGCTTAACAGGATCCTTCCTAATGGGGACCTAGCCTTCTCCTCATTCAAGGGGCTCTGGGGCTGGAAACTATCTCAAGTCCAGGAACTATTCTTTCCCAATTGAATGGACTTGGGACTCTTGTGGAAAATTACATGCCTATAGAATTTAAGGTAATTTCTGAAATCTCAATTTGATTCAATTTATCTAAATACCTGTCCTTGGGCCAGTAACATGATCTTTTGATTACTGTGGCTTTGTAATACTATTTATTTTCATTTTAACAAGATAACAGCGAATGAACCCTAGGTCTCATACATGGGAAGCAGGTGCGCAACCACTGACGTACGTACACCCACTCTGTTTTGTAATACTTTTAAGATTAGAGATTCTGAGTCCCTCAACTTCCTTCTTTTTCAAGATCATTTTGGTTATTTGGGGCCACTTACATTTCCACATAAATTTGATGATTGATGTCTTAGTTTGATAAAGTATCAGAAATGGGTTGGCATTTATAATGGGGATTTCATTTAGGGTAAAAAACTTAGAGTTCCAAGGTCATGACCTGTCAAAATCATGGCATCAGCTCTGGTGGTCCTGGGGCCTGCCATGTGGCAATTTGTTTGTCCTGATTGGGGATTTGAGATTCTGAATGTACATATTCATATCTTACATTAAATTTGAGAAATTTTCTGCCATTATTTCTTTGAATATTCATTCTGCCTCATTTCTCTGTCTTCTTCTTCTGGGTCTTCCATAATGTTCATATTGATATGTATAATGGTATCCCACAGGTCTCTTAGACTCTGTTTGCTCTTCTGTATTCTTTTTCCTTCTGATCCTCCTACTGAATCATTTAAATTTTCTTGTCTTTGAGATCACTCATTCTTCTTTTGCCAGCTCAATCTGCTGTTGAAACCTGCTAGATAATTTTTAATTTCAGTTATTTTAGTTTTCAACTCTGATTCCTATTGAGAATCTTAAAAAGATTTTCATATTATGCTTTCATTATTTTCCTCATATCCTTTAATCAATTCTCTGTATTTCCCTTTTTCTCCTTGCATATATTGAAGATAATTTTTTCCACAATCTTTTCTTCTTCAGTGATGGTTTTAGGTTATTTATATTTTCCTTTCGATAGGCCATCTTTTTCTATTTTTTTTTCTTGTAACTTTTTTTTGCATACTGTACTTGCTAATATTTTCCACTGTTAACTCTGGGATTTGGTCCTTGAGCTGTCTGTTCCTTAGTTTTGAATCCAGCTAGTGAGATGAGAGATATTTTCTTGGGCACCAGGAGCTAAACAAAATACACAAACCAAAGCAAATAGCACCTTTCACTTAAAAAAAAAAAAAAGTTCTACTTTAACTGAATATCTACTTCAAAGCCTGAGAAAAAATGTGAAGTGCAAAGTCCTCTCTGTCTTATCTGAGCCTGCCTGGAGCTATTAAACCTCCTTCTTGTCCTAGCCCACTGTTTGGTTGTGGCCTTAGGAGTTCTCCTGCTTATAGTTTTTTGGCATTGGAATCCTCCTGTCAACTCCCTTTCATATCGACTTTCACCTCCTGGGTACTCTATTGTGTAACTTAATGCAGCTATTATTTTGTCTTAGGCTGCTTTGATTTAATTGTTTCTCATACTGCTCTAGGTGTCTGAAAGCTGCTTCCCTGCCACCAGGACAAATTCTGGGAGGGTGAGCCTTAGGCAAGCTTCTTGCTAAGTCTTTCAGTCTTCTACCTGACAAATGGGCACTGAAATACAGGCATCACAGTATGCTCTTAGTGGATCCTCTGTTTCTTCTGGAATAGAGCAAGGGACACTGGGAACACAGGCTGCTTCCACATAGCATTGGGGAGAGGGCTGGAGTGGTGTCACTGTAGGTGCTAGGAGCTTCTCATAGAGCTTTTGAAGCTGTCTTTCCTTGATTTAGCATATTTCCAGTTAATGCAGTCCTTTAATTGTTTTCCATAGTTTTTAGGAAGAACATTGTCTTTAAGATTTCTCTGCCACTTACCTCTGAGGGGGTTGGAACAATGGCCACCCTCAAAGCCTGGACCCAGAGATCTGAAATAGCTGCTATAAATCAGTGATTAGTAATAAAACCACACATTCCTGGAGTTTGGAGACCAGTTCTTTAAATATCACCCTAGTACCAGCAAGGTACACCAGGAACACAGGCTGCAGTTCCTGACTGCTGCCTGCCATAAGGTTGGGGCATGGATGATGGCAGACACTGCAGGGAGGTGAAATTCACCAGTATCTACCACAACTTACCAGCTTCTTCCTTCAGCTCTAGCTCTTTCTTGGATGCTACACAGTGTTCCACTGGACTCGAGTTTCAAAATAATTTATTCAGACAGTTCCTGCCAGTTCAATAGATGTTTTGTGAGACGGACTGATTCCTGGAGCTGCCTATACACCATCTTTCCAAAATCTTTATAAGATAAATTTTTTAATATATACTTTTAATTGTTTTTAATTTTTTTTCTCTATTTTTAAAGAAGTTTTAGATTAAATAAATGTTACATTGAAAATATAAGAGATTACCAAATACTCAAACCCCTCCCCTTATACCACTTCCCCCCATTGACAACATTTTTCATTAGTGTGGTATATTTATTACAACTTATGAGCACATATTGAAGAATGGCTACTAACGATAGTCAATAACTTACATTATAGTTTACTTTGCGACACACAATTTAATGGGTTTTGACAAAATGTACAATGGCCTGTATCCATCATTGCAATATCATGCAGAGCAATTCCAATGCCCCAAAATGCCATGTTACACCTATTCTTCCTCCTTCCTCCCCTCAGAACCTCTGCTGACCACTGTCTTTATATCAATGTTACAAGTTCTTCCATTACTAGAATAATAACAGTTCTACTTTAGTCCATAATTGCGTTCTTCCCTTATCTTTGTTCATTCCTCAGTCTTGATGGTTTTAGGATGGTGATGCCCACTCTGCTTCTGAATGAGAGGGGGCTTAGATCCCTTGGGGCAGGTGGATGGAACTGTCTTACTTTCAGTTGTATGTATTCTCTTTTGGGGGATGGGCATTGTCCATCATCTTCTTTTTGTTAGTTGTTCTGGATGAGTCCATTGAACTGGAGAGTAGGTGTTGACTGCAACTCTACTGAGATTCAGGGTTCCACTGGCATAAGAAAAGCCAGAAGATTTAAGTCTCTTGGAAATATATTTAATGGGCACAGTGCTAATTATAGGTTCAAATAAAAGGAGGTGAGAACCATGTATAGAAAAATCATAAATGAGCCTAACTCTGATACATTAGGGAAACAGGTTATCATATATTCCAAGGTAAGGTCCACCGATGGGGTGCCAATTGAATTTTAATCTGTGCCTTTTAAAAAATCTCTATTACCATGCTTAGTACAATGCATGGCATATATTGGGCACTCAACATATTTTAAATGACAGTGTGCTGATTTTAACATGCAGACAAGTAGAGTCTAGACAACATATATATTGATTTAGGAATATGAACTTAAAGAGTACACTTTCATAGATTGTAGTAAAAAGACTAGTTTTTGCACATTAAGATGCCAACATAAAAGTATTCCAATTTTGGACAATTTAGTTTGATTTTGTGAAGTGATTTTTTTTTTTCCTGATAGAGTACATTCCTGTAAAAATATCTAACATGGGGTCATGAATAGCTAAATAGCTCAGGGACAGCTGGAGTTACATCAATATTCAGTATTTAAATGGAAAAGAAACAATTATTTATTAATCTCTTCCAAAACACTCACCAATACTATAACTGTGAAAAGTCTGTTTACTAAGCTAGTAATTTTTTTACTGCTTTCCAAATAAACTTGCAAATGAGGTGAAATCAATTAAAGTTAATAGAAAATTGAAATGAGAAAAATAGTGAAGAAAAATGAATTTTAGAATGAAATATTGTTTAAAAATAGCAGCATGTTTTCCTTCTCAAAGAGGGAGGATGCAAATGACACCCAATTTATTCCTTAAATTATTTAAGACCCAAGAGAAAAACTGCTAGTGTGCATAATGATGACTAGTCTTTAATGTGTGTGTGATTTGTACATTCTTTCAACCTCTTAAAGAACTGAAGTCAAGAGATATGTAGCAGACTTTAATTTTTCTTATCTAAAGTTTTTATCCACCATTTTTATTATTATACACTTTTGACTTTGTAACACCAAGAGTTCCTAGTATCACTTGAGAATGCTTTTATACTTTTAGATGAGCACAATCATCTGCAAGTATAGTTGAGTCTCTAAACAAAGACAACAAAAATCAAGCTAACTGATTAGTGCAAGATAAATATGGGAAACAACAAAGTTTGGAAAAATAATTCCATATATTTAGAAAATGGATTTTGCATTTTTCATGGCCTTTTAATCATTAATGCAAACAGTGATCACATCTGACAAATATTTGTTTTTCAAATTGAATTTTTTTTTTAAAATCTGAAATATCAGAGATTGGGATCTTAATCTTCTCAGGCTATATAAATACTTAAGTTGAGGGAGCCCTTTATAGACTAAAAATTACCCTTTCTGGTTTCCATGAGAAGTGAATAAGAACAATGGCATAATTTTAATAATGGAAATTGAAATGAGTTAATATACTTGGATTGAATTTTGTACATCAAAAATACTCATCACTGATTTATAGTAAAACAAGAGGTACGTAACCCATATTTAAATGTGTATCATTCCCAGGGTTTATAATTACTTTAAACTTCCCTAAATGTCTTTATCATTTTGAAAAAAAAAATGAGGGAAGTAGTAAAAGAAATAATGGAAGTAGAAAAGAAGAAAAGAAAGAAGAGAAAACGTGACCATTGGAATCACTGAGCTTAGAATCCACTTATATTTAGACTTTATAATAATATACTCTCTAAGTTATTTGCTCCTTTATGATCAAATTCAATACCTATCTGCTTATTACTTTCTCTGTATACATTATCTCTGTATGTTCTATAACTAAAAATTTTACTGATCAAGAGCACACACACACATGCATATATATTAATTCCTTGGGGAAAAAAAACAAACAAAACCATTGTCATTAGTTCATAATCTCAGCCAGTATACTAGGAAATGAATGAGACACAACAAATACTGTTGAATTGTAAGATGCTTTTCTGTTGATTTCCTGAATGCAAGCAATCAGCTTGTAGCTAACCTAAGAAAGCCCAAGAGTACTTGTAATCATGGACAGGACTTTTCAAGATCAGATATGTGCTCCAATTTACTGAAATTCCCACAATTCTTCTAGCTCCTCACAAGCCTTCTCTATCAATAATTTTCTTTATTTTCTTTCCTTTAGAAGCTTCTCTGTCGATGGTGTTTTTCATTGTTTCCTATGTCTTTTCACTTTCATTTAATTAATTCCTTCATTGAGTTTACTATTCCTTTAATACCTCAAGGAGATCCTGTGCCAATTGCCTCATTTCATGTCCCTTCATTCTGATTTAATTTTGGATAATTTGCCTGGAACTAGGAGATATCAAAAGTGTACACCTTTATCTCCAAAATGAATAAGATCATATATTATCACTTTGACCTTAAAAACAAGAACTGCATCTGATAAATATTCTGTCCGCATATTTACACAATTTTAACATAGTTTGCATTTTTAAAATATCAATATTGAGTCCATGGTTCAGTGACTTAATGACAAATTGCTTCCCACTGTTTATTTCAATCTCAACGGCTTTGGTTATATCCATATGAAAAATGACAATGTAATGCCAATCTCTAAGTCCCTTCCTTATCAATCATTGTTTGATTCTTTGTGCATCTGTGTTATTTCTTCTATCCACAATGACTTTTTATTCTCTCTCTCTCTCTCTATATATATATGTGTGTGTTTTATTTATTTATTTGTTTATTTATTTATTTATTATTTTTAAATGGTTTCAGCATTTTTCTGGTCCCTGCATTTTACCTTCATTCATCATTATATTATATTATCTTTGGGGTCATTATAAGTAGAGTAATGGATTTTGAACTATATTTATTAATTTTTAATAAATTTTTATTAAAATGAAACTTTGTGCTCTTGTTTATTGTTTTAAAAATTGTATTTGCTATTATACTGTTTTCTATCCTTATACACTTTTTATCTCAAGTGAATAATGTATGTCTGTCTCCTTGGTCCTGTGCTTACTCCTGGGATGATGTAATGATAACCAAGGGGAATTTTTCCTACATAAGTAGCCAGACTCTCCATAGGCAAGGAACCAGTTAAAATGAATTTTCTCTTCTTATAAGAGGAAAAGAGGCAGTTGTCCCACTCCACACCTGACAGGGTCTTCTTGGAAACATAATACTCTTAGTCCTTACCTCAACACTTCAGTATGTTGACAAAATCTCTCTAGGATCCAGACAACTCCATTTGTCTCAGCTTTTATGAACCAAGAAATATAATTTTTTTTTCCTTTCAGGCCATAGCACCCCATTTAGTATCTCCTGCAAAGTTGGTCTTTTGATAATATATTCTATCTTTTTTTGTTTGTCTGTGAAGAGTTTGAACTCATCCTCATTTTTGAAGAACAGCTTTGCTGGATACAGAATTTTTGGCTGCCAGTATTTCTCTTTCAGTACCTTAAATACATCATATCACTTTCTTCTCTCCTCCATGGTTTCTGATGAGAGGTTGGCAATTAATCTTACCATGTTTCCCCTGTATGTGATGCTTTGCTTTTCTCTTGATGCTTTCAGAATCCTCTCTTTATCTCTGATATTTGTCATTCTGAATAGTAGGTGTCTCAGGCTAGGTCTATTCAGATTTATTCTGTTCGGGGTGCATTGTCCTTCTTGGATATTGATATTTATGTCCTTCATAAGGGTTGGAGAGTTCTTAGCCATTATTTCCTCAAATATTTTTTCGGCCCCTTTTCTATACTCTTCTCCTTCTGGGACACCATAAATATGAATGTTTGTGTGTTTTGCATTGTCATTCAATTCTCTGAGACTCCGTTCCATTTTTTTCCACTCTCTTTTCTTTCTGTTCTCCTGTCTTTTCCAGTTCAGATGTTCTGTCCTCAAAATTACTAATTTTGTCTTCAAGCAATTCAAATCTGCTCTTATGTGTCTCTAATGTATTTTTAATCTCATACATTGTGTCTTTCATTCTCATAAGATCTGTTACTTTTCTTTACAAGCTTTCAAAGTGTTCTTTTTTTTAAAAAAAAAAAAGATTTTTATTTATTTATTCATTTATCCCCCCCTTGCTGCTTGTGCTCGCTGGGTCAGCTAACCACGCCGTGCGGGCGGGCTTGCCTTCACCAGGAGGCCCTGGGAACCGAACTCGGGGCCTCCCATATGGTACACAGGAGCCCTACTGATTGAGCCACAGTCGCTTCCCTCAAAGTGTTCTTTATGTTCTTCCAGTGTCTTCTAATATCTTTTATTTCTTCAGCCATATTTTTAAAAAATTCTTTGAAGTGATTTAAGAAAGTTGTGTAATTATCACTGATTAATTGTATTAAATCTTGTATCTCTTTAGGATATTTGTTTTTTCTTCTGTATGGGCCATCTCTTCCTGTTTCCTAGTGTAGTTTATAATTTTTTGTTGATGTGTAGGGATCTGAATATGTTTATGTAATTACTCTGTTGGTCAATTTTTCTCTCTTGCCTATTGTTATTAATTTTCCACAGTTCTTTGGTATTTAGCTCAATTTTTTCTGTCTTTAAAATTGCCCAGCTTAAGTTTTCAAAATCAGACCAGGGACTTGATATGGGGTGCAGATTTTCTCCCAGGGGTTGGATACAGAGTGTGAAGAGTTTTTGTCCCTGCAGTTTCCAGATAGGCCAGGAGATGGCACTAGTCAATGCACTTGTCCATGCAGGTGTTTCAGTCTGGGCTTTCCTGTGTTCTGGTGTTGAATCTTCAGATCAGTGATTCAAAGCATGCTTTGCTGGCAGAATTCACTGAAGAAAAGCACCCAGAACTCCCCTCCTTTTCCCTTGAAGCAGCTGACAGGGAGGAAAATGTCTGTTCCCCTCTCAGTCCGCTACAGTGAGACAAGAGTTTTGCCACAGTTTAATATCTTGGAGGTGGGGGAGCCCTTCCTAGCTGCCATGGGGGCTAGGTAACTCACATTCGGCTTTTTGGCTTTTTGTCTCTCTGTTCCTTGACCTCCTGGGAGTTGCGTAACACTATCCTCACCTGCTGTACCCCAAAGCAGGTCCCCCAGACAGTTTTTGATTCTTTCCCCATTGATTTTGTGAGAGCAATCAGCTCTGCCTGTCAGTCCGTCACCATCTTCAATCAGATAAAATAGATTTTAAATGCAGAACTGTTATAAGGGATGAAGAAGATAATTATACATAAATAAAAGTGGCAGTTCAACTAGAGGAAATAATTATACTAAATATTTATACACCTAACTTCAGTGCCCAAGATACATGAGTCACATACTGCTAAAAGGAGAAATAGATGTCTCTACAATATTATTTGGAGACTTCAATACACCACTCTCAGTACTGTATAAAACATCTAGACAGAGGATAAATAAAGTAACAGAGAGCTTAGATAATATGATAAGTGAACTAGAGTTAACAGAAATCTATAGAACATTGCACCCCAAAACAGCAGAATCTACATTCTTTTCAAGTGCTCATGGATCCTTCTCCAAGATAGACCACATGTTGGGTCACAAAACAAGTCTCAATAAATTTAATAAGATTGAAATTATACAAAACCCACTCTCTAATCATAACAGAATGAAGCTAGAAATCAATAATTAATGGAAAAAGAGAAATTTCATAAATATATGAAGATTAAACAGCACACTTTTAAATAATCATTGTGTAAAAGTAGAAATTGCAAGAAAATTTAGCAAATATCTTGAGATGAATGAAAATGAGAACACATCAAAACCTATGGAACACTGCAAAGGCAGTATTGAGAGGGAAATAGCTCTCAATACATACATTAAAAAGAAGAAAGAGCTAAAGTTGAAGACCTAACTGCACACTTGGAGGAACTAGAAAAAGAACAGCAAGCTAATCACAAACCAAGCTGAAGGAAAGAAATAGTAAAGAGGAGAGGAGACTTAAATGAAATTGAGTCAATAAAACTATCGAGAAAGTTTAAAAAACCAAAAGTGCATTCTTTGAGAAATTAACAAAATTAACAAACACTTATCTAGACTGATAAAGAAACAAAGATAGAAGATGCAAATAAATAAAACCAGAAATGAGAAGGGGACATTACCACAACCTGAAGACATGAAAGAGATAATAGGGTACTATAAATAATTATATGCCAAAAAACTAGAAAATGTAGCAGAGATGGACAAATTCCTAGAAACAGAACCATTTCTACTGACCATAAAAGAAATAGAAGACATCAATAAACCAATCACAATTGATGAGGTTTAACAGCCATCAAAAACCTCCCAAAGAGAAAAAGCCCAGAAACACATGGCTTCACATGTAAATTATACCTATCATTCAAAGATGACCTAATATCAATGTTGCTCAAACTCTTCTGAAAAACTGAATAGGAAAGAACACTACAAACTCATTCTATGAAGGCAACATCACCCTAATACCAAAACCAGATAAAGATACTATGAAAAAAGAAAATTACAGACCAATATCTCTAAAGAATATAGATGAAAAAATCCTCAACAAAATACTTGCACACAGAATCCAAAAACACTTTAAAAGAATTATACACCATGATCAAGTGGATTTTATCCCAAGTATGCAAGTGGGATCAGGAACAAGACAATGATATCCACTCTCACCATTATTATTTAATATTGTGCTGGAAGTTCTAGCTAGAACAATTAGACTAGACAGAGAAATAAAAGGCATCTAAATAGGAAAGGAAGAAGTTAAACTTTCACTATTTGCTGATGAAATGATCTTATACATAGAAAATCTTCTAAATCAAAATCCACAAGAGTTACTAGAATTAATTGATGATTTCAGCAAAGTAGCAGGATACAAGACTAACATTCAAAAATAATAATGTTTCTATACACTACTAATTTCAGTCAGAAGAGGAACTCAGAAAAAAATATTCCATTTATAACAGCAATTAAAACAATCAAATATTTAGTAAAAACTTAACCAAGGAGATAAAGAACTTGTATTCAGAAAACTACAAAACATTGCTAAAAGAAACCAAAGAAGACTTAAATAAATGGAAGGAAATTCCTTGTTCCTGGACTAGAAGACTAAATATGATAAAGATGTCAATGCTACCCAAACCAATTTACAGATTTAACACAATCCCAACAAAAATCTCAACAGCTTTTTTTTGCAGAAGTAAAAAAGCCAATAATCAAATTTACTTGGAAGGGTAAAGGACCCCAAACAGCCAAAAATGTCTTAAAAAAAGAACAAATCTGGAGGACTATTGCTTCCTGAATTTAAAGAACATTACTTAGCTACAGCGGTAAAAACAGCATGGCACTGGCATGAGGACAGACAAGATTGACCAATGGAACTGAATCAAGAACTCAGAAATTGACCCTCACATCTACAACCAAGTGATTTTTTTTTACAAGGCTGTTAAGCCTACCTAGCTGGGCCAGAACAGTCTATTCAACAAATAGTGCTGGAAGAACTAGATATCCAAAAGAAAGAAAGAAGAAACCTATCTCAAACTTTATAGAAAAATTAACCCCAAATGGATCAAAAGCGTAAATATAAAAACAACAGCTATAAAACTTCTAGAAAAAAACTGTAAGAAAACATCTTCAAGATCTTCTGGTAGGCAGTAGTTTCTTAAACCTTACACCCAAAACATGAGCAACAAAAGAAAAATTAGCTAAATGGGACCTCCGCAAAATTAAACACTTTTGCACCTCAAAGGACTTTGTTTAGACAAAAGGTGAAAAGGCAACTGACACAATGAGAGATATAGTTTAGCAACAAATATGACAATGGTTTAATATCCATGATATATAAAGAGATCATACAATTAAATAATAAAAAGACAAACTATCTAATTTAAAAAATGGGTGAAATCCTTGATAAGACAACTGTCCAAAGAAGAAATACAGATGGCGAAGAAACACATGAAAAAATGCTCAACATCACTAGCGACTAGGGAAATGCAAATTAAACCTACAATGAGGTATCATTTCACACCTATTAGACTGGCTACTATTAAAAAGTCAGAAAACCATAAATGTTGGAGAGGATGTAGAGAGATAGGAACACTTATTCATTATTCATGGTAATGTAGAATAGTACAGTCACTGTAGAAGAGTGTTTGGCAATTCCTCAGGAAGTTGAATATAGACTTGCTCTGGTACCTTTGCTAGGTATATACCCAGAAGAACTGAGAGCAGAAACATGAATGGACATCTGCATACCAATTTTCCTAGCATCATTATTCATGATAGGCAAAAGTTTGAAACAACCCAGGTGTCCATCAAGCAATGAATGGATAAACAAATCATAGGGTATGCACATGATGTAATATTATGCAACTGTAAGAAGAAATGACATCATGACAAATATGAAAACATGGATGAACCTGGAAAACATTATGTTGAGTGAAGCAAGTCAGGCACAAAAGGACAAATACTGTGTGATTGTGCTATTATGGACTAAATATTATGTGAAATGTAAATATATCATTTGAAATTTGAATATAGGTAATATTACATATATAAAGCCATTTGTCTTTGAAGCTGAACAAACGTTAAGTCAATACCACAAAATGTTACTATCAGACAAAAAATAAATAAACATTATACTAAGTGAAGGAGACCAGACACAGAGTAGTATGTATTGTATGTCCCCATTTATATAAAATGTAATTATAAATCAATTTATAACGATGAAATTACATCAGTGGTAATTTAAGCCCAAGGAAGGAATGCTAAGGTATGTGGAGTCTTTCTTTTTTGGAGTAATGAAGTTGTTCCAAACTTTTTGAGATGATGATGTACAACATTGTGATTATACTAAAAGCCTTTGATTATATACTTTGGATAGATCATATGCTATGTAAATATATCTCAATAAAACTACTTAATAAACAAATAAATAATTGTGCAAGAATAGTCAGAAACAGCAGCTATGTACAGCAGGGGAAATAGAGAAATTGAAAGGTAAAGACTTTTTTTGTTTGTTTGTCTGGTTTTTGTTATGATTATTGAAATAATGAAATTGCTCTAATAATGATTGAAGTGATGAATGCACAACTAGGTGATTATACCAAATACCACTGATTGTACTCTTTAAATGAATCATATGTTTTATTAATATGAATCAATAAATTTGATTTATTAAAACAGTTAAATTGTTCAGAAAACTTACATGACTAATAATATATTTCTGAAAAGCTGCAATGTATATTCTTTATGGGTGTAAAATTATCTTTAAGAAGCTGCAAGATATCCTACTGATATATGAAGATCAATTTCTTTTTTTAATTTTAGAATTTTAACAACTTTGCATATACTTTAGATAGTTAACAAATTAGTATAATACAAAATTTTTAACTTTTTTATGGCAAATATTCAACCTAAAACAGTAAATAGAGCTAGAATATTTTGATGAAAATACTTTATTAAACAGACAAGTGACACCAAGCCTTTCTAACCATAAGCTACTTCCCAAGAAATTGAAAAATATTTGCCCTAAAAAATGAAACTTAAGTTAAATTTGTAGAAATAAACTATGTAATTTAAATAAAACATATGAAAAGTTAATTGTAAATTTATCATAAGACAGTGTCTAGGTCATGTCAAAAAAAATTTAGTTAACACTGTGATATCACTAGGGTGCTTTCACAGATCTGTAACATGATTGACTGAATACAATTTTTGAAATACATTATATATTGTTCTCTAAGGATTGAACAAGAAATGTTATCCATGGCCTGATCCCAAATACTCAATTAACTCTAAGAAGATTTGGAAAATATTATTATATATCATAATCTTCAAGTTGATTTATTTCACATAAAAATAAAAGTTTTCTGGGAGAATATAGTAACAATTCGTAGACTCTGATGATAATTTGGTCATTACTAAGTAGTGATAATTCTTTATAAGTGGCTGTATGCAAATTTCTTCAGGCAGAAATTACTGTTCACTCGGAGAAGTCTCACTCTATAGAGTCAGTTTTTAAAATATATAAGTTAAATTCCTTCTTTATGAAAACATATTTATCAAATTATAAACTATACTACCCCTTGATATGAAAACAGTTAGGTTAAGAAAAGTAAGGACTGCATAATGCTATAAACAATTGTTTTTATTGAATACTAAGTCTTTGTTGTAAACCTTTTTTTGTTGCAGTAGTTTGAATAATATAGGTTCTTCTTTGCATTTTGCTAAAGAGAATACCATTTTCAGATGTAGGGCACAGATATTGAATATTTTCAGGTCCAGGGTAAATTTAACCCACTAGCCTCTACACTAAACATTTTAATATCACTTTTCCAGACTGATGTGCTAACTCCAGCCTT
The DNA here is from genome assembly GCA_026826555.1 of Tolypeutes matacus. Classification (NCBI taxonomy): domain Eukaryota; kingdom Metazoa; phylum Chordata; class Mammalia; order Cingulata; family Chlamyphoridae; genus Tolypeutes; species Tolypeutes matacus. Next base: position 4,406,678 of record JAKSZT010054458.1, read on the forward strand.
CATATTCATTGCCATGGAAAAAAGAAGGGAGGTATTACTATTCCCGCATGAATTCTTGTATTACTTTCTCAGCTGAGAAATACCTTACAATGGGTTGACTTTAACAACAGGAACTTATTGGCTTACAGTTTCGAGGCATCAGTGGAGCAATGCTTTCACCCCAAAGACTGCCAACAATATTGGTCCTTAGCTTTTCTGTCACATGGCAATGCACATGGTAATGTTTTCTTTCTCCTTCAGGACCTATTGAATTCCAGTTTCTTGCTCTTCCTGTGGCATCTTTTCTCATGTCTAATTTCCTTTGTTTATAAGAACTTCAACCATATTGGATTAAGACACCCTCATTCATTAAGACACCTTAACATCTTCAAAGATCCTATTTACAATGGGTTGACACTTCTAGGACCAAAACATGCCTTTTTTGAGAGACATGATTCAATCCCTAATAACCATTTTTAATGGCAGGCCAAAGCTTTCCTAGAAATCCACATGTCAGATTTCTGCTTATATCTTGTTGGCATGAACTGGACATTGGCCATCCTTAGTTAGAAGGAAAGGTAGAAATTGTGAATGGAATTTACTGTCTTTAGTGACAATCCAGGCCATGGAAATGCAGTAAATATCCTTCTTGCTCTTAATTGCCACTGATGATCTTCTCTCTGTTTTAAAATCAATCTCCTTTAAAATGTTACTCATGGATCTTTATACCACTTCCTGCCTTTTTTTTCTTGCAATTGTTTTCATTCTCTTGACATTTTGTCTCTACATCTGTCTCATTAACTGGTATAGCACTTGCTTTACTGACTTTCTCTCTACCAATACTCCTATCATCTCTGTTGGTACTTTTATAGCTGCTTAGATGATTCTTCCAAGACTCTGGAGTCTCAGTTTCTTTTTAGACCAGAATGCATTCCTGTGTGTACCATCCTGTAGTTCTGTATTGTCTATCTTAATATTGAACACTGTTGCCTGGCCAGTTGTCTATGTACATTTTACCATGTGGTAAAAAGAGCTTTTACATTTTTTAAAAAATTAGTTGTATGGAGAAGAAATGATCCCTCTTTCAAAGGAAACTGTTATATCAAGAAACTTCTTATCTAACACTGCTGGACCTATCCTTACTATAATATCTCTGGGCTTATATTTATCCTCATGATGATGTTGATAATTATAAGCCCTATTTATTGAATGTAACTATTTTAGTTTCCTAGGCTGCTCAAAGCAACTACAATGAAATGGGTTGGCTTAACAAAATGGGAGTTTATTAATTTACAGTTTGAGGCCATGAGAACGTCCAAATGAAGTCATCATCAAGGTGATGCTTTCTTCCTGAAGACCAGGTGCCAGCAATTCTTGGCTCCTCTGCCACATGACAAGGTACATGGCAGCATCTGCTGGTCTCTACCTTCTCTTCTGGGTTTAGTTACTTTAAGCTTATTGCTTTTGTGGATCTCTCTCTCTCTTTCTCTCTCTCTCTCTCTTTCTCTCTATTCATTCTGTTTATAAAGAACCCCAGTAAGAGGATAAAAACCCATCCTCAATAGGTCTTACCAAGGCTACTGAAATAGCCACAATTGGTCCCACCCCCCCGGAAATAGATTAGTTTAAAAACATGATTTTCTGGGATACACACAGTTACAAACAATCACAGTGATGTAGGTTGAATTGTGTGCCAGTGATTTATTTGTGAAGTAAGCTCAGGAGATACCAGTTAGAGGGTGCGAAAAGCAGCAAGGGAAGGGTGTAATTTCAAACAGATTCACAGAAGATAGTTTTAAACTTGATTCTTGGCATTTTTATATATTGCTTTATTATACTGTGTCTAAAAATCTAGCCATTCAGAATTTCTTGGATCTAGGAAGAAGAACTATCATTACCAAAGCTAACCTGCCTATGTTCCAGAGATTAAAACCACAATCTTTAGTGCATGGGGGAATGGGAAGTGTTTCCTGAAGTGGATAGTCACACACTCTGGATAAAGGGTGCTTTAAATCTATTTGAGTTCAATTATAAGTCATGCACAGGCATGAATAAGGAGCACTGCTTAGAACCTTATTTGGAGCAGTAAAGTTCCTGTTCAATGTAAATGCTGCAAATCAAGTGGTCTCTATCTCTATTTTCCCTTTTCTTATAATTAAGGAAGATATAAAGGGCTCAGCATCTGAGTAGACAGTCTTTATTCCTCCTTCCTTTCTCTTCATGTATCAATACTTCTGCTTTTTCTTTCATTCAGCCAGAGTCAAACAAGAAGAAAACACATCTTTACCATATTGGAGGTGAAATGCATTTGGCATTTTATATCACTATCAGTCATGGTGTTGGTAAAACAATACTATTGGTCAAGTTTTGGTGTTGCTAAAAAGTGTCCACATTAGCTAAACTGAAGAGGAAAAAACATATTTCAACCCAATGTGTAACAGTTGTGCGTGAGGCTTTGGGATGTTGATTATGGTGTTAGCCCAGGGAATATGATTGGAATGATATTATCTGATGCTTTTACTGTTTTGCCTTCAACAGGAAATGCAAGGCAGAAAATACAGTGAGATTAAGGACCTCTGTTAAAGGAACACTAAGGAGATGCTGATAAAAAAACTTCTAGTCATTTGGCACTTTCTTTGGAAGTGAGCAAATTTTAATATATGAGTTAGAGGCAGACAGAAAATGGAGGCTTTGCTCACAAAGAACCAATGTGTAATGTTTGAATTGGACTGCAGAGTATTTGTCCTTAAAAATAAAACTTAAAGAGGGAGGGTGATGATAGACCTCTCTTTGTAACTGCCCTAAATTATTTGATTAACTCTATCATTTGTTTTACATGCATATTAACATATTTAGTTACATACTTTATTCTCTACAGACACATTAATCATCAGGGCAAAAATTATACATTTTAAAATGCACAGAATTCAAATAAGAATATCACAATGAGGGGATGGGAGACATGTCAAAAATATCAAATTAAAAAAATAAATTAACTTTGAAACTTTAAAGAAAAGTATATGAAAGCTATGCCAAAATAGCATGGAAAGGGAATTTAAATAGCATGATACCTTCTAATGTGCTATTCAGAATAAGTCTTCCCCTCCCCCCCATTCTATGAGACTTCACTACAATTACACATTCTTCTGATTAAGGGGTTCTCTTAACGGTGATAATAATGCTATGGCTTGGAAATCTTGAAGCTTTCCTTACTTTCAAGTATTAAAGTATTTACTCAAAGTATTTACCAAAATAATAATGTTTAAAGGATCTTTTTCTGGCATTCCTTATTGGTAGACTACATGAAAATCAAGGACTGTTTCTGGATTATTCTTTTTGTTTCACAAATGTTATGTTAGGGCACCACTAATCATAAGCACTAATTAACTAGATATAATTCACTGGAAACTGACAATGAAAAGTTACCTAGGGTACCCTGTATCTGCTTAGGGCAGAATCGAAAGGAAAGCATAAAGAAGAAATGTGAACCTCTTGCATTTGTGTGTGTGTGTGTGTGTTTCATTATTTTTTTTTTTTCATATAATAAACTTTATTTTTAAAGAAGTTTTAGATTACAGAAAAGTTACATCAAAACTAGAGGGGATTCTCATATATCCCAGGCCCTCACCCTCCCTTATTAATAACATCTTATAAAAGTATGGTACATTTGTTACAATTGCAAAGGCCCTGTGTGCTGCTTTCTTCTTCACAGCAGACAGGGTCAGTTAGAAAAACCCACCACAACAAACTAAATTATTATTCACTCAGTTGTTTTAAAAATAGTCCAAAATACACAATTTTTTAGCTATTTAGAATTAACCTGTTTTGGATAACCCATGAGGCATCATCTAGCTTCATCCAGTGTCTGTTCTCAGTTGATTAGATAAGACCCTGCATTTACTTAACCTAGTATTATATACAGCCTAAGAGTTACTTCCTGAAAGCCTTATTATTATTCAAATATGGCCTCTTTTTAAGCCAGACTCAGCATATAAACACAATACCTTCCTCCAGCATGGGGCATTACTCAGAGATGAGCCTCCCTGACACTGAGGGATTACCAAGTGCCAATGCACCTGGAAAAAGACCTTGACCAAAAGGAGAAAATGGTAAATAAAATGAGCTTTTAAGGCTAAGAGATTTCAGAATGAGTTGAGAGGTCATTCCAGAGGTTAAGCTTATGCAAGTCTTAGCAGGATATCATTTACTGCCACAGCAAACAGTGTCTCAAATGGTGGGGCTACTAAGGGCTCTAAAGACATCCAGAAACTATAAGCTGGGCAGACAGCTCAGGAATTCAGCAACCTATCAGTGGGCCTTACTTTGGAAATTATTCTCCCCAGTGTAACAGATTTAGCCTCATTTATAGGTTCTCTACACCTGGCTCTTCTGTCCCTTTTACTTGAACCTACAATTAGCACTATACTTGATAAATATATGTGCTGGGGACTTAAATCTTTGGTCCTTCCATGTGCCAGTTGAGCCCTGAATTTCAGCAGATTTGCAACATCTACTATCAAGTTCACTGGACTCCCCCAGGACACTAAAAAGAAGATGATCATGGACAACATCCATCCCAAAGGAACGGAGAGTGTCTATAACTGCAAGCAAGATAATTCTATCCATCTGACCCATGGGATCTAAGCTCCTTCTCAATTAGAAGCAGAGTGGGTATCACCATCCCCAAATCCTCAAGACTGAGGAATGAACAATAGACTAAAGTAGACTTATTATTGTTCGAGCACTGGAAGAACTTTTATCATTGATATAAAGGCAGTGGCTACCAGAAGTTTTGAGGGATGGGAGAAGGAAGAATAGGTGTAATATGGAGGTGTTTTGGGGATATTGAAGTTGTCCTCCATGGCATTGCAGTGATTGATCCAGGCCACTGTATATTTTATCATAACCTACAAAATTGTGCAGGACAGAGTGTAAACTGTAATATAAACTGTAATCTATAGCAGCAATGGTTCACTATCTGTTCATCAATTTTAACAAATGTACCACACTAATGAGGGATGTTGTTGATGTGGAAAAGTGTGGGAGGGGGAGGGAAGGGGGAATATGAGAGTCCCTTATATTTTTTATGTAAAATTCGTGCAATCTGAAGCTTCTTTAAAAATGAAATAAAAAATAAAATAGTCCCCCTGCTACTTCAGCCATGCTGTGATACCTGGACAGATTAAGCCCCCTACACTCTTCCTTTCTCCACTCCTTCAGAAGTTTGGGAGGTTTCCTCTTGCCATACCTCCCCTCTGCATTCCCCCTCATGCCACCAGACTCAGTAAGCTTTCTTGCTGTAAGAGGACTTCTCCTTGCATGCAAAATTGTCCTTGAGGGCCCCAATAAATAGCTTGTGTGTGACTGTCATCTAGTGGTCAAATCTCTCTCTTGATCAACACAAAAATCCTTAAATTCGAACTCAATACATGTACTTAAGAATTTTAATTGCAAACATTTGTCCTTAGGTTATTTCTACTTCTTTGTTCTCTTTTGAAATCTGTTGTTTTTGTGGGGTTTTGAGATTTTAAGACTGTAAGAGATGCAGTGATTTATAAATAAAACATAACAGTATTAAAGAAGTAGCCCGATATTTTCCTATCTATAGCATTATATTTCACAGACTATTGCTGCATAAAAAATATTTTTAGCACTATATCTTGGTTAAAAATATTTTCTGTGCAAAAGTTATATATTTTTATTAAATATTTTTATTGTATCCATGTCTCTTTTGAAGTCAGATATAATACAAAACACATATTTGTTTTCTATTCATTAATGCCTAGTTGACAAGACACAATACAGCTGTGGTAGATGAAATAATACATATTGAAGGTAAAACAAATATTCTTTCAGAATTTGTCTTCAAAGATTACAAAAGGTAGATTTCCATATTATTAGTAATGATTTAATACTATAAACTTTTATATTAATGCACAGCCTAATTTTTCTTCTTAAATTTTACTACTTAAAATAGTTACATTTTTCAAAATTAAAAATCAACTTCAAATGGCTGCACAATGTTTTATATAAGCAGAGCACAGAATAGTACCGAGATCGTTTCTTATATTTATTGTTAGTATTATTCTTATCAGAGTATTAAAATAAAAATTCCAGAATAAATTTTTTCTAGCTGTGATGTATAATATCATCAAGATTGCAATATTATAACACTAGATGAACAAAGAAAGGTATTTGTGGATTAAAAAATTCTTCCATTCACTCTGTTCAGGGAAAACAGAAATATCTCCTACTTTTAAAACAAACAAAATCCATAATCACAGTAGCAGTGATCATTGCATTTAATTTTCCCAGATTATTTCACAATTTTTTTTTTTTTTTTACCAATCTCTCCTGAATCCCATTTTCATTTGAAAGTTAAATGATTTAAGTTCAGGTTTTATAATTAATATATATTCATTTGTAGCTATAGACCGGACATTCTTAAGAGAAAAACAATTTTTTTAGAAAAGAACAATGGATATATCTTGGCCTTGATATGATAATTGGTGACTTTGGCTATATAATTACCTTTATTTGCTTTAGTTTTAAAGTATGTATTACTAAGTAAGGTCTAGAGGCTATAAATCCTGGTGTGTGAATTTGTGTACCTTACCTCCAGAAAGAAAATATTATACACATGTATAAGCAAACTCCCTATAATCGTTTGCACACTTACCTAGGACTCTGGGAAAGTGAAGGAAGTTTATTGAAAGATTTAAAGCCCATGAAAAGAGAGTGATCTAATGGATGACAAACCCTGATACTTCAGTAAATGTTGGGATTGATGTTTAGAATTCCCACCCCACTAAAATAGGGACAAATAGTGCTAGAACCTCAGGGAAAAAAAAAATGTGCTTATAATTAATGTTGATATCATTCCTCCTGGTTGTATTTGAGATTTTAGCTCACTGTCTTATTTTTTCACCCTCTACCTGAAAAATGGGAACTAAATATTCTAAAATGAATGAGGCTACATGTTGAACAGACCTTTTCTCCTTCCATGCCATTACTATACCTAAGTTATGAATTCTATGCTAAAACCTAAAATAGATCTCTCTCTCTCTCTCTCTCTCTCTCTCTCTCTAACTCTCTCTCTCTCTACCTCTACCTTTATCTTTACCTCTATCTCTATCTATTTTTATCTATCTCTATCTATATCTTTAATCTATCTCTATATCTATAATCTGTCTCTATATCTATATATCTACTGATCCATATACACACTCAAACATTACACATGCCACACAGACTAATGAATAACTCTCTAGATAGGCAAATGGAGCATTTGAGAAAATTATAAAACTCTTAAAAAGCAGATATATTGTTATATGGTTATTTGAGGGGTGGGGGTGGGGGCTTGATATGTTTTTGAAATCCTCCTAGGAGGAAATTATTTCCAGCAAAGATATGAAAAAATATAGTCAAGATATCGCTACAGGTAGTAATTCACTACCTGTAATCAGGTAAAAACCCTGGTAAATTCTGATAATCCCATTATTCATGTGTTTTACTAAACAATGAAAGAAACTTGGAGTTTCTACATTGGAGGGAAACATAGGATGGGGAAATATTTTATTAAGATTCTGGAGTGAAAAAAAGTATCCAATTTAATAATTGAAGCAAATGTATTAACAAAACCTAATAGTCCAGCAATTGATTAGCATCCTTCAGGGTTAGGAGGAGTATTACAAATAAATTTAATAAAAATGGATGAATAAAACTTTCTACACATATGTATCTGTCACTACTATGAAACAGGTATGATATAAGTATGGTGGGTCTTCCCTAAGAGATTCCAAAAGAAATTTCAATTTTGACATTATGTCTTGTTTTAATCTTTGAAAAAATGATGTGAGGAGGTGCAACTTGAAGCTATGGCCAAAAGAGAAGACTAACAATGCTTGACTCCAAAACGTATTTATAAACAAGAAGAAATGGACAACAGCAACCACTTTAGTAAACTTATATTTACCTGAGGCATAAAATAGTGAAGAAGTAGTAATGCTTGAAAAATTGCTGAGCTTTGGGCAATAACAAAAATCTGTGGCATTTGGCCTGGGATTGCTCACACCCTCTTTCACTTTTGTTGGCACAACATTTCTGCCAGTTAAGGCAAACCATTGGAACTGGTAGATTCTCTGTTGTGACTAAAGGGAGATCAACTTATTTGGAGTGGTGGTGAATGCCCACGCCTAGCAGCCCCTGTCATTGGAAGTAATAACTCAGAGGCAGTCAAGAGGGCACAGAACAAGAGTTCATTACATTAGACTGAAATGTGGTTATGGTTGAAGAAAACATTTCTCTGGCTGAAAATATGTATTTTGCAATGGAAAAGTGGGCAGGTTTACCACTTTCACAACTCCTAGTCTAAAGGGCCCATAAGAAAGCATTACACAGCAGTGACTTGAAAATGCCTTGAACATTGAATGTGCTCCCCTACTCAAACACAGATCCATTGATGGGGCAGAAGCATTGTTGTCCAGATACATTTATATACAACTTCTGTGGAGTCATTGTCTAATCACTAAGCTATGTCGAAACAGAGGCAGACTGGAGGTACACAGTCTTAAACATAAAATTATTCAAGTTGTGACTTTCCTGGTTCTTGATCATGGGTGATTTTCTACTATATTCTTGACATTTTGGCTATTAATTAATAGTGTCTGGGTACTATTTACATCTTTATTTTATCTGGTAGCCACATTATTTAAATTTACCTACAGGTATTATCCTACTTTTGTGGAATATTTCCAATGATAATTTAACATAGTGGTGCTGTTTTGGTATTCTTGGTTGATCTGGTATAACTGATCCTCCAAATGGTCCTTGCTGATACTCTCTGAGGTGCGGAAGTAACTTCCCAGGCTTGGCTGCTAAGAACATCTAGGTGGGAAAAGGAATCTTCAGCCCGTAGAGACAAGAGGTTTCCTAAGCTGGGTTGACGTGGGATCCCCATTACTTAGGCTTTTCAGTTGCCCATTTGCTCATGGTGGTGAAGGTGAGTTTTAGGCCCTTGGGGATGAAAATATTTCCCTAGCTGGCTACTTGTAGGGCAGTATCCTTCCTGTCTTTGGGGCACTGAGAACACTTCCTGGACTGGGTACTTCTTGTGGCAGGATCCTCCTTGCAGATTCAACCTGGTTGCTGGCATTTTTTCTATGTCATGGATTTTCTATGATAGTAGGGATCTCATAATGGTCAGAGGTAAGGGATGAAGGAGGGAAAAGTTGATGGAAAGGAAGTAATTCTGGTTTAAAAGACATTATGAGGGATTCTCGTGATAGTGGAACAATTCTGTATCATATCTGTGGCAGCAGGTACATGAACTAACAGGTAGAAAAGTTATATAGAACAAAATACACAGACGTGTACAAATAAAGTGAGCAACCCTGAATAAGTTGAGTAAGTGTATCAATATCAATATCATGGCTTTGGTCTTTACTATAGGTTTTCAAGATGGTACTAGTGATGAAAAATGCATAAAAAGTACATAAAATCACTTTGTATTATTTCTTATAACTGCATGTGAATTTACAATTATCTTAAATAAAATGTTTAATAAAATATATACTAAAAAAGCATTAAAGGAAAACATGAGAACAATAAATCAACAAGTAGAGCTTTTCACTGATGGTATAGAAAATATAAAAAGAATCTAAGGAAATTTTCTGGAACTTAAGCATACATTTTTTTTTAATCTTTATTTTTATTTATTTTTTTATTATTATTATTTTTTTATTGTGGGTAAAAAATCAAAATTCTCACAATACATACCAACATTTGCAAAATGATATATAAATATATATGCATATATGTGTATTTGCTTACAAAAATGTTATTTATGTATATATATAAATATATTTTAAGAGGTGCTTAGATACCCAAAATATTACATGGAACCCACTGGGATTTCCATGTTGCCCACCTCCCACACCTCCCACCACATCCCACACAAACATCTCCCACAAGTGTGGCCCACCACCCTCAGTGGACTTACACATCGTGGGGCCTTGCCACCAACCATAGATCACAGTTCACACCGTAGACCACACTCTCTCCCACACAGTTCTGAGTGGTGTGTGCTGATTTAAAATGGCCTACATCCATTGACACAAAGGTACTCAGGACAACCTCCAAATCTCAAGAAGCCCTTGTATTTCAGCTGCTCGTCCCCTCCCTGCCCCAAAAGTGTCAAGTGGCCACTGGCTCCACCTCATTGTTATAATTTATTCCATTGCTAAAATCACCTTATGTGAACAACAGAATACCATCAAGTCCACTCTAGTCCATAGTACTTCCCCCAATCCTGAGGGGACTGGAATGGTGATGTCCACTCCATCTCCAAGTGAGAGAGGGCTAATATCCCATGGATATTGACCTGAGTTAAGAAAGCTGAGCTGAGCTGCCAGGTGTCAAAAGTTATTAAGAACACAAGCCAAAATCAAAGTAACAGCCAGCCTTTAATAACTAACTATGATAGTGTGTGCCACAGGCTAAACCACAGAAAGCACTGTCTATCCAACTGTTCTATTTTTCCCCATGGAACAGCACTACTGGGTGAGGGTCAGATGGATCAGTGAAGACATGGGTAATTATCTTACTGCTGCAGAGGTTCCAAACAAAAGGCTCCTGTGATTTTATTGACCAATGTCTAGAGGAAGGGAAATGAGGAAGGGTTAGGAGTAGAAAAGTACTGAATACTGAATCAGAGTGGAAAATACCTTTTTCGAGTCCTTTTCCTTCTCTCCTAATAAGGAGGTCTTAGGAGAGACACATGTGGAAGGCCTCAGTTTTAAACCCTAGATAAGAGGCCACCAAATGGAGACATCTGGGTTAGGAATGTTGCTACACATTCATGACCAGCCAGAGGGAATTTATTTCTTTATTGCAATTCACTTCAGAGACTGCAAGTCACTGACTATGCACCAATTCTGGTGTAGGACAGCAGCTTTTCCCCTAGTTACTGCCAAGTAAGGAATTACAATTATCTGTGATTGAATCTGAATAATTGCACATACATTTTTTAGAAGAGCCAGATTTAATAATAAGGAAAATAAAAATAAACTAGTAGGGCTCAACCTTAGATTTGTGATGGGAGAAAAAAATCAATAAACTTGAATATAAATCAATAAAAATAATCCAATCTTAAAAACAGAAATAAAAATTTTAAGAAAAAATATAACCTTAGAAATATGTGAAACAACATCAAACATACCAAGATACTTGCAATGGAATCACAGAAGGTGAGGACAAAAGGGCAGAAAATATTTTTAACCAAAACACTTCCTTAATATTATGAAGATTTATTGGTGCTTAATAAATACATGAAAAGATTTTCAAAATAACTAGTCTTTAGGGAAATAAAAGAAAAACACAATGTGATATGACAATACACCCTTTGGAAAGGTTTTAATAAAAATAGATAGACCATGGCACATTTGTGAAGAACCTTGAACTATCATACACTGCTGAAGGTAAAATGATGTACCCATTTTGTAAAAGTTTTTCAGTTTCTTAAACATAAAATCTAGAAATCAAACAATTTGTCTCCACAGAATGAATGAAAAGTATATGAAAACATATCCAGGGACAAGGGTTTGGGGAAGATGGCATAGGAGTAGGCAGGCAGACCTCAACTTTCTCACAAAAACAATGGAAAAAGGGCCCAAACCTGCCTGAGGGACCTGCTTTGGGGGTCAGTAGTCCAGGAATGTGCTTTGCAACCCCAAGGTGGTCTAAGGACAAAGACAAGGAACTCCAAACAACAAATGTGTATTACTAAACCCCCATGGTGCCTGGGAAGAGGACCTATCCCCCACCTCAATACATTAAGCCTGGATGAAATCCATTGCTCACTCCAGCCAACTAAGGAGTCTACAGATGTTTTCCTACATGCCAGTTGTTACATTGGAAGAGGTAGGAGAGTGGTTTCTCCTCAGTGAATTGGGCCAGAAGATCCTGCTTTGAATCTCAGCTCTGACCAGAAAGAGAAACCCAGGAAATCAAACATTGAGAAACACCTCCATGCAAAAGTTTGCCAATGGGAACCATCAGCTGGCTGGCCAAAAATTGCAAGGACAAAACAGAAAAATCAAAGAAAAGCTTTGAAAAAAAAAAAAAAAAAGGAACACTATGCTATAGAGAGAAATTGACCACCAGAGAAAATTCACCAACATATTCAGATGCCTAGACATTAGCAAAAAATGACAAGCCATACTAAGAAACAGGAAGAGATGGCCCAGCCAAAGGAACGAAGCAAAAATCCTGAAGAGATATAGGATTTAAGACAGTTAATCAATTATAATCAAAGAAATCTCCTAAATCCATTCAAAGAATTGAAAGAAAATATGTCTAAAGAGATAAAAGTTATTGAAAGGACACTATATGAGTATAAAGAACAATTTGAAAGGTTGTAAAGAAAAATAACAGAGGTTATGGAAATAAAAAAAAACACAATTTATGAGATTAAAAATACATTATAGGCACATAACAACAGATATGAATTGATGGGAGACAGAATTAGTCATTTGGAGGACAGTATATCTGAGCAGGGAAAGACAGGAGAATAGAAAGAGAAAAGAATGAAATAAATGTAACAGGGCTTCAGGGAATTGAATGACAATGTGAAATGCACAAACATATGAGTTATCCATGTCTAAAAGAAGAGAATGGAAAAGTGACAGAAAGAATATTTGACGAAATAATGACTGAAAATTTTCCAACTTTAATAAAAAACATAAATATCAATATTCAAGAAGGATAATACACCTCAAACAGATTAAATCTGAATTGATTTACTCTTAGACACCTACTATTTAGAATGACAAATATCAGAGATAAAGAGAGGATTCTGAAAGCAGAAAGAGAAAAGCAAAGCAAGCATCACAGAAAAGGGAAACTCAATAAGATTAAGGGATGACCTCTCAGCAGTAACCATGGAGGCAAGAAGAAAGTGGTATGATGTATTTAAGATACTGAAAGACAAAAACTGTAACCCAATAATTCCGTGCCTGGAAAAACTTTCCTTTACAGATGAGGGTGAGTTTAAAGCTCCAAAGAAGAATAAAAACTGAGAAAATATGTGACTAAAAGACCAGAATTACAAGAGTTAATAAAAGGAGTGCTGCAGGATGAAAGGAAAAAAAAATAGGTGAAAGACTTGGAGAAGAGCATAGAAATGAAGATTAATAGGAAGATTAATTTAAAGAGCAAAAAGACAAACAGTAGGAAGATATGACAATGGAAAGCCAAAGGAAAAAATGCAATAAGTAAGTAAATTCTTAACAATAATAGCATTGAAAGTTAATGGCTTGAACTTCCCAATCAAAAGATATAGACAGATAGAATGGATAAAAAAGTAGTAGCCGTCAAAGGTTTTCCAAAAAGATTTACCTCAGACATAGGACATGATCAGATTTAAGAGAAAGGTTGGAAATTTGTATTCCACACAAATAGCAACAAAAAAAAGATATGGAGTAGCAATAGTAATATCGGACAAATGAGATTTTAAATGAAAAACTGCTATAAGGGATGAAAAAGGGCATTGCATATTAAGAAAAGGGACAATTCACCAAGAAGAAAAAACTTTAATAAATATTTATGAATCTAACCTAAGTGCCCCAATATATATGAGGCACACACTGGCAGAATTGAAGGTTAAAAGAGAGGTCTCTACAATAATAATTGGATACTTCAATACACCACTGTCAGCATTGGATAGAATATATGGACAGAGGAAAATAAAGAAACAGGGAACTTGACTAATATGATATATGAACTAGAGCTAACAAACATTTATAGAGTATTACACCCTAAAACAGCAGGATATACATTGTATTGAAGTATGCATCAAATCTTCCCTAGAATAGACGATATGCTGGTCATAAGACAGGTCTAAATAAATTTAAAAAGACTGAAATCATACAAAACACTTTCTCTGATCATAAAAGAATGAAGGTGGAAATTAATACTGTATAGAAAAAAAGGAAAATTCATAAATTACAGAAGTCAAAAAACACACTCTTAAATAATCATTGGGTCAAAGAAGAATTTCCAAAAGAATTTCATAAATATCTTGAGATGAATGTAAATGAGAACAAAATATATCAAAAGCTATGAGACACTGCAAAGGCAGTGCTGAGAGGGAAATGTATACCCCTCAATGCTTACATTAAAAAGAAGAAAGATCTAAAATTTAATACCTAACTGCAGACCTGGAGAAATTAGAAAAAATAACAGCAAACTAATCCCAAATCAAGCTGAAAGAAACAATAATTATCAGGTCAGAAATAAATGTAATTGAGGATCAAAAAAAAAAAAATTGAATAAAAAAAAGCAAAATTTGTTTCTTTGAGAAGATCAACAAAATCGAAAAGTCCTTAGATAGACTGACAGAAAAAAAGAGAGAAGATGCAAATAAATACAATCAGAAATGAAAGGGGCAACATTACCACTAACTCCATAGAAATAGGAGAAATCATAAGAAGATACTATGAAAAACTGTATGCCAAAAAAACTAGACAATGTAGATGAGACAAATTCTTGAAACACACGAATTACCTAAACTGACTCAAGAAGAAACAGAAGACCTCAACAAACTAATTACAAGTAAAGAGAGTGAAATAGTCATCAATGAACTCCCAAAGATGAAAATGCCAGGACCAGATGGCTTCACAGGTCAATTCTACCAATCATTCAAAGATGATCTAATACCAATCTTGCTGAAGCTTTCCAAAAATTTGAACATGAAAGAACAGTACCAAACTCATTCTATGAAGCCTACATTATCTTAATAACAAAACCAAAGGTACTTCAAAACAGAATATTACAGCCTGATATCTCTAATGAATATATATGCAAAAATCCTCATCAAAATATTTGCAAACTATGGACATTGTCTAACCCAAGAAACAGAAATTATCTTCAACTGCAAGCAAGATAGTTCCATTCATCTACCCCTTGTGATCTAAGCCACCTGTCAATGAGAAGCAGAGTTCTGCATCATCATTCCAAAATCTTCAAGATAGAAGAAGGAACAAACATAAGGGGAGAAAAGCAACTATGGACTTAAGTAGACTTATTATTATTCTAGGAATGGAAGAACTAGTAATATTGATATAAAGACAAAAGTCACCAGGAACAATAGGTGTAACATGGGGCATTTTTGAGACATTGGATTTGGTCTGCATGATATTACAATGATGAATATCAGCCATTATACATTTTGTCAAATCTATAAAATTGTCTAATGCAAAGTGTAAAACCTAATGTAAACTATAGACCATGGTTAATAGCAATGCTTCAATAAATTTTCATCAATTGTAACAAATGTATCACAGTAATGAAAGATGTTGTTAATGGGGGAAAGTGTGGGAGGGGTAGGCGGTGGGGTATATGGTAATCCCCTATATTTTCAATGTAACATTTATGTAATCTAAAACTCTTTTAAAAATAAAAAAATAATGCGAATATTCTCGCTATCCCTGATTTTGTGATAATCAGGGTAGGCTAAACATTCGCTATATTAGAAACCATGCATGTGTCCCCAGACCTAGTTTTTCTCCCTAGGTCTGGTTTTTGGAATGCTGGTGATAAACTTAGCCTGATTTATTATATGACCATCCTGTATGGGGAAATGACTGTAACTCTAGATATCTATGGTCAAACTTAAGAGATGTAACAGGGGGACAGATGTGACTCAAATGGTTGGGTGTCTGTCTCCCATATGGAGGGACCTGGGTTCGATCTCTGGGACCTCCCAGTAAAAATTTAAAAAAGAAAAATATAGAAGGCACATGGGCCTCCAGGCCCCACAAGCCACACAGCCAGATGACAATGTAGCAGGAGAGTGACACAAGGGAGAGCCAAGACGAGATGTGCTGAAAAACCAGGAACTAAGGTGGCACAGGCAGTAGGATGCCTCTCTCCCACATCAGACGTTCCGAGGATCGAATCCCAGTGAAGACAGGAGGAGAAGGAGGAGAAGAGAGGGCAGGAAACTGACACAGAGTCGCCCAGTGAATGGATACAGAAATAGCAAAAATGGTGGTGGTGGGGGGTAAAAATGGATAAAAGTAAATTAATAAATTAATAAATCCTTAAAAAAATGTATAGGGAAGGAAGATATGGACTACAGCTAATAGTAATACTTTGACAATGCTCTTTCACGATATGTTAACAAATGTTTCATAACAATGCAAGGTGTTTGTGGGGGGGTGATATGTGGGAGCCCTGTATGATGTTATGCATGTTTGTTTTGTAAGTTCACAATGTCTACTGAACACTTATAGTTTATGTATGTTCATGTATGAATGATATACTTCAGTAAATTGTTTAAAGATATATATATATATATATATTTAAAATAGTAAAAAAAAATAAAAAATAAAAAAATAAATAAAAAAATAAAAATTATTTTAAAAATTTGCTAACTGAATCCAAAAGAACATTAAAAAGAAGCATACACCAAATTTTTTAATCCCAGGTATACAATGGTTTTTCAACAGAAGAAAATCAATTAGTATAATAAACCACATTAGTAATTTGAAAAAGAAAAATCACATGATCCTATAGATTGATGCAGAAAAGGTGTTTGACAGAACACAGCATCCTTTCTTGATCAAAACACTCCAAATGATAAGAATGGAAGGAAGCTATCTCCATATGTTAAAATGCATATATGAAAACCTACAGCTAGCATTGTAATCAATAGTGAAAAATTGAAAGCTTTCCCACCGAGGTTAGGAATAAGACAAGAATGCCCACTGTCACCACTGTTATTCAATAGTGTGCAAGAAGTTCTAGCTAGAGCAATTAGGCTAGATAAATAAAAGGCACCGAAATAAGAAAGGAAGAAATAAAACTTTCATTATTCACTGATGATCTGATTCTGTATTTAGCAAATCCTGAAAAATTCACAGCAAAGCTATTAGAACTCATAGAGAAATTCAGCCAAGTTACAGGATACAAGATTAATATACAAAAATCAATATCATTTCAATACAATACTGATAAGCAATCTGAGGAGGAAATCAGAAAAATATTCTGATTACAATAGCAACTAAAATAATCAAATATTTAAGAATAAACTTAACCAAGGACATAAAGGACCAGTATGCAAAAAACTATAAAAATTTTTCAAAGAAACTTAAGAAGACATAAATAAAAGGAAGGAGAATACTAAATATCAGTAAGATGTCAATTCTTCCCACTTGATTTATGGATCCAACATAATCCCAATAAAAATCCCAACATCCATTTTTTGCAGAAATGGATCAATTATAAAATTTCATTGAAAGAGTAAGGGATCCCAAATAGTCAAAAATGTCTTTAAAATGAACAAAGTTGGAGGAATCTACTTCCTGACTTTAAAGCATATTACTTAGCTGTAGTCATAAAAAGAACATGGTACTGGCATAAAGATAGATAAATTGATAAATGGAACTGAATGTGAACAAGGAAATAGACCCTCTCATCTATGGTCAAGTGATATTTTACAAGGCTGCCAAGCCCTCTCAGTCTATTCAACAAATGATACTAGGAGAACTGGAAAGCCATATCAAAAAAATAAAATAAAATAAAATAAAATAAAAAAAAAAGAAAGAAAGAAAGAAAGAAAGAAAAGAAAAAGGACACCTATATCACACCTTGTATAAAAATTAACTCAAAATGGATCAAGGATTTAATATAAAAATGACAACCATAAAACTCCTAAAATAAATATAGGAAAACATCTTCAAGATCTTGTGGTAAGTGGTAGTTTCTTAAACCACACCCAAAGTACAAACAACAAAAGAAAATAGAGATAAATGGAATCTCCCTAAAATTAAGCACTTTTATACCTCAAAGTACTTTGTCAAAAGGGTGAAAAGACAGCAGACTCAATGGGAGAAAATATTGGGAAAATCACAAATCTGATAAGGATTTAAAATCCATGATATAAAAAGAGATACTATAAATCATCAATAAAAAGACAAACTACTTCAGCAGTTCTTAATCTTTTTTGTTTCACAGACCCCTTTGCCATCAGATGAAAACCACACACCCCTTAGTAAGTCCATACCATACTGTGTATTATTTAATAAATATATGTGGTCTATGGTTGGTGGCAAGGCTCCAGGAGGTGTAAATTCATTGAGGTTGGTGGGCCACACTATGGGAGATGTTTGTGTTGGATGTGGTGGGAGGTGTGGGAGGTGGGCAACATGGGAATCCGAGTGGGTTCCGTATAATATTTTAGGTAATCTAAGCACCTCTTAAAATATATGTATATATATATATAAAAAATAACATTTTTGTAAGCAAATACACATATATGCATATATATTTATATATCATTTTACAAATGTTTGTATGTATTGTGAGAATTTTGATTTTTACCCATAATAAAAAAAAAAAAATAAAGAAAAAAAAAATAAATAAATATATAACACCAGCATCAACAGGTCTCCAAAAGAATAATGATTTTTTTTTTTAATTTAAATTCAATATCATGGACCCCTTGTTAAGAATCCCTGAGCTACTCTATCATAATTGGGCAAAAGACTTGAATAGACATTTTTCCAATGAAGAAACACAAACGGCAATAAAAAGCACAGAAAAGTATTGAACATCACTAGCTATTAGAGACATGCAGATCAAAACTACAATGAGATATCATTTCACACCTTGTAGAATGCCCATTGTTAAAACAAACAAACAAACAAACAAATGAAAAACTCTGAAATGACAAATGGTGGAAAGGATATGGATAAATAGGAACACTCCTTCACTGTTAGTGTGAATGTAGAAAGGTATAGCCTCTGTGGAAAGCACTTTGGCAGTACCTCAAGAAGCTGAATATAGAACTGCTGTATGATTTAGCAATTCCCTTACTAGGAATATATTCAGAAGAACTGAAAGCAAGGATGTGAACTGACATTGGCACACAATGTTCATAACAGCATTATTCACAATTGCTAAAATATGGAACCAACCCAAGTGTCCATTAACCTATGAATGGATCAACAAAATGTGGTATATACACACAATGGAATAGTATATTCCTCTGTAAGAAGAAATGAAATTGATATGCATATGACAACATGGATGAACACAGAAGATATTATATTGAGTGAAATAAACCAGACACAAAAGATTAATATTGTATGGTCTCACCCATATAAACTAAATATGATGAGTAAACTCATGGAGGTAAACTCCAGAGTATAGGTTACTAGGAAATAGAATGTGATTTGAGAATGTGTGTTGATGCTTAATGTATGTAGCATTATTAATAAGGTTAATTGTAAAAGTGTAGAAATGAATAGAGTTGATGGTATACAATGGGTATAACTAACACTCCTTATTTATAAATGTGATTTTGGCTGAAAATGCACATAAATGTCAGTTGAAAGGAAACTAGAGAATAATCTAGGGAATGTATAATATAGATATTTTGGTGGTGGATGAAGATTATTGTTAATAGTATAAATATAAGAATGTTCTTTTACAAAGTGCATGGGAAAAATACAATGAGCATAACTTATGGATGATAGTTAAGGGTAATATTATAACATTTTGCAGCAATGGCAAAAGGATATTATTCCAATTCAAAGGACAACAATAGAGGGTGAAAAGGGGTATGGGATTTTCCTTTTTTAGTAATTAAAAACACTCTAAATTTGACTGAGGTGATGACAGCACATCTTATTGATGAAAATGAGAGCCCTGAGTGGGTAATTTGAATTGTACAATGCATGGGACTGTATAACACAGGTATTCCCATGGTGGATGATGGACTTTGTTTAACAGGACAAATATGAGAATGTTTTCTCCTGCATGATAACAAAAATATAATATTAATATAGGGTATTAATAATTGTGTTGGAGGAAAATACAGCATATGAAAAATATGGAATATAATTACTTATAATATTTTGATGATGCTGTTGCATAGTTTTTAACAAATGTTTCACAACAATGCAATGCGTTTCTGTTAGGGAGATGTATGGGAGCTTTGTATGATGATATGCATGTTCGTTTTGTAAAGTCACAAATATTGCTGTACATTTATTGTTTATGTATGTTCATGTATGAATGATATACATAATACCAAAAGTTTAATAGTTTCAAGGAATTTTTTCCAATTTAATAATATTGTTAAGCAACATTGGAGATGCACCTTAGTAAATATGTAGTTTAAAATATACTTACATTTTAATACTGAAATTTTTTAAATTTTGGGTTTTCAATAGTTTTCTTAAAGAGGAAATTCTTGATTGTACCTTTATGTTATTTACTAATACTTTAACATGTTCATTTAAACTTAATATAGTACCTCTTGAAATATTTTTGAGTTATCACTGTATTGAAATACCCATTGAGTTATTACTTTATAAAAGGTGAAAAAATTCATCCTTTTATTGACAAATTCTGTTAGTTTATATATTTCCCTGAAATTATAGCCACATTAGAAGCAGAAAAATATATAGACAGCAAAAAAAGTTCAATTAAATAAACTAAAGCTATTTTTCTACTTTTCTTAGGTCATTACCTCTATTGACTTTTGCCTTCTGTGGTGGATTATATTTTGTAACCCGGTTTAGACAGGTTCTTGATCCTGGTCCACATTCTTCTGTGGATGAACCCATTGTAAATAGGATCACTTGAAGATGCTATTTTTAGTTAAATTGTGGCACAATTCAATGAGTTTGAATCTTAATCCAGAGTGTTGGAGTCCTTTGTAAGTTGAAGAAAATTCAGACATAGAGAAAAGCTACAAGGAGGAACTGGAAGCTGGAAGTCAGTAGGAACCTTGAAGAAAAAAGAGCGGACATTTCCATGTATCTGGCTATGTGATGAGAAAGCCAAGAAACTGTAAGATTGTTAGCCAGTCAGAATGCTATCAACTAGGGAAGGAAATAAACCTTGTAGCCTCCAAAACCATGAGCCAATAAATTCCTGTTGCTTAAGCCAACACATTGTGTGGCATTTGTCCTCGCATTCTGGAAAACTAAGACACCTCTCAATAAATAAATATTTCAAAAACATTCCTTTTGTAGGACATAGTAATCATTACTTTTCAAATAACAGATTTTGTTTTCCTCATGGAGGTGAAGTGATCTGCTGTAAATACTCAGGAATAACTCTGGGAGTCAAGAGGAATTGATGGAACAGCTCATCTCAAGATGAATATATGTATAATTCTTAAGTCTAATTTTAGAAATTGATATGAAATTTTCATTATATTCCATAATTTAATGATGTTTGTTTTAATATGAAAAATATTCCCAAATCTTTAAGTAAAATTAATATTATAGAATATGTCTGATGCTTTATCTTTATAAAGGGTATAGCATGTATAGGAGATAACACTCTGTATTAGTCTGCCAAAGAGGTGCCAATGCAAAGTACCAGAAATATGTTGAATTTTATAAAGGGGGTTTATTTGGAGTAAAACTTACATAAAAAGTTTGACTCAAAGCACCATAAGAAGTGTTTTCTCACCAAAGTCAGCTGCCAAGTTTTGAAGCAAGATTTTGGTGATCTCTGCCTGGTATCTCGTGTCCCTACAGGCTTCTTTTTCCTCTTACAATCCATGGACCAAGGCTCTTGAGGCTTCATGCTTTAGTGATCCTACAGTCCTCTCTCTCGGCATAGGACTTATTTCTTTCTGGACCTTCTATATCTATCTTGGCTATTCTTCCCAATCTCAGTTGTAAGCTATCAAGCAAAATGGCTCATCTCTTCCCAGGTCCTCAGCTAATTGAGCCTTCTCCTTTCTGTCACTTGACAGGACCAAAATGACAGAGCTTTCTGAGCCTCAGCAGAGTTGCAACACCTACACTCCACTTCATTGAATTCACACAGGACAACTAACAAGAAGGTGAGGATGGACAATCACCACACCAAGGAACTGAGAGTCTACAAATGCAAGCAAGAAAGTCCCATCCATCAGCCATATGGGATCAAAGTCCCCTCACAATTAGAGGTGGAGTGGACATCACCATACCAGAATCCTCAGGATTGGGGAATAAAATATGGACTAGAGTAGACTTACTAGTATTCTATTATAGACTTATTGTGATTCTAGCAATGGAAGAAATTATATCACTGATGTGAAGACAGTGGCCACTGGAGGTGCTGAAGTCAGGGAGAGGGAAAAAGGTTTAATATGGGGACATTTTCAGGACTTGGAATTGACCTGGATGACATTTCAGTGGCAGATACACACCATATATATCCTGCCATAACCTAAAGAATTGAGTGGGAAAGGGTGTAAATTACAAAGTAAGCTATAGTCCATGCTTGGTGGCCATGCTCCAAAATGTTTTCATCAATTGCAATGAATGCACCACACTAAAGAAGTTGTTAATGTGGGAATATGTGGGAGGTGTGGGGAGTGTGGCATATGGGAATCCCTTATATATATATTTCTGTAACATTTATGTAATCTAAGTATCTTTTAAAAATAAATTAAAATATATATTCAAAAAAATGACAGAGCTCTCCCTTCTTGTGTGTGTGTATGTGTGTGTGTGTGTCCATGTATATCAGTAACAGCAAGGGAGCAGGGACTCAACCTGAGCCGTGTGCACTGATGTAGTCAAATCAAAAGCCCAAACCGATCTTATCAAGTAACCTAATCAAAGATCCCTTGACTGAATTTAATACAATCAAAAGTTATCACACCAGAGGAATAGATTAGTTTACAAACAATCTTTCTCTTTTTGGGATTCATAAATAATCGCAAACTGCCAACAAATTCCATCACTTTACTCCATCCCAACCTACTACTTTAGAGTTCCTATTGCCTCTTTGTTAAGAGCTACTTCTTTAGGCAAAAATCTATGTAAAATGATATAATAATTTGTTTCACTATTAGTATGACCACATTTTATATAACAATATTTTGATATCTATTTTTATTTCAATTTAACAATTTCTGTTCTTTTTGGGAGAAAAGCATAGATAAAAATATTTTTACCTCACCTATTCCATGAAATATCCCTTGATTTATTGCAGCTGGTTCCACACATTACTGAATTTATAAATATGCTATATTTCTTTATATAAATCTGAACAAAGAGGTCATTCAAATATATACATATCCACAAAGAAATGTAATTAAATATAAGATATTTAGGTAAAAAAGACAAAGCTATTACTAAATTATTCATCTTCTTCAAATTCAAAATTGATCACCAAATTGGCTGCAATTCAAATGAATATACACAAGATTTTACTAAACCATAGAGTAAATTAAACATTTACCATAGAATATTTAGTTCATTTATAATTTATGCATTTTAAAATATTCTTGGCCCTTGTGCAAAGTATACTTCAGCTGATTTGTTGACTCAGGCTGATTCTGTAAATTTCGAGTCTATCTTTACATTGTTAAAATTTTATTTGGTAGTCTGTATTTTTTGAAGGGTAATCATAAGTGAAATGGAATCTATTTCATTACTGCCATGTTAGGTAGAACTATTATTAGGTTTGACTGAATATAAAACCCTTTACACCACTCAAGTGCAATTCTTCATAAAATTGAAATATCTGCACAAAAAGAAAAAAGAATGAAACTTGCAACTCCATTTAACTGACATAAAATGAAATTTAAGGCAAATCCCAGAGTTTCATGAAATGATATTAATTTACACTTCAATTTTTATCTGCACAAAATGTGATTTCTTTGAATACCATTAGATGCTGGTATACATTCTTTAATCTTAGGAAATAAACCATATGCCAAACCCTTTGTCACAGAAAGAAAGTATACAGTCAACTTCTAAATATCTTGGCATTAAGAGTGTGTTGATGAAATATTTGTCTACCTGCTACAAGTCAATACAAATTTCAAACTTGCCTAATCTCTGTATGAATTTAAATTGTATAATTAAAATTAAACATCCCTCAGTTTTGAGGGTTAAAAGATTTAAAACTTACAATGACTTATAACCATTTCTAATTTTGCAAAAGTAAAAGAAAAATTTACAAGACAACAAAAAATCTGAAAGTTTTGACTACAAATAAGTTATCAACAGCAGCAGCAGCCTCATCATCATTGACAACTTGGAAAGCTATTTAAAAACATGAATTCTTAAATGTCCATTTATTCTGAAATTATTTAATCTTTTTAGTCAACTATGTAATCAATTTTAGTCAAACAATACAGTTTTCCTGTCAGTACCATCATGATGATAAATATAAACCAAACCTAGTAGAGAGAGGAAAGTGACAAATTAAATCTGGAAGCACATAACTTAAAGTTTTCATTATGGGCCTATGTAATCAAGTACCCATTCATATATATCTTTGTTACTGATCATGCCTTTTCATCCAAACTTCATGTGAAGTTTCTCTATTTCATGTCTAATTCCTATAAAGGCAGAAGCTTAAAATATCAAATTTTAAATCATCATTAAATCTGATTAATACCATCAGTTTCTATAAGATTGACCATAGCTGCTCAACAGAAGAGCTTTGTTTATAGGAATAATGTTAAAATATCCTGTTGTTTATCACACTGAAAAGGCTGAGTTTCATCAAAATACCCACTGTCCATAACTAGATATCTCAGTTCTATGTTAAATCTAAGACATTCCAAGTATATTTTAAACCTGATCCAAGCAGTGAGAACAGTGAGAGTCTCAAGAGCATTTATTTATCATAGAAATACCTTGAGTTCAGAATTGTCAAGTTCCTTATTTATGGGAAATTAGTAATACTCTGATACTTTTAATGCCTATATATGGTCATCTATTTTTTCTTAGGATATCTTCAGGGTTTATTTTTTATTTTATTTTATTTTATTTTATTTTATTTTTTTAAAGATTTTATTTATTTATTCAGTTATCCCCCCCTTGCTGCTTGTGCTTGCTGGGTCAGCTAACCACGCCGTGCGGGCGGGCTTGCCTTCACCAGGAGGCCCCGGGAACAGAACCCGGGGCCTCCCATATGGTGAACAGGAGCCCTACTGATTGAGCCACAGCCTCTTCCCTTCAGGGTTTATTAATAATGATAATGGAAAGTGTAATACTGGCTTCCATCTCTATATCACACTATAATTCATTAGGACTTTTATACATGTGAAATAATTTGACCTATGTAATAGTTATGTAATGAAAAATTCTAAGTAGTTTTAGTCCCATTTCATGACTGAGGATACTAAGGCTCAAAGAGGCAAATGACTTGCCTAACTATTTTTCTTACTCTAAGACAGACATTCTTTTCAATAAACTATGTTTCAGATATTTGAATAATTGTTACTTTTGGCTCTTATAAATTCCCCCTAACAAGAAGCAACATTTGGTATCTAGTACCTATAAAAGACTCATCTAACTTGCGCCCACATTCGAGAAGAGTGAAAGATCCCACATAAAACTTGAATTTCAATTCTGAATCAAATAGGTCATAAAACTGACAAAATTTCTGTGCCAGCAGGATAAGTGGCTATTATTTTTAATGAAAATATAAATGTTTGTAATTGAATGTTTTAATTAAAGCAAGATTGTCAAAATAATTTTTTTTAAAAAAGAAAAACTGGGAGATACAACATAGTTGAGTAGGGAACAGCAAGCTACACTCCTCCTCCAGAAGCTTCAAGAAGACAAGTAGACTTATTGGGCATAAAGAAGCCATGGGGCTACAGGACTATCAGAGTGGGTGGCTGGAGAATGGGAGTCCACCTTGGTACTTGGGGAACAGCAGGCAGCAGGGTGATTGAGCTGGCAATGGGGTTCCCATCCAGACACTGGGTGAGCAGCAGGCTGTAGTGTGGTAAGACCACTGTTGGAGTGCCCAAATGTGTAGTAGGGGAGTGGCAGGCCATGGGGAGATCTATCCAGTGAGGGTGTCCTGTCCAGATGCCAGAGACCTGTGAGGGAAGCCAGTTTTTTTCCTTTCCTTTTTCTCAACTGTATGCCTGTGGAAAGGCAGTCCACAGGGTGATTGATTGGTTGGTATGGATGGCCAATTAGGTGGAACCAAGTTGGAAGCCAGTTGCCTGAGAGAGAGAGGTGCTTTGTAGTCTTTTTTCTTTCTTTTGTTTTTACCTTCTTTCTTTCTTTTTTTCCTTCTTTCTTTCTTTCTTTCTTCCTTTCTTTTCTTTTTCTTTCTTTCTTTCTTTCTTTCTTTCTTTCTTTCTTTCTTTCTTTCTTTCTTTCTTTCTTTCTTTCTTTTCTTTTCTTTTTCTTTATTTCTCTCTCTCTTCTTTCATTTTTCTTTCTTTTTCTTTCTCTTTTCTTTTTGCTTTCTTCTTTTTCCTCTTTATCCTTCATTTATTTTTTTCTCTTCATGATTTTCTAGTCTCTTTTCCTTTTTTCTTTCTTTCTCTTTTTGTTCATTTTTTTTTTCAGTTAAATATGGGGAATTCAAAATACTTAGAATATGTGGAAACAAGTGTTAAAAAAAATCTTTAACCCAAAGCCAAAAAAAAAAAAAAAAAAAAAAAAAAAAAAAGGGCAAGAGAGAGAAACTGACCAACAGAATAAACCTATCAAAATAAAAATATGCCTAGATATCAGTAAAAAATTACAAGCCAAACTAAGAAGCAGGAAGATAAGGCCCAGTCAAATGAACACATAAGAAAGTAGGAAGAGATGTAGAATGTGGAACAACTAATCAAAGGTGTCCAAACAAATCTCCTAAACCAATTTAATGAGATGAGAGAAGAGATTAAGTATATTAAGAAACACGGGTGAACATTCAAAAGAAATTGTAAAAGTACATAAAAAGTAACAGTTCTTTTGGTAATGAAAGTTACAATGGAGGGAATTAAAAACACAGCAGAATCATACAGCAGCAGACCTGAACATGCAGAGGAAAGAATTAATGGAATGGAGGATAGAACATCTCACAGATAGTAGAACAGACACACAAAAATTGGAAATAAATTTAGCAGGGACTCAAGGAATTGAATGGCATCATGAAATATATAAAACTATGCATTATTTATGTTCCAGAGGGAGAAGAGAAAGGAAAAGCAGCAGAAGGAGTGTTTGGGGAACAAATAACCAAAAATTTCCTAACTCTTTTGAGGGACATGGATGTACATGTTCAGGAAGTACAGCATATTGAAATAGAATAAATCCTAGCAGACCTGCTCCAAGAAACATACAAATCAGATTGTCAAACAACAAAGATAAAGAGAAGATCATGAAAGCAGCAAGAAAAGCAATCCATCACATATAAGGAATGTTTGATAAGATTAAGGTTGATTTCACATCTGAAACCATGGAGGCGAGAAGGCAGTGCTATGACATAGTTAAGGTATTGAAAGAAAAAAAAAAAAAAAAAAACTTCCAGCCAAGAATTCTATACCAGCAAAATTGTCCTTCAAAAGTGAGGGAGAGATAAATTTTTTTACAGATAAATGCAAATTGATAGAATTCTTCAACAAGAAACTTTCCCTTCAAGAAATACTAAAGGGAATTCAGCAGGTTGAAAAGAAAAGACAAGAGAGAGAGTTTTGGAGGAAATGTAGGAAGGGAAATTATTTATAAGGGAAAGTGGTAAAAAATAAAATGTGGTATAGATAAGCCTAAAGAAAAATAGCTGAAGTAAGTATCACCTTTATAGTAATAATATTGAATATTAATGGATTAATCTCCCCAATTAGGAGACTCAGATGGGCAGAATGAAAAAACTATATAGATATAACCGATCTATATGCTGTCTATAAGAGATTCTCCATAGAATCAAGGACACAAATAGGTTGCAAGTGGAAATTTGGAAAATGATTTTCCCTGTTAACAGTAACCAAAAAAGGTCTAAGGTAGCTATACTAATATCAGACAAAATAGGCCTTAAATGCACAACTGTAGTAAGAGACAAAGAAGGACACTATATATTAGTAAAAGGGAATAAATTAAGAAGGAAGAACATACATAAATGCCCACAAAATACATGAAGCAAGTGCTGGCAAAACTAAAGGGAGAAATAGATGTCTCTAAAATCATAGTGGTAGACTTCAGTACACCACTCTCAGCAATAGACAAAACATTTCCACAGGGAATCAATAAAGAAACAGAGATCTTGAATAATGAATTAGAGGAACTAGACCTAAGGGACATATACTGAACATTGCTCCCCCAAATAACAAGATATTCATTCTTCTTAAGTGTTCATGGATCATTCTTCAGGATACATCACATGTTAGGTCAGAAAACAAGTTTAAAATAATTTAGAAAGATTGAAATTATACAAAGTACTTTCTCTGATTATAACACAATGAAGCTGGAAATCAATAATGGGCCAAGAACTGGAAAATTCACTAATATGTGGAAGTTGAACAATGCACTCAAGCAATCAGAGGTTCAAGGAGGAAATTGCAACATAAATCAGTAAATATCCCAAAATAAATGAAAATGAGGACACAACATATCAAAACATATAAGATGCAGTAAAGGCAGTGCTGAGAGGGAAATTTATAGCTCTAAATACCTACTTAAAAAAGAAGAAAGTGCTAAAATCAAAGACTTAACTGCACATCTGGAGGAACTAGAAAAAGAACAGGAAACTATTCCCAAAGCAAGCAGAATGAAAGAAATAAAGGTTAGAGCAGAATTAAATGAAATCGAGAATTAGAAAACAATAGAGAGAATTAACAAAACCAAAAGCTCATTCTTTGAGATAATTATTAAAACTGACAAACAGCTAGACTAACAAAGAAAAAAAGAGAAAAAATGAAAATAAATAAAATCAGAAATGAGAGTGGACTTTACCACTGACCTGGAAGAAATAAGAGATATCAAAAGATAATACTATGAAAAAGTGCATGCCAACAAGCTTGACAATTTCAATGAAATGGATGAATATTTAGAATCACACAAAACATACATTGACAAAAGTAGTAATAGAAGACCTCAACAGACCAATCACAAGTAATGAGATTGAATTAGTCATCAAAAACCTTCTAACCAAGTAAAACCGAGGAACAGATGGCTTCACAGGTGAAGTCTACCAATCATTCTGAAAAAAATTAGTATTAATCCTGCTCAAACTCTTCCAAGAAATTGAAAAGGAGGGAACATTACCACACTCATTATATGATACCAATATCATCCTTATACCAAAGCCATAAAAAGATGCTACAAGAAAAGAAAATTACAGACCAATCTCTATAATGACCTTTGATGAAAAAACCTCAACAAAACACTTGCAATTCAAATCCAAAAACACATCAACGTAATTATATACCATGATATCCCAGTTATGCAAGGATAGTTCAACATAAGAAAATCAATTAATGTAATACACATTAATTGATCAAAGGAGAAAAATTGCATTATCACCTCTATGAACACAGAAAAGTCATTTGACAAAATTCAGCATCCTTCCTTGATAAAAAACCCTTTGAAAACTAGCAGTAGAATGAAACTTCAACAACATGATAAAGGGCATATATTTAAAACCCAGAGCAAACATCATACTCAATGATGAAATGTTAAAGTCTTTCCATCTAAGATACAGAACAAGATAAGGATGCCCACTATCACCATTTTCATACAATAGTGTGTTAGAAGTTCTTGCTAGAGCACATAGGCAAGAAAAAGAAATAAAATGCATGCAAATTAGAAAGAAAGAAACCTTTCAGTATTTTCAGATGACATGATCCTATATAGAGAAAGTCCTGAAAAATCTACTAAAAAAATCTACTAGAGCTGACAAATGGGTTCAGTATATGGGAAATAAGTTCTACATGCAAAAATCAGTAGTGCTTCTTTACACTAGTGAAGATCTATCAGAGAAGGAAATCAAGAAAAAAAATCCATTTACATTAGCAACTGTGGCAGTTTGAAATTATTTTATGAATCCCAAAGATGAACTAATCCATTCCTGTGGATGTGAGACCCTTTGACTAGACTATGCCAGTGAGGCATGACTCAGTTGAGTCTCCACCCTTTGTGTGAAAAGGGGCTATGCCATATTTGATCCTGCTGTGTGAGACAAAGGAGAGGTTCAAATCTAACACCCAGGAAGAGATGAGCCACCTTCTTGATAGCAGCTGACCTTGGAAAGACAGCAGAGTAGCTGAGCCTGAGAGAGGAGACCCATTAAAAGACAAGTCCTATGTATGGTTGTCCACAGTTGAGATTCAGGAGATGGTACAGCCCAGAGACAAAGACACAAACCTCGGCAGAGATCACCCATCATCTTGCTTCAGCAAGTAGCATTTGACTTTGATGAAAAAGCACCACTCATTGTGCCTTGAGCTGTACTTTTCACAACCTTGGAACTGTAAGATTTTACCCCAAATAAATCCTATTTTAAAAGTCAACCCATTTCTGGTACATTGAATCAGCAGCCCTTTGGCAAATTAAAACAGTCTAAAAGTGTCAAATATCTAGTAAGAAATTTAACTAAGGATGTAAAGGACTAGAACACAGAAAAGTACACAACACTGTTAAAGAAATCAAGGAAGACCTAAATAAAATGGAAGTATATTCCATGTTCATAGATTGGAAGACTAAATATCATTGAGACATCAATTCTACCCAAATTGATTTGCAGCTTCACTGTAATCCCAATAAAAATCCAACAGCATTTTAGAGACATGGAAAAACCTATTATTAAATTTATTTGGAAGGGTAAAGGCCCCTGAATAGCCAAAAATAACTTGAAAAAGAAAATAAAGTTGGAGAAATCATGTTATCTGACTTTAAAACATACTCCAAAATCACTGTGGACAAAACTGCATGGTATTAGCATAAGGATACAAATATGGACCAAAAGAACTGAATTGAGAGTTCAGAAATAGATCCTCACATATAGAGAGCCAAGTAATATCCATAAAGTCCACCAAGTCCACTCTACTGGGACAGAATAATCTCTTCAATAAATGGTACTGGGAGAACTGGATATCCTTATGCAAAATAATGAAAGGAGATCCCTATCTCATGCCCTATTGATAAATTAACTGAAGATGGATCAAAGACCAAAATATAAGAGCCAGGACCAGAAAACTCCTAAAAGATAATGTAGGGAAGCATAAATGAGATCTTGTGGTAGGCATTGGTTTCATAAACTTTACATTCAAACTGCAAACAATGAAAGAAAAATACATAAATGGAAACTCTTCAAAAAAAAACTTTGTGTGTCAAAGGAATTTGTCAAGAAAGTGAAAAGGCTGCTTACTCAGTGGAAGAAAATATTGGGAAACCACATATCTGATAAGGTCTAATATCCAGCATATAAAAAAAGCTTACAAATCAATAATAAAAAGATGAACATCTCATTTAAAAAATGGGTAAGAGACTTGAACAGACACTTTTCCAAAAATTTAAATACATTATGTGAAATATGAATATGTGTAGAATTGTATTATAAGACTGTTTTTCTTTGAAAATGAGCAAATGTAAGTTAATACTATAAAATATTAATATCAGACAAAAAATTATACTAAGTGAAGGAGACCAGACACAGAGTACTACATATTGTATGATACCATTTATAGAAAATGTGAATATAAATCAATTTATAAATATGAAAGGAGATTAGTGGTTATATATGTCTGAAAAAGGAATGCTAAGTGAGTTGGAGTCTTTCTTTTTGGAGTAATGAAATTTTTCTAAAACTTTTGAGATGATGAATGCACAACATTGTAATCATACTAAAAGCCATTGATTATACACTTTGGATAGAAAAGCCAGAAACAACAGCTATGTACAGTGGGGGAAGAATAGAGATTGAGAGGTGAGGAATTTTCTTGTTTGTTTGCTTTTGGGTTTTTTGTTTATTAGTATTATTGAAATCATGAAAATGCTGTAATAATGATTGAAATGATGAAATGCACAACTATGTGATTATAGCAAATACCATTGATTGTACAGTTTGGATGAACTGTATGCTTTATTAATATGTATCAATAAAATTGATTTGTTAAAAAAACATGAAAAGATGCTCAATATCACTAGCTATTAAGGAAATGGAAATCAAAATTGCAATTAGATATGATTTCATACCTACTAGACTGGCTACTATTAAAAACAAACCCAGAACTACAAGATGTGGAGAGGTTGTGGAAAATTTAGAACATTCTTTCACTGCTGGTGGGAATGTAGAATGTTAAAGCCACTGTGGAGGACAGTTTTGCAGTTCCTCAAGAAGCTAAGTATAGGATTGTCATATGACCTGGCCTTCCCACTACTAAGTATATACCCAGAAGAATTGAAAGCAAGTACACAAACAGATATATACACACCAAGGTTCACAGTGGCATTATTCATAATTACTAAAAGTTGGAAGCAATCTAGGTGTCTATCAACAGTGGAATGAATAAACAAAATGTAGTATTCCACGCTAAGAAAGAATGAAGCACTGACACATGTGATAACATGGATGAAACTTGAGGACTTTATGTTGAGTGAAATCAACCTGACACAAAAGGACAAGTATTGCATGACCTTTGCTATGAACTGAGGTAGTTTGATATTATTTTATGAAAATAAAAAAAAAAAAAAAGAATGGTTATATTTGTAAACTAATCTAATCCTCTGGGTATGGTGCCCTTTGATTGAATTAAATTCAGCTGAGAAGCCCTTGATTAGATTATTTGATAAGATCACTTTAGGGCTTTTGATTGGACTAAGGCATCACTCATGTTGAGTATCCACCCCTTTGCTGGGTCTGACATAAACAGAATCACATGAACAGACACAGGGAAAAGGGAACTGCCATGTTGGATTCTGCCATGTGGGAGAAAAGTTTCTAGATTTGCCCACAGCTGAGCTGCAAGGAGAGAAGCCCTAAGAGACAAGCTCTATGACAGTTGGCAGCTGAAATTGGGAAGAAAGCCAAGCAGCTGAGCCTGAGAGAGGAAGCCTGGACAGGAAGGCAGAGACCAGGAAGAGATTGCCCACCATCTTGCTTCAACACATCATAGCAGATTTTAGTGAGAAAGCACCGCTTATGGTGCCTTGAGCTGGACGTTTCACATCCTTGTACCTGAAATAAGTACCCTTCATAAAATCCAACAGATATCTGGTACTTTGCATAAACAGTCCTTTGGCAAAGTAAAACATGAACAAGATAATTAGCAGACTCATGGAGGTTGAGTCTGGAAGATAGGTTAAAAAGAGAGAGAAAGGGAGTAAACATTGGTGACCTGATGCCTATTCTGTGCTGAATTTTTAATTAGGTTCATTGTAATGGTTTGGAAATGGACAAAGGTGATGGAGGTGCAGTGATATGAGTATAATTAACAGCGCAGAAGTGTAAGAGTAAACAAGGTTGAAAGGAGAAGTTTCCGGCCATTCATGATGCTAGAAGGAAAACTAGAGGATAAACCTGCCAAAGGTTAACTCAGTGAACTCTGGGGTACCCAAGGATTGTGATTACCAATACAAATACAAGAATGTTCTTTTAGGATCTATAACAAATATGTATGTCACTTGTTAGGGTGTTGACAGTGGGGTAACATATGGGGAAAATGCACCTAAAGCATACTTCTATAGGATATGAATATATTCGTGTTGTCATAGATATGTTTTCTCAATAGATAGAGGGCCACATAGTAGCAAACAAAATATTAAACTTCCTTCTTGGGGAGTCTTGCTACTTCCTCAAATAAATTGGCAAAAATCTCTGAAATATATAACCCATGCCTAATAAAAAAAACAGGCCAATATGCCAGACTCCCAATCCTAATGCTTGTCCTTACTAACTTGCTTGATACCAAAATCTACTCAAGGATTTTGCTAATTACAATATCTTTTTGCAAAATTTGAAAGTAGTTTTCAGAGAGTGGTCACTGGCATAAAACATATATAATGTTTCTGGACAGGGAGAGTGAGTTGTGAAAATGCTCTAGGCTGACACTGAAATGAGTACCTCATATAATCAATCAAGTAACCTCACATTCAGTATTCTGGTCTGATTTCCCTTACTGTTTATAGCCACATCTGACAAGAGTAATGGTAATAATTGCTTAATGTAAGCTACCCAGCATTAGCAGTTAATTTCTAAGTATGCAGTTCAATAGTTTGGAGTTTGACTATTATGTTTGCCTAATATTAGTATGCAGCTTGCCTAAGGGATACTGCAAATGTAGGTTCATGATTCTGTGCTTCCTTTGGGAAATCAGCAATTTCATTTCATACAACATGAGCATTTTGGAAAGTGAACAGTTCATCTCTAGGTTGATGTTTATCTCACCTGATAAGGATAACAGCATAAAACTCTGATATCTTGGAATTAAAATGATAAGTGTACATTGATGAACCTTTGGGAACACAATAAGATCATTTTGGTGAGAAAGCATAAAAATTTTGGAAGGTCTTCAGTGGGGAAAGGAGAGTGTGTAAGAATTTGGGTAGCTGAAAGTGCAGACAGCATCTAACTTAATTTCCTCTACTTTTTTCCAAATAGATCCCCACTTGTGTTTAGGCATCCATCTAACTCCCATGTAGGTCATGCAATTTATAGAACACCAAGTTTATAAACAGCTCCAGGAATAAACTCTGATTATTCTAGAGTAATCATGGTAATCCTACAACCTATCCCTCACCTATAACAGTTGATCTCAAAACATGAGGTTAAGTCGAACAGCTGATGGTTATTTCACGGACCCAGGTCCTGAGCAGCACCTGGCCGGCAACATATGGCGGAAACTTATCAAAAGTTAAATTTCCTGACCTTGATAACTGCACTTAAGGTAGATACCTGTGAATACCCTTGTTCTTAAGAAATGTACATGGAGCATGATGTGTTCAACCTTCCTCAAGTGTTCAGCAAATGGATCAATAGATACACAAGTAGATGGGTAGATAGATGTAGTGATAGAATGATGTATAGATAGCTAAAAAGACATGGCAAATATGGCAAAATGTTAAAATTGGTGGATCTGGGTATCTGGGGGGTTGAGGTATATTGGAGTTCTTTGCATGAGGTTTGTATTATTTTTGTAACTGTCCTGTTATTTTCAAAGTATTTCAAAATTATTTTTTTATTAAATAAAAAAGTGGTATATTAACATAAGTTGGTTCCATGATATGTATAGGAAGACATTTATTCTTTGGTTGAGGAAGAAATAATGTACCACTGCAGATGAGCACACAATTAAAATTATAAATGGCAGCTATTTTATATCAGTAAGAGAAGTAGACTGAGGATAAAGCAAATAATTTGATATTAGGAAAAAAAGAGAATGGAATGACATCACTAAGTTTCTTAATCAACTAATCCTGAACACATACTATCTCTGGATATTTTTATACATGAGATAGCAGATTAATGCTTTGTTTTAGCACACCTCAGTTGGAGATTTTGTTACTAAAGCTAAAAATATCTTAACTGGTACACCTTGATTTTCAGCTTAAAAATATTTTTAACAATGAATGAACTACTGACAAATTAGAAAAGAGAATTGTTTTTTTCACCATAGGAAATACTTTTATATTCCCTGGGATTTCATTTAGATTAAACATAGTTTTGAAAAAGATTGCCCCAATAGCTGAGGGCTTTATATAAAAACAACATTATATTAATTATATGAGTATGCCTCTGTGTAATAGCTCTATACTGAAGGTTTACAACTTTGTTTTAAAATTACTTGTAAAATCTATTTTAAAATCACACTGATACTCACAAGCTATCCACACTTTTGGAAAGTTATGGAATTCTTTTCAGGTCGGTTCCTTGATATAGAAAATGATAATAAAACTAATAGAATCTTACAGAGACTGTAAAAATAAAATAAGACAACACATATAACCTGCCGTCTTCTTTTTCCACAGCAATTAAGTGCCTCCAATCTCAAGTTTTTGCAAGAAAGATTTATTTATTACAAAATCAAAGCTCAGTAGTCTTGTCTTAACTTCACACCCTATTTATTATTTAAACATAAAAGTAATTATCAAATGACCTATTTATAGACTATAAACTTCTATAATAACATAATTAAAATAACTACAATCTAAATTTCAGACTCTTTTGAAACTTCAGTTGATAAAATTGATTTTACACATTCAAAACAAACATGCTTTTTGAGTTATCAATTCTAAGGAGTTCATACATTGTGTAGATTACAAATTCACAGATGTGAGCTGGAGGTAAAGAGAACACAATTCTGTTCTAAAAAAGCAATAACCTTGTGCACAAAAGAATGTCTTGATGTCAGAAGATTTGGATACTGCTTTGTATTGGGATTGTTAGGTTATGGTGTGCTAACAAATTCTAAATTTTCAGGACTTATTTTTCATTCTTGCTACATGTATATCATGTGTTGACAGGCTCACTGCAGCCAATTAAACACCCAGCAGAATGCAAATGCCATCATGCTGTGATGCTGCCACATCAGCACGAGGTTTCAGGGATTGCCATGACACAGGACAAGAAGAACAGAGCATCAAAATCCAACAATTAAAGGATTTAGAAAAGAAGTGAAACTTTTTCTTGGCTAGATCCACTCACATGGTCACAAATTACTTCAAGGTTGGGTGGTGGGTAGAGTATAATCCATCATTTACCTGGAAAGATAAAAGAACCTAATATTGGCAAAAATTAGTAATGTCAACAAAAGATAGGACATTTATTTATTTATTTATTTATTTATTTATTTATTTATTTATTATTAGATAGGATTTTGATACTGAAATTCAGTCATTGCGAGACATTCTCCTAGTCTTTAAGCAACACAATGTTTTTACTCTATGTGTGTGTGCTCTGTGAAGATTAAATTATAAAAATATATATTAGACAAAAGTAACATATACTTACCAAATTTTTGCAACCCACAACCCAAAGACCACAACATAGATGAGTTAATGTTACTATGTCTTCTGACTGGCATTGCCACAGCTAAATCCTAAGTTTACAAGCAATCTAGAGTTTAAATATTTGTATATTCTTTTCTCGATGTGCTAGTAGACTTTAAAAACAAAATTCTTAAATGCTGTATTAATTTGGCTAGAAAAGATCTACCACAACAATGAACAATCCCCAAATCTCAGTGATTTAACACAATACAGCTTTTTTCTTGTTCACATTAGATCCTTTTGGGCTCTGGTTATCTCTGCAAAACATTACTCCAATGGTTAGACTGAATGATCCAGGTTAATTCAGTCTTTAACTCTGCAATTTCAACTTTTGCTCTCCTCCATGATCCCAGCAGGAACTGAGTGTGTGTGTGTGTGTGTGTGTGTGAGAGAGAGAGAGAGAGAGACTCAGAGAATTGCTCAGGAATATTGACCTGCTTAAGTACATGAATGACACATAGTTAGGGCCCATTTCAATAGCAAGTAATTATCACATAAGGGCCAATACTCACCCTGTAAGAAGTCTGAGCAGTGCAATCTTCCATGTGCCTGGAAGGAGGGGACTAACAAGTACTGGTGAATGTAAATAATACCTATCATGGATATTAGGCTTGTTGTTCACTGAATATAGGCCACAGGGAAAGGAGGGGATTAATATTCAGTGTGTAATCTGATTTAATAAGGGGCTGCATGTACCAGAAGGAAGAGCCTTTCTCTTCACACCAAAGTGCCAGCAGTTTACTGAAATAAAATTTCATGGGCTGTCCCTACCCATATGTATTTTTCTCTCTAATGTATGCAAAAGTTCCAAAAAAGCTAATATTATGTGTGCTTCTTTTTGACCTCTGATGAGGAAATTTATTCAGAAAGGGTCAGCAGATGCCTGTCAACCCTCAGTCAGAAGTGACTCTTCAGTCTCTGTCCAGAGACTTGAGGCAGCATGCCCAACTTTTCTTCTTTTATGTTCAGTGTAATCCAAATTGCAGCTCTGAGTTAATCCTGTAGATATAATTATTTGTAACATCCATAATTGAATGCATTTGAAATAAACTGACCTGTCTGAGGAAGTAATAAAATATCACTATTACTCTGTTATAAGAAATTCTAACATAGAAATAATACGTATATTCATTTGAACATAGAAATAAAATATGATCTATTGAAAAGAGGATAAGATTAAAATACTGGAAATCAAAATTGAATTTTGTGCTTTATCACCAAAAAGGTGTATGACATATAATAACTTCCCTCACAACATTTTGAAAATTAGTTTGCATATTTGTAAAAGGACGATATTTATTCTGTTTTTGTAAAATTGATTTCCAGAGTATAAAATCTATGATTCAATAAAATGATGATTTCCTTTGCTTGACATGGATGTTGTAGGAAATTTATAAGACATTGTCAAAAATGAATGAATTTTCCAAATGAATTGTAGTTAAAAATTCAATTGTCTTTTCTTGTTTGTTTTTTCAATAAAATTTCATTGAAGAATATCATTTGTACAGGAACATATATAAACAAAAAATGTAGAGTAAAATTTGTGAATTTACAAAACAAACATGAATATCATCATACAAGGATTCCATATATCTTCCTACCACCAACACCTTGCATTGTTGTGAAACATTTGCTAAAAACTATTCAGGAGCATCATCAAAATATTACTACTAACTATAGCCCATTTCTTACATATAGATGCATTTTCTCCCAACTTACCCAATTATTAACACCCTGTATTAGTATTAGATATATTTGTTATCATTCAGGAGAAACCATTCTCACATTTGTACCGTTAAACACAGTCTATCATTCAGAGCTGGCATCCCTGTTTTATACAGTCCCATGCTTTGTACATCCTTTCAATGTGTATAAACAATGGCTTTCATTTTCATTAGAGTTACGCTATCATCACCTCAGTCAATTTTAGCACGTTTTAATTACTCCAAAAGGAAAAATCCCCTGCTTTCTTATACCCCACTATTGTTCTTTCCTATTATTGAAATAATGTCTTCTTGCCATTGCTGCAAAATAGTACAACATTACTGTTAACTATTGACCATGAGGTACATTAGTTGTAATTTTCCCATGTATCACCATATTCGTAGCACTTTGTAAAAGAAGAGCATTCTTATATTTATACTATTAATCACATTCTTCATTCACCCCCAAATTCACTATGCTATACATAACCTAGATTGTCCTCTAGTTCCTTTTCAATTGACATTTTTCCCACATACTACCTCTCTCAGCCACAATCACATTTATATAAGAACAGTTAGTTATACTCATTATAATGTTATTATCAATTATATTCATTTCCATGCTTTTACAATTAACCTTAATAATAACGCTACATACATTAAGCATCATCTCTCATTCTCAAACCACATTTTTTTTTTCCTAGAACCCTATACTCTAGAGTTTACCCCCGTGAGTTTATTCATTGTTATTTAGTTCATTTTAGTTTGATCATACAATATTTGTTCTTACGTGTCTGACTTATTTCACTCAACATAATAAACTCTAGGTTAATCCATGTTGTCATATGCATCCAGATTTAACTTCTTCTTACAGATGAATAGTATCTCATTATGTATAATTTTGTTTATCCATTCATCAGTTGATGGAGACTTGGTCTGTCTCTATATTATATCAATTGTGAATAATGCTGCTATGAACATCGTTGTGCAAATGTCTATTCACATCCTTGCTTTCAGTTCCTCTGAATATATTCCTAATAAGGGGATTGCTGGATCATACAGTATTTCTATATTCAGCTTCATAAGGTACTACCAAACTGCCTTTCACATAGGCTGCATCATTCTAAGTAACCACCAAAAGTGAACAAACATGCCTGTCTTTCCACATCCTCTCCAACAATTCGTGTTTTCTGACCTTTTAATAATGTCTATTCTAATAGATGTGAAATGATATATCACTATAGTTCATTTGTATTTCCCTAATTGTTAGTGTTGTTGTACATTTTTTCATGTGCTTTTCGGCCATATGTATTTCCTCTTTGGGGAAATGTCTATTCAAGTCTGTTGCCCATTTTTAAATTAGGTTTCTGGTCTTTTTATCATTGAGTTGTATGATCTCTTTATATTACATGGGTATCAACTTTTATTGGGTATGCAGTTTCAAAATATTTACTCCCACTAAGTAGGCTCCCTTTTTACTTTCTTGACAAAGTCTTTGGAAGAACAAAAGTGTTTAATTTTGAGGAGTTCCCATTTATCCATTTTTTTGTTGTTGTTGTTGCTTATACTTTGGGTGTTAGTTTTAAGAAAATATTGCATACCACAAGATATTGAAGATGTTTTCCTAACTTTTCTTCCAAGGGCTTTATGGTTTTAGCTATTATATTTAGGTCCTTGATCCATTTTAAGTTAATTTTTGTATAAGATGTGAGCGAGTGGGCCTCTTTCTTTCTTTTGGATATAGGTATCCAAGTCACTTGACCATATATGAGAGTCTATTTCTGAGTTCTGTATTCAGTTCCATTGGTCAATCTATCTTTATGCCAGTAACATGCTGTTTTTACCACTGTAGCTAAATAATATGCTTTAAAGTCATGAAGCCAAGTTCATTCTTCTTATTTTTTAAAACATTTTGGCTATTTGGGAGCCCTTAACTTTCCAAAAAATTGATTATTGGCTTTTCCATTTATGCAAAAAAAGGCAGTTCAGATTTTTATTGGAATTTCATTGAATCTATAAATCAGTTTGGGTAGCATTGACATCTTAAGGATATTTTGTCTTCTATTCCATAAACACGGAATGTCCTTCCATTTATTTAAGTCTTCAGTTTCTCTTAGCAATGGTTTGTAGTTTTTTGAATATGGTTCCTTTATATACATGGTTAAGTTTATTCCTAAATATTTTATTGTTTTAGTCACTACTATAAATGGATTTTTTTTTCTGATTTCCTCCTCAGACTGCTCATCAGTAGTGTTCAGCAATGTTACTGATTTTTGCATATTGATCTTGTATACCACTTCTTTGCTGAACTTGTCTATTATTTCTAGAAGCTTTTTGTCGATTTTTCAGGATTTTCTAGATATAGAATCATATCATAAACGAATAACGAAAATTTTACTTCTTTTTTTCCTAACTGGGTGCATTTTATTTGTTTATCTAGCCTAACTGCTTTAGGTAGAACTTCTAGCACAATAATGAATAACAGTCGTGACAGTGGACATCCTTGTCTTGTTCCTGATCTTAGTGAGAAAGCTTTCAGTATTTCAGAATTGAGTACAATGCTAGCTGTAGGTTTTTCATACATGCATTTTATGATACAGAGAAAGCTTCCTTCTATTCCTCTCTTTAAGAGTGTTTTTATCAAGAAAGGGCGCTGCATTTTGTCAAAAAACTGTTCTACATCAATCAAGTTGATCATGTGATTTTTCTTCTTGGAATTATTAATGTGGTTTATTACACTAATTGATCTTCTTGTGCTGAAAATCCCTTACATAACTGGATTAAAACCCACTTGATAGCGGTGTACAATTCTTTTCATGTGCTTTTGGATTTGAATTGCAAATATTTTGTTGAGGAATTTTGCATCTATATTCTTTAGAGATATTGGCCTGTAATTTTCTTTTTTCATAGTACCTTTATCTGATTTTGATATTAGGGTGATGTTGACTGCATAGAATGAGTTTGGTAGTATTCTTTCCTGTTCAATTTTTTGGAAGAGCTTGAGCAAGACTGGTATTAGATTATATTTGAATGATTGGTAGAATTCACCTGTGACGTCATCTGGTTCTGGGCTTTTCATTGCTAGGAGGTTTTTGATGTCTGTTTCAGTTGCTTCACTTGTGATTGGTTTCTTGAGCTCCTCTCATTCTCTTCAGGTCAATGTAGGTGGTATGTGTCTTTCTAGGAATTTATCCATCTCATCTATGCTGTCTACTTT
The DNA here is from genome assembly GCA_026826555.1 of Tolypeutes matacus. NCBI lineage: Eukaryota > Metazoa > Chordata > Mammalia > Cingulata > Chlamyphoridae > Tolypeutes > Tolypeutes matacus. The sequence continues at coordinate 4,448,317 of JAKSZT010054458.1, forward strand.
TGGACATACAGTTGTTCATAATATCTTCTTATGTTTTCTCTTATTTCTGCAGGGTCAGTGGTAATGCCCATGCTCTCATTTCTGATTTTGTTTGTATCTTGTCTCTTTTTTCTTTGTCAGTCTAACTAAGGTTTGGTTGATTTTGTTGATCTTCTCAAAGAATCAAATTTTTCTTTTGTTGATTCTCACTATTGTTTTTTTTTCTCTGAATTTTATTTATTTCTACTTTGATCTTTACTATTTCATTCCTTCAGTTTGGTTTGGGTTTAGTTTGTTATCCTTTACTAGTTTTCCAGGTGTGAATTAACTCTTCAATTTTAGTTTTTCTCTTTTTAATGTAATCACTGAAGGTTAAAAATTTCCCCCTCAGCACTGCTTTTGCTGTATCCCATAGATTTTGATATGTTGTGTTCTCATTTTCATTCATTAAGATATTCATTGAATTATCTTGCAATTTTTTATTTGAACCACGGACTATTTAAGAGTGTTTTGCTCAATCTCCATACATTTTTGAGATTTCCCTTTTTTGTCAATTATTGATTTCCAGTTTCATTCTATTATGATCTGAGAAGATCATGTATAATTTCAATCCTTTTAAATTTATTGAGACCTGTTTTGTGATTTAACATATGGTCTCTCCTGGAAAAGGATTGATGTGTACTTGAGAAAAATGTATATCCTGCTCTTTGTGGGTGTAATGCTCTATAATTGTTTGTTAGGTATAGTTCATATAACATATTATTAAAGCATTTTGTTTATTTATTTATCCTCTGTCCAAATGTTCTATCCAATGCTGAGGGTAGCATATGAAATCTCCATCAATTATTGTAGAGATGTTTATTTCTGTCTTCAGTTCTTCCCATGTCTTAAGTACCTTGGGGCACCCAGCTTAGGTCCATAAATATTATAGTTATTTCTTCTCGGCAATTGTCCCTTTTATTAATATATAACCATCTTCTTCATCCTTTATAGCAGTTTAGCATTTAAAATATCTTTTGTCTGATATTAGTATATCTACTCCAGCTCTTTTTTGGTTATTATTTGTCTTATATATCTTACTCCAACCCTTCAATTTCAATCTGGTTGTGTTTTTATGTATGAGGTTAGTCTCTTGTATACAACCTAGAAATGGCTTATATTTTTAATCTATTCTATCAGTCTATATCTTTTGATTGGAGAATTCAAGCCATTAACATTCTATTTTTTTTTACTGTAAATGTAATACTTTGCCCACTTTATCCTTTGGCATTCTGTTGTCCTCTCTTACTATTGTCTGTTTTTTTACTCTTTAATTTGCACTTCCTATTCTTCATTTCTACACTCTCCTACAAGTCTGTCACCTTTGTTTTTTCCTTTTAGGCTGTAGCACTCCCTTTAGTATCTCTTGTAATTGTGTTCTTTTAGTAACATACTCTCTCAGTTGATATCTGTCTGTGAAGACATTAAACTAACCCTCATTTGTGAAGGACAGTTTTGCTGCATACAGAATTCTTGTTTGGCAGGATGTTTTTCTTTCAGTACCTTAAATACATCATACTTCTGTCTTCTTGCCTTCAAGGTTTCTGATGAAAGGCGAGCATTTAATCATATTAAGATTCCCTTGTATGTGATGCTTTGCTTTACTCTTGCTGCTTTCAGAATTCTCTCTCTATCTCTGATATTTGTCATTCTGTATAGTAGGTGTCTTTGAGCAGGTTTATTAGGATTTATTCTGTGTGTGGTGCATTGTCTTCTTATAAAAGATATAAATTGGTCTTTATATCTTTTATAAGGGTTGGAAAGTTTTTGGTCATTATATCCTCAAATATTCTTTCTGTTCCTTTTTCATTTTCCTCCCATCTGGGACACCCATGTGTATATTTGTGCATTTCACATTGTCATCTATTTCCCTGAAACTCTTTTCTATTTTTTCCATTATTTTCTCTTCTTTTTGCTTGTCCTTTCAAGTTCAGATATTCTGTCCTTGATATCACTAATTCTATCTTTCATCAATTCATATCTGCTGTTATGCTTCTAAAGTATTTTTAATCTTATCCATTGTGTCTTTCATTCCCATAAGCTCTGTTACTTTTCTTTGCAGGCTTTTAAACTCTTCTTTATGTTCACCTAGTATCTTCTTAATACTCTATCACTTTTGTTATATTTTCTTTCAATTCCTTGAATTGATTTAGGAGATTTGGATAATTATCACTGCTTAGTTGTCTTAAATCCTGTATCTCATCAGGATAACTTGTTTGTTCCTTTGGCTGGGCCATATCTTGCTGTTTCCTGGTATGCCTTGCAATTTTCTGCTTCTGTCTAGACATGATAATGGTGGTGAATTTGCACTGATGGTTATTTTATTGTTCTTGCTTAGTGTTTGTTTATTTTTTATATTCACAACTTTCTTTGATTTTTGGTATAACTTATTCTGAGCCTTTAAAATTGTCCAGCTTAAGTTATCAAAATTTGTCCAGCAACTCATTAATAGGGTGCTATTTCCCCCCCAGGATTTTGAATTAAGAGAAACTTAAAAGTATTTTTCTCTTGTAATTTCCTGGTCAGCCAAAAAATGGCACTTGTTGATGAACCTCTCCACAGAGGTGTTCCTTTCAATCTCTGCTTGTCTTAGTTTCTCAGTCAGCTGTAGTGGCCCATGTGTTTTATCCAGGATGCATGCCTTGAAGGTGGGGGATTGGTCCTCTTCACAGCTGCTGCAGGGATTTATTAATTCACTGTTGTCATTTCAGTTTCCCCATCTCTCTGTGCCTCATCATCCTGGGGGTTTTGCAGCAGTGTCCTGGTCTGCTGACCCCCAAATAAGTTCCTTCAGATAGCTTTAAGTACTTTATCCATTCATTTTGTGAGAAAGTTGATCCCTGCCTGACTACTCCAATACTATTTTCCCTAAATTCTCTCAATTGTCTTTTAAATCAAACCTCTGTCTTTCATATTCTTGCTGATAAATGCAATAGTGCTTAAAAAGGCATCATGCCTAAAAATTTTACTATTTTTTTCAGTTATTTATTTCATAAAATAATAGACATTAAAGGCCACCAATACCATTTAATTAGCAGTTTACTTGACAACTTTAAGAATTGATAACTGATCACATGCTGTTAGTTATGCACACTTTTTATAGAAAGAACTGTAATTTGTGAGATGATTATCTTTCAACACTCTAATATTTTCAGTAATTCATTATTTTATGCATGTGCAAGAAAAATTAACATATATGTTTTTTTCTGGAATGCTACGTTTCACAGTTATTTTTTAGAACAATTAGTGAATTGTAGTATGCTCTTAAGAAGGAAATAACATTGAGAAAAAAAATCTAATAATTTCTGTTTTATTACATTTTAGCTGCTGAGTTAGAAATATCCATACCTATGGCTATGGTGATGAGAAAGTTTTCCATAGTTATGGTTTAAATCTTGCACTTCTTCGATGGATCTTATGTTTCTCAAAATTAAGTTGTAGCTACATTATTTTGACTGAAGAGAAGAAAATGTAATTCAGAATATAATAAACTCATTTGTGCCCCTCATTTATATAATGGTTTCTCCAAACTATAGCAGTGTGGGTTTTTTGGAGATTGTATCTATAGAGGGTTGTGATCAGAGGGTAGTTGAGTACATAGAGTGGAGAGAGATGTTTCCATACACCTGGCACATTTCAGCTAAGTGTGCTCCTAAGGAGGTTTAATGATCCAGTAGTTATTTTTTTTTAATGATAATAACTAAACCCTAACAATGAATGGCTATTTTTATTTACCTTTGGGGTCAGAAATTTCCATGTGGATTTCCTATTCCTCTTTTTTAAAAAATCATGTGTTGAAAAAAATGGTGATATATGTGTCTCTTTGATTGCTAAAATGTACTTTCAATTAAAAAATTCACCAATGTAGATAGTATAATGGACTTCTATGAGTAAATTATATGGGCACAGAAAATGTAGTTTCATCATGTCTATAAGTTATATGATTATGAGTCTGTCACTACCTTCTATTTGTTTTATATAGATTAAAATCTATTTAAGTTGACTAGCTATAACTTTTACTTTTCTAATTTAATAAATATGCTGTGGGGAAATTCATAATAAGTTACTTCATGTTTATACATATAAATAATTGGCATAAATTGCATAATACAACAAAATATTTAAAAGATTAATGAATATTCAATGGGACACTAACATTTATTTCCAAATTATTTCTATATAGGATAAAATAATGCAAAGTTATGGTAAATTGATCAAGTAAACTTTAACTAGTATAAAAATTTAAACTATATACTCAATAAATATATAATATATACAATCTTTTCTGTCTTAAGGGCCATTTCATTTTTATCATTTTAAAAATATGATTCAACAATCTAAATATTTAATAACATTTTTGCTGATAATGTACAAGATGTGAAGTTTTTAATTGAGTGTTAACTTGTTCTGAATTTTTAAAAATTTGTCTTGCAATCTTTGTTTCATTCCTCAATCATAGTGAGTTTCAGTGTCCATGATTATAAGCTATGTTTAATAAAATTTGGATCAGGATTTTCACTTTATAGCATTTTGTAGCATGCCAATGATTCTTTGAGAGAGCAAAAGTAAGCTAATTACAAAATCATATATTAAAATGCATTAGTAAGGGATAGATGGAACAAAATTCCTCTGAGGGGAAAACCTTTCATAGCTGCAGATAACTGTAAGGACATTTGCCAATTTTGAACAAGGGCTATATATAAACACCGGATCTAGTTCAAGACAGAAAGTTCCTTCAGGGACAGAGAATCCAACAGAGATTTGGCAGTGACATGGTTAGAATAATAAAATTGAGACATTAAGTCTCTCTATCTGAGAGATGCTTTGTTTCTACAGTCAGTTTCTGTCTTTCAAAGTTAAAAATAGTAGGAGTCTGAAATGGTAAAACAGAATAGAAATTCCCAGAATCCTGTGATACCTAGGAGAAAAGTTTCTCAATAGAGAGGGCTGTGAGAAAAATAGGTGAGAGTTGAGATCCCTGGAGGGAATGAAACAATCTGCAGCTGCTTTTTTCCTGAGGGAGCTGCTGATCTGGACATGGCAAGGAGCTGAATATCCAAAGGTTTACTGATGGTATTAGAGGAATTAGAAGAGGTTTTGGTAGTTGTGTGGCTCTGGTGTAACAAAATTAAAGACTTGAGATTTCAAATGCAAACTTTTCTTTCCCCAGACATTCCCAATTCTAATGTTGCATAGAAAGGAAGATAAAAGGCTAAATCAAATTTACCCCTTGAAAATTATAGTTGAAATTTCCATGGTGTCTAGATGTGACAGAAAGAAAATTACAGTTGAAATTTCCATAGTGTCTAGATGTGGCAGAAAGAACTTTACAGAAAATTTTTGGGAGTCATGCTCTAGAAACAGGACAAATCTAGAAGTAAATCGAGTCTTACAAAAACTGCAATCCAGTCTCAACCCAGCTCAATCTGTCATTGGATTGAGGTGATCAGCTACCCCCACAAATCTATCTATGTAGTAGTGGAAAGAGTAAATCTGTCTTTTAGAAAATATCACCTAGAACCTTCATTCTTTATATAAAAGTCTGAAAAATAAGGCATAAATAATTGAAGACCCATGATTTACAGTGAATAGAAAAATAAAAGAATAAAAACAGACCTATAGGTAATACAGATTTTGGGATTAGCAATGTCTTTATAATATCAAGAAATGAGGTAAAGATGGGAAAATAGGTTATAAGGTAAACAATTTCAAAAGAGAATTGTATTCCATACAAAAATCAAATGATTACCCTGAAATGTGAAAATAATGCCTGTAAATAACAATCAATTGATGAGACTGGCTGCAGAATGGATACAGCAGATGGAAATATTAGAGAATTATAAAGCAAATCAATAGAAAATATTCAAATTAAAGGCCATATTCTATCTTACTCCAACTCCCAGGAAATTCTTCAGAGAAAACGGTGTCAGCATTTGCAGTAGTGTAGACATCCTAAACTTTCAATCAAGCACATAGGAGCAATCACATACCCCTGTCACTCTATCCCAAAGAGGCAGAATTAATTGCAAAAAGTATATAGCAAAGAAAATAAGGTCTGACATTCCAGCTAGAACACTATGAAAGGAGGAATCTGATATCCAGAAAATAACAGGGAGATCACAGATAAGAGGAAGCTTAGAGAAGCATACAGACAGTTGTGTATGAACTGCATATCATAGGCTAGGAGAACTGACTGACATTATAGAAATTACCTATTTTTGAGGGTGGTCATTGAGTAATAGACATGGGAAAATATCAGAATGGCACTTCAAGGGCTGTAAACACTGAACTAATACTGGAAACAGCTCACAGAAGTTGGGTTGGATTTTGTGGCCTGAAGCAAAATGACTGATAACTTGTTAAAATCAACCATCAATTCCCTGGGATGGCCATTGCCCATCGTTGTCTCCTCGCCAGGTGACTTGGATGAGTCCATTGAGCTGTAGGGTAGGAGTTGCAGCACCACCGAGATTCCATGCACACCTGGCACATAGGTAGGTGGGAGGTGTGGGAGGTGGGCAACATGGGAATCCCAGTGGGTTCTGTGTAATATTTTGGGTAATCTAAGCTCCTCTTAATATATATATATATAAAATTTTTGTAAGCAAATGCACATATATGCATATATATTTATATATCATTTTGCAAATGTTGGTATGTATTGTGAAAATTTTGATTTTTACCCACAATAAAAAAAAAAAAGTAAAAAAAAAAAAAAAAAAATCAACCATCAAACAAAAATGAAAATCTTTCATAGGATTTAAATATGACCAAAAAATACCACCAACTGGATCTAACTGATATTTGTAATACAGTCTGCACAATAACAGAAGGAAAATACTTTTTCCAGAGTGTAACATTCACCTACATTATAAATCAAAACTGAACAAATTTAAAAGAGTTTAAATCATACAGAGAATGGTTTCTAACTTTACTAGTCATGGTTCTCCAGGAAAACAGAACCAACTGGATACACACACACACACACATATATTTTATGACATTTATTACATGAGTTGGTTCACATGACTGTAGGTATTGGTGAGTCTGAAGGGCAATTCACAAGTTGAGACCTCTGATGAATGTTTTGATGAATTCCCCAGAAGAGGATGGAGTGCTGAAATAGACAGGGAATTCTTCTGACTGCTGAAATCACCAATTCTCCCTTACGGCTTTCAATTGATTGGATTAGAGTTTTTTCATTGATGAAGGCAGTCTACTTTGTTGACTGTAAATGCAATCAGACATAGATGTAATCAATGACTCATTATTTAAATCCATGAAATAACCCCATAGTAACAATCAGACTATAGCTTGCTTGACCAAACAACTGGACACCTGAAACCTAGCCTAACTGACATATGAACTTAACCATTACACCAAACATAATGGAATTATAATATAAATGGATAAGAAAAAGATAACTGGAAAATTCCCAAACAATTGTAAATTAAACACATTTCTGGATGATCAATAGTTCAAAACAGAAGTCTGAAGGGAAATTTGAGAATATTTTAACTGAACAAAAATGAAATTATAATACTATACTGTGGGATTCAGCTAAAAAGTGCTTAAAGGAAATTTTATAAAGTTTAATAGATGATTATATCAGAAAATAGAAAAGATGTCTCAGGATTATCTAGTTTCCAACTCAAGGAAATAAAAAGAGAAGAGAAAAACTAACCCAAAGAAAGCAAAAGAAAATAACTACTAAAGGAAAAAACAAAAATCAAAGAAATGAGAAAAAATAGAACAAAATAGAATACATCAAACTAGTAACAAGTTTTTGAGAAGATAATTTAAATAAATAAACCAATGCTCACACATTGACAAAAGAAAATTTAAAAAAGAAGAAGGCACAGTTAACCAATATCAGGGGTTAAAAACATGTTTTCATTACAGATCACAGAGAAACACTACAAACAATTCTATGCACATAGCTTGGAAAATTTAGATGAAACTGATATCTTCAAAGACAACAAACCACTGTGACAGGTTCTCACAAGAATCCATATGAGAGAGAGACAGAGGAAGATGACACATACAGATAGTTTACTGCATGGTATGATCAATGAGGTGGAGGTTGGAGTGATGTGGCACATATCAAGGAATGTCAGGAGTCACCAGAAGCTGGAAGGGGCAAAGAACAGATTCTCCTCTAGAACATCTGGAAAGAGCATGGTTCTGCTGACACATTAATATTGACTTAATGAAACTAATTTTGGATTTCTGGCCTCAAGAATATATTTCTTTTGTTTTAAACTACCATACTTATAATAATTTGCTACAGCAGCCATAGAAAATTAATATATGGTCTAAACTGACCAATTAAGAAATACATCTTAAACACTCTTATGACTATTACAGAAATTGAATTTGCAGTTCAAAATTTCAGACTAGGAAACTTTAGGCCCAGAGGGTTGCACTGGCATATTCTACCAAACGTTTTAGGAGAAATAGCATTAATATTTTCAGGTTTTTATGCTTTTCAAAGACAATCTTTAAATTAAGTAGTTTAAAATATATATAAGAGAAGATTTCACAACTCTTTTGTTAAGACTGATATTAGTAGTTAGTATTAGTATTTGATATCAAAACCAAACAAAACAGTACTGGAAAAGAAAAGTAAAGAATAATAATCTTCATGAACATAGAAAACACATCCTCAACAAAAATTAGTATATGGAATTCAGCAGTACATACATATATCATAACCAAGTGGCATATATCATGGGGATTCAAGAATATTTAAAAATTAATGTAAAACATTATGTTAATGAACTAAAGGGAAAAAACAAACAATTGATGCTAAAAAATCATTTGGCAAAATTCAACATCTTTTCATGATAAAATTCCTAGCAACAATAATAAAATGGTACATCCTTAATCTGATAAAAGGTTCCAAAAACCTACAAAGGTGAAAGATTGAATGTTGTTCCCCTAAGATTAGTCACAAGATAAGGATGTCTATTGTCCCACTGATATGTCAACATTTTACTATATGTCTTAGCCAGTGCAATCATGCAAGAGAAATAACTAAAAGGCATACACATTGGAAAGGAAAAAAAAAAAACTATCCATGTTCGCAGATGCTGTGATCATCTGTGTAGAAATAGCTTCAAGAAATAATAAGTGATTTTAGCTGAGTCACAGAATGCATGATTAATCTAACAAAATCATTGATATTTCTATATGCTAGAAATGAACAATTGGAAATCAAATTTAAAACATACCATTAAACTACCTCCAAAAAAATGAAAAGCTTAGGGATCAGTCTAACAAAGGATTTGCAAGGTTTATATGAAAAACTATGCAACTCTGATAAAGGAAATTAAAAATGATCTAAGTCATTGCTGAGACATATCATTTTTATGCATTAGAAGACTTAATGTGGTTAAGATATCAATTGTCCCATAAATTAATCAATTAGATTCAATGCAATTCCAATAAAAATTCTAGCAGATCATTTTATAGACTTTCTGGTTCTAAAATTGATATAAAAAGACAAATAGTTTTAATATCAATTTTTTTCAAAATATAGAAAAAATTTAGAGGACTAATACTACACAATGTTAACACTTACTGTAAATATTCAATAATGAAGAAAGTGTGATAATGGAGAAAGGATTAGCACAGCAATCAATGGAAGAGAATAGAATATCCAGATCAGAACAAACATGGGCAAATGAATTTGGGAAAAGTGCAAAAGCAGTTCAATGGAGAAAGGATGATCTTTTCATGAAATGGTGTTGGGACAATTGGACATCCATGTGAAAAACAGGTGAACTTGAAACTTATACCTCATACAAAAATAAACTCAATATAGTTTGTAGATCTACATGTAAAACTCACAATTATAAAACTTTTAGAAGAAAATAAAAGAAAGTCTTTGTACCTCAGAATTATGCAAGGTTTTCCAAGATATAACACAAAAACAAAAAGCATAAAAGAAAAAATTTGGATTTTAACAAAATTAAAAACTTGCATTCTGCAAAAGAGTGTATAAAGGAAGGAAATGATGAATTCTAGACTGGGAGAAAACTCTTGCAAATTACATATTTGACAAAGGACTTGAATCCAGCTTATATAAATAACTCTATAAACTCAATACAAAACACAAAGAACCTAATAAAAATTGGACAACATATTTGAAAAGACACTTCATCAATTAAGTATTCAGATGCCAATTAAGCACTTGAAAAAAAATACTCAGCATCTTAGTCATTTGGAAACTGTAAATTAAAATTACAATGTGATATGACTATATGTCAATGGCAATAATATTAATAATATTAATAATAAAATAGTACTAAATCTGACTAGTGCAAGTAATAGTATGGATGTGAAGCAACTGGACCTCTCATACACTGTTCATGGGAGTGAAAAAATGGTACAGTGATTCTGGAAAACAATTTGCCATTTTCTTACTAAGTTGAGCATATACTCACAGTATCCCGACCTAGGTGAATATTAAAGGACTTATGTTGTTCAAAACAAACCAGAGCTGAAATATGATCTATTCTATGATTCTATTTATATTATGTATTTGAAGAGGCAAAAATATAGTAACTGCAAACAGTTAGATGGGTTTGGAGTGGGTGGATTGATTAAAAGGAGCAGCAAGAGGGATTTTGCAGAGTTTGTATAATTTTCTGCACCAATATTGAAGTGAAGGTTAAACATATTTATGTAGGTCTTAAAAATTCTTACAAAGGCCACAAATATAATTACATATAATTAATATTATATAAGTATATATTACTGGGTATACAATTATATATATTATATAAATATAATTAACTATTATGGTAGTTCCTGCGATATTATACATTTGTCAAAATTAATTGAACAGTTAAAAAAGTATGAATTTTATTGTATGTAAATCATACTGTAATAAATTTGATTAAAAAACACACCTATAAAAATAAATACAGATGAAATATATACTTTAAGGCACTTGGAATTGAGAATGCATCACCATCTGTCCTGTTTTGAGATTATGTGGCCTGGATAAATATGCAGGAATAAATCTTAGAGCTTTAGATAACCAGTTGTATAGAGACCTTATGCATCAATTATTTAGCAGTTGAAAGGATTATACATGTTGAACTCATATAAATTAAACAAATTTAAGGTTAGGAAAAAAGTTTTATGGAAAACACAACATCAAAATTGGATTGTTACTCTATAGAAAGTATGAGAGGAATTTTTTTTTAAGTTAGAAATAAATGGACTTTATTTTAAAACTGTGACCTTGGTCTACAATAGAAATATGAAAGTGGAACGTTTGTGAAGATAATTCTATATAATAAATAAACTTTTCATAATTCAAAATCTTCCATTCATAAAACTGTAGGATTTTGTTATTCATATGGTCATTATCTACACTGTTATTTATATGGTCATTATCTAGAATTGTTAATATAATTAAAAGTTTATATAGATCATAAATCCATAATTACTTATAGTAGATATTGACTAATATAAAGGTCACAATATGAAGATTTCTTGACATAAATTGCCAATTGATTACTATTTCTAAGAATGTTTTTAAGTATAAAAATATTTTAAATTCCAGCTGCATACTTTTTAAACACTGATTTTAAAAACTCCCTGGTTGCACATTTTTTTTCCAAATTATCAAGTGTTGAAGTATTTTTTTTTTATATCATCAGCATTAGTGTTGTCTAGGAGATGAAACTCTTGGGTATCACAAGATTAAAGAAAAGTTGGAGATATGCTAATTTGTAAATTATTAAATATATTCAAGAGAAATAAAATGAATGATTTACTAACACATTAAAAAGTACACTGCTATTTTTTTTCATCTGCACTGGAAAGTATAAATACAAGAAGTTATAATTAAATATAGCTTGCTTGTTAGGCATATCATTAATGATGCTGATTCAGCTTTTGCAATGAGAATTCTAAACCTTGGTTGATTAGGTCATTGAATAAAGTCTCCTTAATGTCATTACAACTCATTTACTCTTTGAAAAGTAATAGAAAATGGGGATTTTTGTCTTTTCATTTCTGAAGATTAGCGTTTCTCCGTGAGAATAGAGGTACATCGATTTTCGTTATCTTTACTCAATTTTTCCCTTTCACAGACTTCAAGGGCAAATGATTTTTACCCAATGTATAGAAAAGAAATTTTGCAAAAGCACACATTAGGATTTAATACAATCAAATAATAAAAGAATGTAGGACTTAGGATATGTGAATCCAACTTGAGAAGACTATCAAAGAATGAGAACAAACAAGTGAATTAAACAGGATATAGAGTAATTTAACAACAGAAGGTTCAGTATCCATAAGCATGAAAAGTAAAATAAACCAAGGTAATCAATACACATCATCAGGTTCAAAATGGAGAACCCTGATATGGCACACTATGGTGAGAGCCAAACGATTTGGATGTAGTTAAGCTAGAATCAGAAGAGCTGTCACAAATCAGAATGACAGCTTACCTTAACAATTGGGCAAAACAGAGATAGTCTGCTGGTAAGCAGATAATATCTTCACACTTTTTCCTTCATTTAGGAACATTCTCAATTATGACCCAAATAAAATTTTTCCTTTGGTCTGCAATAAGAATATTCTGAGGTGACCTTAGAGTCTCCAGAAAAAGAAAAAAAAATTTAAATTCTGCCTCAGTTAGAAAACTGCGGAGAAAGGGACATCTATAAAGCCCAATCTGAAAGAGTAAATGCCACACATATCTGGGGAATAAGCTAATAAACTCCTACATTTAAAAAGATGTTTGATTTTTTGACAATTCTTGTGTTTTAATTGGTTTTTATTTTTCCCTACAATCAAAAAAGCTTGTGCAATTTTCTTATGTAACCTATAGGAAATGTTTCTCTTTTATTCTCTTTTCAATTAAGTAATTACTTTCTAATTGCAAGTCCTCAAATTAAGAACCTGTACCTCATTGTTTAATATCATAGTTTATTTCAAACATATAATTGCTCATAATAAATTGATCAGTGGATAAAATAAACAATGGAAGACCAATAAAATCAACAATCAATGGTAACAGAACAGATTTGCAAGAAGTATAAACTTGTAAAGAAGATTTTAAAAATAAATTTACAAACATTTAAGTTCTAAAAATTTCTAATCATAACACAATATTTAGATCTGTTGGCCTCAGCTAAAGCAATAAAAGTATCAATGTGTATTGTTAAGGGATTCAGGTGTTTTCTTATTTTTATTGACTCCTATAACATAGACAGAAATATTTTCAAGTTTCTTAAACTTAGATACCCATTGGAGAATGGTTTTGAAAATATTATAAACTGGCTACTTTACAAAACACCTTATTTCTAAGCAAAATTCTTCAATAAATTCTTCCTGGATTTTCAAATGGTAACATAATAACCGCACTTTTTTTTTATAACATCGTTCTCATTAAGCAGCCACAGATTTAAGAAATGTAATTATTATTTGCTTAGTTTTCCTCAAGTGCTAATAGAATATTAGCACATAAGATGCAAAATACAACTTCTTTTGGATAGGTGCCAACATTGGAATGGATGAGAAGAATTTAAGCTCTACAAACCATGTTGAGGGTAGACAAAACCTCAGGAGTCCTTTTCCTTTTTCTTGCCATATTTCTTAGATAATATATATTCAGTGGCTAAAATTATTTTGCATAGAACATAAAATGACCAATTCCAATGAAGGGCTAAAGATTTTATAGTCACAGACTATTAAAACAAATACCAAAGATTGGATTAAAAACATAAGACTTCTTTTGGCTTTTCTCCTCTCAAGTCATTGCCTGATTACTTTTTATTTGTCAGTTATGTAAGCTATACCTGATGGTGCATTAAACACAGAAAATGTGTGACCCTCTTTTCAAACATGCTTACATTTATAGATAGAAGACTAATACATCATGTTACCCTTTTTTTCTGTCTTGTTGTCTCTCTTACTTCATGATTAAAATCTCTATATAAACATACATAATGATTTGTATATATATATTACTACCTAAACTTACATATATAGAACGTATTTTTAAATACACATTTTAATTATTAAATGATGGATAATGCTGGGAAAGTGAAACTTGAGAGAGGAGTATTAACTTACTTCAAACACCACTTACATGTGCTAAGGAATTTAAGGAGTGAGACATTTATGTAGAGAAATCTCTAAAAACATGGAGATTAGGACAAAACTGAAGATACATTATTGGTAGAGGTAGAGTAACAGACAGGAAATGACAAACTCCTTCTTTTCCTCAACTCCTCAATTCTGTCCTAATTTTGTCATTATTTAAAAGAAGTTGAAACTTTACAGGAAACTCAGGCAGAAAATAGAGAATTCTCATAACCCATCTTACACTCATAGTTAACCATAATTCTAACACTTTGCTTTAGTGTGGAACCTTGATTACAATTCATGAAAGAATATTGTCTTTTTCCATATCTTAGAAGGAAAGCTTTCAGTCTTTCACCTTGAATATAATGTTGGCTGTAGATTTTTCATATATGTTTGTGATGGTTTGAGGCTTTATGGACCCCCCAAAATTATGCTTTTAAATTTAATACTATTTTAAGTAGTTGGGGCTTGGGCCAGGGTGGATCTTAATACTATTACTGGAGTCCTTTATAAATGGGATAGAGAGAGAGAGAGAGAGAGAGATGGAAGCAGTAAGCTGAAAGCAAGGAAGCCCACAGGATGAGGGAAGACCAGCAGATATCTCCATGTGCCCTGCTATATGACAAAGGAGTCCAGGATTACTAGCAGTCACTATTTGGGAAGAAAGCATCCCATGATCTTGCCTTGATTTGTACATTTTTATTAGCCTCACAATTGTAAGCTTGTAAGTTAATAAATTTCCATTATAAAAATCAACCCATTTGTGGTATATTGCTTTTGGAAACCTAGAAGACTAAAACAACTCCTTTATCATGTTGAGGAAGTTTCCTTCTGTTCCTAGTTTTCTAAGCATTTTTATCAAGAAGGGATGCTGGATTTTGTCAAATTCCTTTTCTGAATCAACTGAGATGATCTTTTGGTTATTTTCCTTCATTCCCTTAATGTGGTATATTATAGTAATTGATTTTTTTTTCTTCTGTTGATCTACCCTTTCATATCTGGGATAAATCACCCTTGATCATGGTCTATAATTCTTTCAATGTGCTGTTGGACTTGGTTTGCTATTACTTTGATGAGGACTTTTGCATGTACATAAGGAATATTGGTACATAATTTTCAATTCTTGTGGTATACTTATCTGACTTTGGTATTAGCAAGATGTTGCCTTCCACTTCAATTCTGTGGAAGAATTTGAGGATCACTGGTGTTAATTCTTCTTGGAATGTTTGTTAAATTCATCATTGAAATTATCCAGCCCTTGGTTTGTTATTACTGTGAGGTTTTTGATTACTGATTCAATCTCTTTTCTTGTTATTGGTCTGTTGAGGTCTTCTAATTCCTCTTGAGTAATTGTAGGTAGCTGTGTGTTTCTAGAAATTTTTTCATTTTATCTATGCTATCTAATTTGCTGGCATACAGAAGTTCATAATATTCTTTTTTTATCTTTTATATTTCTGTACGCTTAGTGGTAATGCTCCCCTTTAATTTCTGATTTTAGATATTTGCATTCTCACTCTTTTTTCTTTGTCAGTCTAGCTAAGTATTTGTCAAATTTATTGATATTTTTAAAGAAGCAGCTTTTGATTTTGTTGATTCTTGCTGTTTTAGTTTGCCAAAGGGCTGCCAATGCAGAGTACTGGAAATGGGTTGGCTTTTATAAAGGGAATGTATTTGGGATAAAAGCTTACAGTCCCAAGGCTGTGAAAAGTTCAAACTGAGGCACCATGAGATGCTTTCTCACCAAAGTCAGCTAGTGTTGATTCCGTTGTCTAGGCACATAGCAACGCAAGATGTTTGCTGATGTCTACTGAGGTCTCAGCCTTTCTGTAGCTGTAGGCAAACCTGGAATAGGGCTTGTCTTTTACCAGGGCTTTTCTCTCTCTCTCCCTCTCTGGGCCTCAGTTCCTTGAGCATCTTGGGGGCTTTCTTCTTTGTGATAGCTGGAAAATGTGTTTATTGAAATTTCTCCACTTAATCAGCTTTGAAAATTCTAAAATGAATTGAGCTGGTTTTCTATTAACCTAACTTTAGAAGTTTACCCTGTGTACTTAGTTCCCTCAAGAATATTAGCCAGACCTTCTCAGTTTTACTTACAGGAAAAAGATCATATCTCAAAGCAAAACTAGACAAAATGATGTAATTCTGTAACTTTTCCCAGAGACAAAAAGTTTGATATCATTGAGTGGTTTTCTGAGAAAGGAGCCATGAAGGCTTTGCACATGAACAACTATATCCAAACTGTGGTTTATTAGCCACTGAAATCAAGGACAAGTCAGATGTGCTTGAGAAAATACAGGAGTGAGAAATTCCACATAAAACCTCTGGCATCACTTGTTTTATTACTTGTTTTTCTTCTTCCCCTACCTTCTCCTTTGCTTTAAAAGCCCTAGATCCCATTCTCACTTTGAACTGGTTTTGGGAAGATTCTCCAGTTTCTTGCTTGTGCATTCACAATAAATCAACTTCTCACTAAAAGATATGTTTGTCCTTTGTAGTGTGGGATCAGTAAGACCTGTCTATTGGAAATAGCTGTCAACACAGTAACATTTGTAGCTCAGTCTGTGGGTGAAGCTTCTCTCACATGACAGCATCAAACACAGCAACTCTCTTTCTCTATCTCTGTCTGTCTAAGTGTCTATTTATATCAGACTCAGCAAGAGGGTGGATGCTCAATCTGAGTCATGCATCACTGATGTACTGCAATCAAAAGTACTAAATAGATCCTATCAGTTTATCTAATCACAGCCCCCTCAACTGAATTTAATGCAATAAAATGGCACCACACCCAGAAGAAAAGATTAGTTTACAAACATAATCCTTCTCTTTTTGAGATTCATAAAAATCATCTCAAACTGCCACACTTGCTGTAGCCGTTGGCCAATTTAATGTAATTATGAATTCCAAAAATATAATTGGATCATCCTTGTAAACTGATCTGTTAATCTGGGCATGATTAAGTTATTATTAGGGCGTTCACTGGGCCACCTCAGTAGGGCATTGAGCCCCACCTCTTGATGGGTGGAGAATCAAATATAAAAGGCATGGCAAGAACAGAGTTGAAGCAGTTTTTTGAGAACCAGTTTTGATGTTGGAAAGAAGGCCCCAGGAGAAGAGAAGCGAGCTGATCACCTGATCGTCTACAGCTGACCTTGTGGAGGAAACAGGAGCTGAGCCCAGAGAGAAACACAGCCCAGGGAAGAGAGGAACCCAAGAAGCCTGAACCCTGGCAAATGTTGGCAGCTGTCTTGCTCTAACACAAGGCAATGGACTGTGGTGAGAGAAGAAACTTAACGCTTAATGGCCTGGTATCTGTGGACTTCTACCCCCAATAAATACTCTTTAAAGAGACCAGCCCATTTTTGGTATTTCACATTACCACCCCTTTGGCTGACTAATACACTTGCTATTGTTGTTATTATTATTTCATTCTCTATTTTATTTATCACTGCTCTATGTTATTTCCTTCCTTCTGCTTGCTGTTTCTAGAACCTCCCATTGTAAGATTAGGTGTCTTATTTGATATATTTGTTCTTTTTAAATATAAACATTTAGGACTACCAATTTCCTTCTCAGGACTACAATTTATGCACCACATACAATTTTTTTAAACAAATCAATTTTATTGATACATATTAATAAATCATACAACTCATTGGAAGTGTATAATCAGTGGTATTTGGTATAATCACATAGCTGTGCGTTCATCATTTCAATAACTATTAGAACATTTTCATTATTTTAATAATAAGAAGAAAATAAGAAAAACAACAAAAACTAAGGTTAGGTGCATAAATATTTAGTATAGTTATTTCTTCTTGCTGAATTGCCCTGTTTATTAATAGATAATTTCCTTCTTCATCCCTTATAACAGTTTTGCATTTAAAATCTATTTGTCATTCCAAGTTTTTTTTTTAATTTGCATGGAATATCTTTTCCCAACATTTTACTTATAACCTGGCTGTGTCCTTACATCTGAGGTGAGTCTCTTGTAGACAGCATGTAAATGGTTCATATTTATTTGTCCATTCTATCAATGTATGACTTTTGACTGGGGTGTTCATGACATTAACATTGAATGTTATTACTTTAAATGCATTACTTCATCCGTTTTGACCTTTGGATTTCTGTTGTCATATCATACTATAATCTATCATTTTACCCTTTATAATATTCTTCATTTCTACACACTTCTCCAAGACTTTCACCATTGCTTTTTTTCTTTCAGGCTCCCTTCAGTATCTCTTGTAATTCTGGTATTTTTGTAACATATTCTATCAGTTTTTGTTTGTCTGGGAAAACTTGAACTCCCCTTCCTTTTTGAAGGACAGCTTTGCCATATACAGAATTCTTGGCAGGCAGTTTTTTTCTTTCAGTATCTTAAATGCATGATACCAATTTCCTCTCTCCTCCATGGTTTCTGATGAGAGATTGGCACTTAATCTTATCGAGTTTCCCTTGTACGTGATGCTTTACTTTTCTCTTGTTGCTTTTACAATCTTCTCTTTATCTCACATATTTGTCATTCTGAATAGTAGGTATATGGAGATGGATCTATTCAGATTTATTGTTTGGTGTGTGTTGTCCTTCTTGGAAATTGTATTTATGTCTTTCATAAGTTTAGGGATATTTTCAGTCATTATTTCCTTAAATAATCTTTCTGCCCCTTTTCCATTTTCTTCCTCTTCTGGGACATGATAATGCGTATGTTTTTGCATTTCATGTTGCCATTCAATTCCCTGAGACCCTGTTCCATTTTTCCATTCTCTTCTTTTTCTGTTTTCCTGTCTTTTCCAGTTCAGATGTTGTCTTCTTAATCACTGATTCTGTCTTTGAGCAATTAAATCTGTTCTTATGTGCCTCTAATTATTTTCAATCTCAGCTATCATGTCTTTCATTTCAATAAGGTCTGTTACTTTCTTTGCTGACATTCAAATCAGTCTTTATGCTCACCCAGTGTCTTCTTAATATCTTTTAACTCTTTAGTCATATTTTCTTTCAATTCTTTAAATTTATTTAGGAGAGTTGTGTGATTATCATTGATTAATTTTTTTCTAGCCTGTATCTCTTCATGATATTCATTGTGTTCCTTTAGCTGGGTTATCTCCTCCTCATTCCTAGTACAGCTTGAAAATTTTTGCTGATACATAGGCATCTGATAATGTTGGTGAATTTGCACTAATGGCCAATTTCTTTCTTTTGCCTACTGTTATTATTTTTTCTCAGCTCTTCCTTGATATTTGGTTCAACTTATCCTAAGTCTTTAAAATTTCTCAGTTTGAGTTCTCAAAATCATGCCTGGGATTCAGTAATGGGTGCAGATTTTCTCCCATACATTAGAGAACAGAGAATTCAAGTGCAGTTTTTGCTCATGCAATTTCCATAATGACCAGTAGATGGCACTCGTTGGCACAACTTTCCATGGAGGTGTATCTCTCTCAGTTTCCCTTTGTTTTGGTCTGGAGGGAGCCAAGATTCAAAGCGGCCCTTTTGGCCATTTTCACTGAAGAAAAGCTCCTTGACTCTACCTTCCTTTTCCCTTGTAGCAGCTGACAGGGAGGAAGATGTCTGCTTCCCTCTCAATCAGCTGCAATGAGCTAGAGGTTTTACTTCCACTCAATATCTTGGAGGTGGGCAGGTTTAATTACTCACAGTTTGTTGTTTTACGTTCTTCATCTTTCTGTGAGGGACACTTGTGAAGCACTGTCCTGGTTTGCTGACACCCAACGCAGGTCCCTTTGTCAGCTTTTGACTCTTTTTCCATTTTGTTTGTGAGAGAGCTGAGCCTTGTCTGTCTAATGTGATGCTACTTTCCCACAATCTGCCTACATCATATACAATTTGGCATGTGATGTTTTTGTTTTCATTTGCTTCAGGATATTTCCTGATGTGCCTTGAGATCCCTTCTTTGACAGATTGGTGGTCTGAGTGTGGGGGGGAGTTGTTTAATTTCCACATATTTGTGAATTTTGCAGTTTTCCCTCTGTTAATGATTTCCGTCTTCAGTCCATTGTGGCTGAAGAAGATAAATTTTGTAATATATATATTTAACTTAATGAGACCTGTTTTGTGACCTTACTTATGGTCGATCCAGGAGAATGATCTATGTGCACTGAGAAAAATGTGCATTCCTCTTCTGTTAGTTGAAATATTATACATATATATGTATATATACATACATACATACATACATACATATGCATATATACACATATCTTATATCTAGTTGGTTTATATTATTATCCAAATTTCTATTTATTTATTGATCTCTGTCTCCATAATCTATCCATTACTAAAAGTGGTGTATTAACAAAGAATTGTTTACTTTTCACTTCAAATTGTCATTATATGTTTCTTATATTTTGGGACTCTGATATAGATGCATATACATATTTATAACTGTTATGCCTTCTTGTTGAATTGATCTTTTATAAGTACATAGTTATCTTTGTAATTTTTAACAGTTTTGATATAAAGTCTATTTTGTCAACATTAGTAAGCTATTGCAGCTCTCTTTTGTTTACTATTTACATGGTATGTATATTTTTCCATCCATTCTCACCTTACATGTGTCTTTGAAATTAAAGTGACTCTTGTAAACAGAAAATAGTTGGGTCATGCTTTTTTTCCATTCTGACAGTCTCTTCCTTTGGACTGGAGAGCTTAATCCATTTACATTTAAAGAAATTACTGATAATGCTAGACTTTCTTCTGACAGTTTGCTATTTAGTTTTTGTAAGTCTTATAGCATTTTTTCTCCCACAACTCTTTTGTTAATACCTATTTTCATGTTTATTTGACTTTTGTAATAATTGGAGCCACTTCTTTTATCTTTCTGAACTTAATATATTTTTATTTGTGGTTACCATGGGATTAAAATATAACATCTTAAATGTATAACAATAATATTTCATTTAATACTAACTTAGATTCAACAGCATACATATGCTGTTCGTCTACACCTTGTCTCCATCTTCTTTTTAATACTTTCTAGAAATTTTATCTTTGATTATTATATGTATATTATATGTCCAAGACCATAGATTAATCATTACTTTATGCATTTGCCCTTTAGAACCTGTAAAAATTAAGAAGTAGAATTATATACTAAAAAATGCAATATAATAGTACTGGCATTTATAATTAAACATATGGATAAATTTATCTCAGGTCTTTATTTATTTATACTTTATTTTTAAAGGAGTTTTAGGTTAGAAGAAAGTTTCATCTAAAATACAGTATGTATTAGTCAGCTAAAGGGGTGCTGATGCAGAATACCAGAAATCTGTTGACTTTTATAAAGGGTATTTATTTGGGGTAGAAATCCACAGTCACCAGGTCATAAAGCATAAGTTACTTCCCTCACTGAGTCTGTTGCTACATTTTGGAGCAAGATGGCTGCCAACATCTGCAAGAGCTCAGGCTTCCTGGGTTCCTCTCTTCCTGGGACTCATTTCTCTCCAGGCTCAACTGCTCTGCTTTCTCCACAAGGCCAGCTGTAGACTATTAGGCAAATGGCTCGTCTCTTTTCCCAAGGCCTCTGCCTGTATTTAATGGAGACTTCTCTCCTTCCTCACATACCTGCTTCTCTGTGTGTTTACTTACTGAACTCCAGGATCAAAACTCCTACCTCCCTTCTCTTTTGGTGCAGTTTCTCTGTGAGTCCCCACACACCAAGGGGGCAGGGATTCAACACCCTACTGACATGGCCCAATCAAACCCTTAATCATTATTTTTATCAAGTAAAGTGAAACCTCTAAGGCCAATACAATCTAATATGCCCAGAGGGACAGACCAGTTCACAAATATAATCTAATATCTCTTTTTGGAATTCATAAACAATATCAAACTGCTACACAGGGGATTCCCATTTACTCCACCCTCTCCTCCTCTCACATTTTCCCCTATTAATAATATTTTACATAAGTATGGTACATTTGTTACAATTGATGAACCAATATTAAAACATTACTACAAACCACAGTCAATAGATTACATTATGGTTTATATTTTGCAACTACTATTTTATAGGTTTTGAAAAAATGTAGAATGACCTGTATTCATCATTGCAACATCATGCAGAACAATTCCAATGCCTTAAATATGCCCTATGTTCCACCAGTTCTTCCTTCTTCCTTCCCTCATAACCTCTGGAAACCACTAATCTTTATATCAGTGTTACAAGTTCTTCCATTACTAGAATAGTAATGTCTATTTTGGTCCATGGTTGCATCGCCCTCCGCCCCCTTATCTTTGTTAATTTCTCAATACTGAAGATTTTGAAATCGTGATGTCTGCCCTGCTTCAGATTGAGAGGGGGTTTTGACCTCATGGAAAGAACTGTACTGCTTGCAGTTGTAGATACACTTTGCTTTTTAGGATGGTTGCTGTCCATCATCATCATTTTGTTATTTGTCTTGGGTGAGTCCAATGAACTGGAAAGTAGGTATTGCTTGTTGATCTCTGGAATGACATCCCAATTCACTCTGAAATATCTTAACTGTAAAAACTCTTATATTTAATTTTTTCCCTTTTTGGTCAAGGTCTTTTTCCAAATGCATCATTGTTTGGTTCTTGGAAACATTCCCTCGGTGCTGTGGAGGCTCATACCTGGAAGACATGTCTCATACTGGGGGGAAGGTAGTGAGTTAATTTGCTGAGTTTGGCTTAGAGAGAGGTCACATTTGAGTAACAGGAAATTTTCAGATGGTTACTTATTGGCAACAAATATTATTAGGTTAAGTTTCTATTTTACAAGAATAAGATTCATATGTACAAGCATTAATATGAAGGGCTTGGCTTATTGGTATGTTTTCTTTTATTAAGCACTACCTATGTACTCTAGCATTTCTTGCTATGCTATTAGAAAATGTAGCAGGATTCCCCAGGATAAAAATTTAATATTTTGTTGTTTATCTTGTGGTACTCCACCTACTAAGATAACACAATATAACCACATGAACACATTCACATTCCACAGATGTACACCCCATGTGTACTCTTTCCCACACATCCCCCTACCACCAACACTCTGTACCAGTGGTCAGGTCTTTATTTCTTTATGCCACTTCAATCCACTGTCTAGTGTCCTTTCTTGTCAGTCTGAAGAATTTCCTTTAGCACTGCTTGTAGGACAGTTGTGGTGGTGATGTGTTTAGTTTCCTTCATTTTTGAAAGACAATTTTTTTTATGGCTTCTGGACTTTTTACATTTTTCTTAGATGGGCCATCATTACTTTTTTCTTTGTTTTTTAAAAAAATCTTTTTTTTTTTACACTGTACATTTTAATATTTTAATATGTTAACTCTGAGATTTATTCCTGAACTATCTGTTCCATAATTTTGTATCCAGTCAGTAATATGACAGAGATTATCTTGAATGCCAGGATGTAACAAAATCAAATACACTAAGGTCAAAAATACTTTTTTCCAGTTATTGTAAATTGTCTCTGCATTAGTTGATGCTCTTTGCCAGCTTTTAAGCCTCCTATTAAGAGTTTCACATGAAGTGAATGTGAAGTTTTGGGTCCTCTTGTCTTTTTGAGCCTGCATCTTGGTCTGGGTTCTGTGCTTGTTTATGGCCAAAAAATTCCCTTGTTTACAGGAACTTGATTGCTCCTTCTCTTTCAAATGAAATACTGTTTTCCCTATCTTGGATGCTATATTGTATGAATTAAAGGAGGTAATCATTTTTCCCAGGTCACTTTGACTCAACTGTTTCTTACTCTGCTTTATCTGTTCCCAATTTTTTTCTGCCTGTAGGGCAAATTCTGAGAGGGTAAATGTGGTTTGGAGCTGTATATACCCCAGTAAAATAAGTTCTTAAACTTAATCCATTCTTTTGGGTTTGAACCTATTTTATGTAGGATCTTTTGATGAGGTTATGAAGTAAGTAAGGTGTGGCCCATTTCCATCAGGATGAGTCTTAATTCTATTACTGGAGTCAATTATGAGTGAAATTCAGAGCTAAGAAAAAATGCAAATGAGGGAGATGCCAGAAGCTGAACATCTACAGAATACAGTGAAGGAAGAAGATACCAGAAGATGCTGCTATTTGCCTTGCCATGTGTCTTGTTATGTGCCTTGCCATGTGACAAACTAAGGACCAAGGATTGCTTGCAGTCATCCCCCAAAGGCCATAGTCTTTGGGAAGAAAAAAAAATGTCTTGATTTAGACTTTCTCTTAACCTCAAAACCATAAGCAAATAAATTCTCATTGTTTAAGCCAAACAATTGCATGAAATTTGCTTGAGCAGTCCAGGAAAGTGAGTAACCCTGTGAGGAGATTCCTGGTTTAGTGTTCAGGCTGCCACCTGCTAGATTGGAAAGACATACCGGCATTAGTATTACATAGGACTTACTTGCTGGATACAGAACAGGGCCAAGTACCCATAATGAGAGTGTAAGCTGACTCCACACTGTCCCAGGAAGAGAGTGTGGATAGGACCAGCAAGGCTTCCATGAACTTCTACTATTTTAAAGCTTTAAAAAAAAAATCAATTCTTATCCAGTGTGGCAGTTTAAACTTATTGTTGATCCCAGAGAAGATCATGTACTTGTAGCCAATCCATTCCTGTGTGTGTAGGACACTTTGATTGGATTTGATTCAACTGGGGGAACTTTCATTGGACTACTTCAGTGAGGCATGACCCAGGTTGTGTCTTTGTCCTCTTGCTGGAATCTTCTATATACAGAGGACAGAAAGCAGAGACATGTGGAAAGAAAGCTACAGAGATGGAGAGAAGGAACCTAGGAGCTCAGAGAGGAACATGGGAGAAAGGAAGCCACAGATGGAGTAGCCAGAAGTTGACATAACAAGACCTGGAAGAGAAACAGATGTTTCCCTGTGCCTTGCCCCATGGGAAGTGGCCAGGCTCACCAGCAGATGACCTTTGGTGAGACAGCATCTCTGATTCAGACATATTCATAGCCTCAGAACTATAAGCTCTTAGCCTAATATGTTACCACTATAAATGCCAACCTATTTCTGATATATTGTTCCCAGCAGCTTTTAGCTAAGTAAAACATGCAGTTACTACAGCCCTTTAACACTTTTCCAGAGTTTTGATGAAGATGGTTTTGCAAGTTTTTGCTGGTTGTAGAGAGATTTTGTGGGAGATTGGCACCAGGTAGTGCCTTATGCCAACATCTAGGTTGACCAGACCATTCTGCTTCTGTAAAGGTATATTTTTTCTCCTTGCAATCAGTCTTACAGAAATCTACAACTTTCAAAATATCAATTTAAAGGTATGGACTTGGTATAAAAGTAGCCAGTTTTCATCTATGGACACTTTTAGAGAATAAATTTTAAAGTTGTGAAATTTAGATTCTCCCAATGGATCAGTCGATCATAATGACATGGAGTTAGGATGATAAAGAAGTTTTATATATAAGCTTGCAAAAGGTAAAAAGTTTTGGACAAAAGGCTACTGTGCATGCCTGATGATGTTAGTTATAGATTTAAAAAAATGAAATGTAAAATGAAAAGGAAAGAGAGACATGCATTGAAGACTAAAGGTGGTGGAATTAATATGAAAAATGCAAATAAAAGAAAGAATATAGTAAAATAGTTTTTAAAATGGTAAAATAGTATAGGGAAAATTACCTTAATCAAAAGTAAATTTTGTTTACAAAAGTCCTATAATCAAAAGGATTATTTTTAAAATAAGAAAGTAATTTAGAGAAACAGATTGTAATAACTATATTTTTTCATTCGTTTTATTTCATGATTCATTTATAACTCTCTTTTCTCCTAGCTATATATCACACACTATTCTGAGATCATGCCTCTGTTATTTTCAGTGAAAAATTAAGGCTGAGCATTTAGGTATCAATCTTTCAATCTTTCTTATTAATAGTTCCAGTCTCCATACTATCATTCTATGTTCCCATGAAAATTTTTCTCAAATGGATTTTAAACCTGGCTAAAAATTAAAAACAGAAAGGAAGAGAAAAGTTGGAAAGGAGAGATAAATACAGCACATTAGAACAAAGAACAATGAGAAGTTAATTAGAATCCATGATGCCCTTGAGATCCAAGAATTCGGAACCATTTAAGACTAGGTATTTTGATACCATAAGTACATATCTCTAATTATAGTTTTGCTTCCAGTTGTAGATTACCAGAAATCTCAGGTATTCGCTTTCTATAAAAATTACATAATTATGTTTTTGGAAAGAAATGAAATATACGACATTTTCAATAAATAATTTCTTCAGAAATATATTCATATCATGAATGCAATGAGGCAATTTGTATGCAATTATTAAATGTTCCCTCATCTTCTGATCTTTCCAATTACAAGTGATAATTACATTTTTTCAACAAAAATGCCCAATGAGATGAATTTTTAACATTCAATCAAAGAATTAAGTAAATTAATTTTATTTTGTGGGGAAAATTTAGTCTATATTCACTTATTGTTCTCATAGTCATGAATTTCACATGCATTAATATTAAAACATATAAAATATAATAAATTAACTAATTTTCTAGGAAGTTTATCTCTAATTAAGAATAAAAGTTATAAAAACTAACTAATCAAAAGACATAACTCATTTTTAAAAAATTTAGCGTACATTTATATTGTACCTTTATAGGCTTGTCTCGTCTTAGTGTTTTAGTAACTAATAAATAAACCTATGCAGGTGATTATTAGGGAATAAAGAGGAAAATAGTCCATTTTATTTATGAAAGGTAGTGAAGATTTTATTGACATGATTAAAATGGCATTGATGAATAGGCGTTGATGGAAAAGAGTGTTAGGATGCGCTGAAAGATTGTAGATGTAGTTCAGATGGAGGGAAGATAAAAAGTATGATTCAGATAAATGAAATTGCTTGCTATTTTCCAGAAATGTATGCAATTTTGTCTATCTAGAGAATGAGTTCTGTAAGTGAAGATTAGGAATAAGGCAGCTAGTGATAAGCTTGGAAAGATAAGCAAGGACCAGATCAAGTTTAAAGAATTTTCATGTGAGGAAAGCATTGGTATTATGGGAAAAGATTATATGATCATAATTATTTGCCCAATATATTATTTGGTAAATTAAGAGATAAATTTACCATTGAAAATGAGTTATTTTTATCTGTAAGGTTTTGTTTGTTTGTTTCTATGGTTCTGGACTTTAAAATTAAACCTTAAGTTTAATTGTCCAAAGGGAATAGAGGACACAACATTAATCAGAGAAAATGAAGAAGGCAATAATATATGTTAAAAACATTAACAACATTTTTTAAAACTTCACAAGAGAAACAATAGTTTTAAATGTAAATATTTTTATTGAAAGATACTGGCTCCTTGAAAGAAGAAAGCTTTTTTGAAATATAAAATATTAAATGTCTGAGGTACTCTACAGAATATTTTTGTCATATTCAACTAGGTAAAGAAAATGCAGACGGATTTAATATTTTGTCTTTCTAAAATTGAGTTCTGTATTTACTTTTTCATGGCTGCTTGGAAGGGAGAAAATTCAGAAGGATAATAGGAAAATATATAAAAAAAGAGGGATATGAGTAATAGAATGAATCCTTGGCATAGGTACTAAGAGTCAAACGTCAAATGAGGGTAGACTGTAGAAATTCCAAATATTAAATATTAAGTTGATCTCAAAGTACTAAAGCACTTGTGGCTGACTTCTCATAAGTGACATTTGGGAACACTCTGAACCTGCTTGAGAAGTTGTGCATACATCATGGTATACAACAAGTAAAGTGGCAATAGCTTAGTAAGTTTATGCTAAAAGCTTTGAGATCCCCAGACATCTCACAAATATTAATGTGGAAGAATGTATGGAAAGCAAACAAGTTCCTGAATCCCTTAAAAACTTAAAATTGTAAGCAATTTTTAAAAAATCAGTTGGTACTAAATATTTTTTATCATTCTTTTTGGTTTCCTTGATTCATTTATAACTTTTGTGCTAGCTATATATCACAAAGTTTGAAAATTGTGTCTCTGCTTGTGAGCTGAGCTTTCAAGCATCAGATCATATTTAGTCTTCTATATTAATATTGATACTATATTACATATATTGATTGATTTAGCTAATAGATAGCTAGATAGATATACAATTTAAAAAAAAATTCTGTACAGTGAAAGATAATTTCTTTGTCATTTCATGACATTTATCTTCTGTACTTCTATTATGAACCACTTATCTTTAATCTATTCCAAGGTGGTTTAGGGTGGGAGGATGCCAATATCAGAATTATAATCGAAACTCTAAAACAGTGGCATACAAAAATATGGACAAGCTAATTATGCATCTTTTAGAGTGTGCTGGGAGTCTTGAAAATGTAATATAATTTATTTATTATCCATAAAACTGATTTTAAAAAAGACAAGTACTTGTAATTTAATTGTAATAACACACTTGGAAAGGGAACATAACTATAGATTTGGCAGATTTTTAAAATAAAAGAATACTATGGTTGCATTTTCAACTGTTTGGAAATAAATTAAACAACATAAAAAATTATGAGGTATGCATAATTTCACTAAACTAATTCAGGAGAAAAATTTTGAGTACTCCTATAACTAGATAGTTAAAAATATGCCCACAAAGATAAGGACAAGAAAGAATGACATCATCCTTACCAAACAATTAGGGAAAGATATTTACAATATTAAAAAAGGCTTTTTGAAAAATTTTAAAAATAATCATTATGTTTATGAGACTACTTAATTTTTATATCAAAATCATAAAATAGAAACAAAAATTATCAGTCCAGTCTCACTCATTAGCCTAGATATAAAAAGTATAAATGGATCACTCACACACATATGTATGCAGTGAGCTAGAGAGAGAGAGAACCCTTATCATGTTCCTTAGATTTGCAGACATATAATACTGAGTAAATTCAAAACCAAAACTTGATAATAACACTAAGAAAACAATGACTAATGGTCTTCTTCAACAAAGTGAGCACTTAAATCAATAAGTTGAACACAACAAAATAAAGCAGTTAAACATTATAATAACTGATAAAGACAAAAAAATATTAAGAGAAAAAACAAAAATGGCACGCAAGCCAAAATATTTATTTGAAAAAGTTTGATATTAAAACAATTCAGGCATGATCAAGTACTCATCAAGAATGAATCAAAAAAGGATTAAGAAAAAGAGAAGGAAAGAACAATAAATAATATTAAAAAATAAAAAGGGAGCTTTATATACCCTTCTATGGATGAAATATTAACTAACACAGAAGGCTTTACTACAAAAAATTACAACAAGTTTTTGTTATAGAAAATGAGGGGTTTGCCAAAAGTAGGAATCAGCTCCGGTGCCCATCAACAGATGAGTGGATAAGCAAAATGTGGTACATACATACAATGGAATATTACTCAGCTGTAAGAAGGAACAAAGTGCTAACACATGGAATAAGGTGGATGAATTTTGAAGACCTTATGTTGAGTGAAGCAAGCCAGGCACTGAAGGATGAACAATATATGACCTCACTGATCTGAACTGAGGAAAGTGAGCAGTCTCTGAGAACCATTGTCTGAAAGATAGGTTAACAATGGAGAGTAAGAGAAGAGCAGGCTTTGAGCCATCACCCATATGGACAAAATCTATTGTAAAGGGATAGAGTGTGGTTGCATGTTGGGGGATGGGGCCTATGAGTGGTGGTGTTCCTGGGTTTGGTGGTGCAGCACTGGTGGGTGGGTGGATTAGGAAGGGCAGGTTCAAATCCCCAGGGCATGTAAGTGTGAATCTTGACATTCCACGGGTAGGGAGAGGGTGGTATCATGGGCCCTGGGGGGCTGGGGGGAAGAGAACAGTCAAGATCTAATGGGGTGTTTGGTGGTCATGGGGAAGGTTTCCATTACTTTACAGTAATGGACACAGGACATGGTAAATATCATCAAAATTATTAAACTGTATCATCTAAATTGTAAACTACACTGTAAATCATTGACAATGTTTAGATGCTATATTTTGCTATCTGTAAAACAGTTATAACAATGCTAACATTCAAAAAAAAGGGGGGCGTTAATATGGGGTGGGGAAGGGGGGGTGGTTTGGTATCTAGGAGTCTCTGGCACTCCGTATGTGACTTTGCTGTGACCTAAAACTTCTTTGAAAGTCAAATGAAAAATTGGAGACAATGGGGATTGAGAGGGGAAGGTGTCACGGCACACCAGACATCCGATAACACAGTGATAAAAGGAAGGAAAGAAAAAAAAAAGAATATATATATATATATATTTTAAAGCCATTTCCTTTTCCTTTTTGCCCATTTTTTGAATGTCCCAATCCACTAATTATATTTTATATTGTTTTGTTTTTTGTTTGATTATTTGTTTTTTTTTCCTTCTCTTTTCTTTTTTTTTTTTTTTCCTCTCCCCTGAGTTTCCTTATGTTTGTCTCTTGCATGTAAGCTTAACATACTTGTTTCTTTTTCCTAGTAAGTGTATTTGATTATTTTATGGACTACATGTTCATGGAGGATTTGGATCACAGAAGGGTAACAATGGGTACTGCAGGGGATTATTGGTGGGGGGTGTCTGGGAGGGGGGTTTCATGGGAATTAGTTCATCCAAATATACATGAAAGATATACAAAACTGTTCAAAAGATCAAAAGATGGGGCATGTTCACGATGGGTGGACAATCACACAATAAATGAGGGAATCTGAATTCCTAGCCTAGAGAGCTCTACCACACTCTCCAAGGGAGCAGCAATAGTCCTCTGAGTGCAGGGACAGTGTCTGTCAAAAGAGGATGACCCACTGATGTGTTCTTTTTATTGATGACTACCCTTGTGAGTCTTTGCTCTTGTAACTGAGACTTAGCCTGCAGTTGTGGGGTGCCTAAGGGTTGCCACCTGGGAGCCTCCTTGTTCCTCAAATGTGGCCTCTCTCTAAGCCAAACTCAGCATATGATTGCATTACCTTCCCCCCAACGTGGGACATGACTCCCGGGGATGAGCCTCCTTGGCAACGAGGGATTAATACCAAGTGCCAACTGGCAACACAACTGGAAAAAGACCTTGAATTAAAGGTGGAAAAGGTAAAGACAAATGAGTTCAAGTGGCTAAGAGACTTCAAAGAGAGTCGGGAGGTCATCCCAGAGGTAACTCTTACGCAAACCTCAGTAGGAGCTCATAGAACATCTAAGTGTCCATCACCCCACACAGAGGGGCTCCTGAGAGCTCTGGAGTCACCCAGGTCCTATATAAGTGGGGATAGCCCCAGAGACTGATGCCTTATCAGTGGGCTCTATTCTGGAGTCTGTGCTCCTGAGAGTGACAGAATTGGACTCAAATAAGTCCTCCCAGCACATGGTTCATCAGTCCCTTCTATTCAAACCTATATGTGATGCTGAAGTTTTTAGGTATACTTCCAGAGACTGGAGCCTCTGGCCTACCTATGTGCCAGGTGTGCATAGAATCTCGGCGGAGCTGCAACTCCTACCCTACAGCTCAATTGACTCATCCAAGTCACCTGGCAAGGAGACAACAATGGGCAATGGCCATCCCAGGGAATGGAGAGGGCCTGCATCTGCAGGCAGGATTATCCCACCCACCATATCCATGGGATATAAGCCCTCTCTCACTTGGAGGTGGAGTGGACATCACCATCCCAGTCCCCTCAGGATTGGGAGAAGAACTATGGACTAGAGTGGACTTGATGGTATTCTGTTGTTCATATATGGTGATTCTAGCAATGGAAGAAATTATAACAATGAGGTGGAGCCAGTGGCCACTTGACACTTTTGGGGCAGGGAGGGGATGAGCAGTCGAAATACAGGGGCTTCTTTGGGATTTGGAGGTTGTCCTGAATACCTTTGTGGCAACGGATGTAGATCATTTTAAATCAGCACACACCACTCAGAACTGTGTGGGAGAGAGTGTGGTCTACTGTGTGAACTGTGGTCTATGGTTGGTGGCAAGGCCCCAGGATGTGTAAGTCCATTGAGGGTGGTGGGCCACACTTGTGGGAGGTGTTTGTGTGGGATGTGGTGGGAAGTGTGGGAGGTGGGCAACATGGGAATCCCAGTGGGTTCTGTGTAATTTTTTTTGGGTATCTAAGCCCCTCTTAAAATATATTTATATATATACATAAATAACATTTTTGTAAGCAAATGCACATATATGCATATATATTCATATATCATTTTGCAAATGTTGGTATGTACTGTGAAAATTTTGATTTTTACCCACAATAAAAAAAAAAAATTAAAGAAGGTTAAAAAAAATAAAAAAGAAAAGAAAATGAGGGGGAAACCACTTCATAAAGTTGCTAAGTTGTGCCTTTGAGACTACAGCAACATAGGAAACTTTACTAAGTTTTATGTAGGTTTTATTAAATTTAATATATGGCATAATATTATTTACAGCAGTTTCATGGATATTCGGATCAGATATCCCCACATTTATTTTCTGGCCGAGGAAATTATCCATTACAAATGTAAGAAACTTGTCTAAAATTAGTCTAAGTAAAAGCTTGAATTAACAACAATTTTTTAGCTTAGGTCCTAGACTTCCCTACTATTCTCTACTAAACATCTAACTATGAATCAGTAAAATATAAAGAGAATACCTTTAATAAAGGCAAGTGGTACAGTTACCTATATTTAAATCACATTGACTTTCTAGACTTTCAATTATTAAACTAATATTAGACACTTTATTATGGTGAGGGTTAAATATCACATTTGTATCATATTGACTCATGAATACATGGAAACTAGTGAAAGCATTGTTTCAAAATTGTTCCAGGTATGATTTTAGTTTAATTTATAATTTATGATTCAGTGCAGTCATTGTTAGGGTAACAAAAAAAAAGTAAAATTTAAATAACACACTACTTATTCACATGGAAGAGAAATGAACAAGGGCTTCAACTTTTGACACTCTATGGTTCATTGAGGGCAAAATTAAATAATATAATTTGAGGAAAGATGAATTAACGTTTATTCTTTCATAATGAGTTGGGAAAGGAAGGTAGAAATTTACCAGCAAGTTATTTTGTGGTGAGAGGAAAAAAATCCAAAAGAAAATTATTTGCAGTGGAACACTGTTATACAAACAGAAATGCATGTTTTGCTTATTATTTTTACCCTTCTCATTTGTGTTCTTTTTAAAAAAATAACAAAAACCCTATATTTGTGTCCTTAATACTTAAATAATTATCTTCTCTCTCTCTTCTCTCCATTCTTTTTTTTTTTTTTAATAAAGGGAAGTAGTGATGATGTTGGATTAAAAATTAATAGGACCCATGTCCTATTTTTTAAAATAAAGTTTTGATTTCAGACTAGAATATTATTGATTATTTAATACCATGGCACTGGGATAAAATACAAGTAAGAATAGGAACGAAAAAGGCACACTGTAATCACAATGGAAAAAAATTTAAAAAGATGAGTGAGTTATTGTTGCTTTGTGATGTGGCATACTATTCAATCCATAATGAAGCACAAAGATAATAGAACAGTGCACATAAATAGAAGCTGTTTGTTAAAAACTGAAGTTGACATAATTAAAATTTTAATAAAAATGAGCAGACCTTTATTCCTGGATGTGTTTATCTGAAATATTTGAGGAATATTTCAGAAACAGAAAGATAATTTAAGTCTTAAGAGTAAACTAAAATTAATTATAAAACCAGAAAAACAGTTGTTATTAAATAAATCTCCAAATACAATTAACTCATATCATATTTTATTGTATTCTTAAGTATTAATTTTGAAAAATGTAGGTATTGATTATTTAGGAGTTTCAGAGCATCTGTTGTTTCTTTTAATCCACATTTTAGATTTGTCTAGCAAATTATTTTAATCTGTTCACTGCAAGACATTCCATCTCTGGTGAATTAGTCCTTTTGAATAAAACAGTTAATTGTTCATTACAAATCATAATATTTAAAAATAGTTAGGCATGAATATATACCTAGAATGTTTAACTGACCTCAAAACTCCCTTTTGAGTTTATATACTTATAATATGGGATATAAGTAAGATAATTCTAAAATCTCAGGAAAGCCAGACATTACAAATGAGTGAAATCTTCCACAGGAATAAACAATCATGCATTAAGTTTTGAGGATTTTCTACTCTATAGATGAAAGTATATACTTATATCCACTCAGGAAATATCTGACTTTAAAATGTAATCTAGAAATAAATTTAGAAAATTGGAAATTCCCAATTTGTTATATAAGTATATTAAAAATGAATTAAATCAGTGTCCTAAAATTTTTTAAAGAATTATATTTTCTGAATAAATATTGGAAAAATAAGTGTAACAGTATATAATGCCAATATTTTTCATGTATTCTAATTCTAAAGAAATTCATCCATGAATTAGCTTAACTGATATTTAAATAATCTACCTTATCTCCCAGCTCTTTCTTAATAGCAAGAGACAGAAAGAGAAATAAAATTAAGTCCTTACTGGGAAATTCCAAGGGGAAATTAAAAATTACAATACAGTATATTAGTACACTATAGTTATATGTATTTCATGAAGTCCTGTAAAGACTGTCATATTCAGTCTGCAGAAATCAGGAAAGCCGAAGATTCAAACCAATAGGGAAAATATAAGCCACATAGGAAGAAAATGGCTTCCAGACCTGTGAATGGAAAGAAAACATGTAAAATTGTGATAAGTAACTAGCTAGGTAACTAATGTTTAAGTAAATAATATTTACTGTTAGATAAGATGAAAATGTATAAGGACCAGATGGGTCAGGCATAGTTCTAGCATGCCTTTAGGAACCTATTTCATTTACTTGAGAGAGTGAACTATGGCAATAAAGTTGAGAAGAAAAATTAACAAAATATAGAACAAATGCAATAGAGAGGCTAGATGGGGAAATTTAATTTTTTGAAAGCATTAATAAAATTGATAAAAACCTGATAAATTTGTTAAAAGACAAAAGAGGGATGGAATGTATAACCAAAGGCATGAATACAAAAGGGGTCATCATTACAGATGCTTTATACATTAAACATATTAAAAAATAATATTATGAACAACTATATTGATAAGTTTGCCACATTTTATTTATTGAACATATTTATCAAATCCTAGGAAAACACAATTGATCACAACTGACACAAGAAAATTTAGGAAATCTGCTATAGCCTATAACTATCAAAGAAATTGAAATTCAATTGTAAAGACTCTCCCCAAAGGAAGCTTCCTAACAAAGTCCAGATGATGTAACTGGAATTGATGCTTTGCCCTAAGTCATTAAGGAAGAAATAACAGCAATTGTATAAACACTTCCAGAAAAAAAAATATATATAAAGGAATGTAAGTTAAAATATTTTAGGAAGCCAGTATAGCATAGCTACTAAAATGTGACAAACATAGCACAAAATAAAATTTAAGCTTGTGAATATCAATGCAAAATCCTTAACAAAATAATCGCAAACCATTCTAGTAATACAAAAAGAATGCTGCATCCTCACAAAGATGGGTTTATTTCAGAAATAAATGTTTTTAATGTTAAAATAATTAATATAATTCAACAGATAAACAGAATAAATGTGAAAGATCAAAATGATCAATTCAATATCCATTTAATAAAGGGTGCCAATAGAAAAGCTTATATTAAACATTTTAATATCAAAATATTTTTGTCTCTGAATAAGGATGGCTATTGTTAAAATTTCTTTTGGGCTTTGACTTGGGAGCCCAACTAGTTCAAAAGCCAAGGGAAAAAAAAGGGTATACTGATTATAAAAAGAACTAAAATTGTTATTTGCATACAATATGATCATATATGTAGAAATCCCAAAAAATCTAAATATATTTTATTATATTTGATAAGTAAAGCAATTTGCTGGATACAAGATCAACATACAAAAGTCAATTCTATTTCTATGTGCTAATTAAAAATTGAAACTTAAAAAAAAAGTGTGTTACAATAGCATCATAAAATATTAAACATCATTGGACTCACTCAGGACAATTATCAAAGGATGATGGTGGAAAATGCCCTTCCCAAAAATCAAAGTATCCACAACTGAAAGCAAGACATTCCCATCCATCTACCCCATGGGATCTAAGGCCCCTTTCAATCAGAAACAGAGTGGGCATCATCATCCCCAAATCCCCAAGATTGAGCAATGAACAAACATAAGGGGAGGATGCTAATAAGGACAAATGTAGACTTATTATTCTAGCAATGGATATCATTGATATAAAGGCAGTGGCCACCAGAGGTTCTGAGGGGAGAGGAAGACTAGGTACAAAATGGGGCATTTTTGGGACATTGGAATTATTCTGTATGACATTGCAATGATGGATACAGGCCATTATACATTTTGCCCAAACAAAAAATTGTACGGTGCAAAGTGTAAACTGTATGTAAACTATAGACCATGGTTAATAGTAATGCTTAAATATGTATTCATCAGTTGTAACACTTGTACCACACTAATGAAAGATGTTGTTAATGGGGGAAAGTGGAGGAGGAGGAGGAAGAGGGAGTATATGGAAATCTCCTATATATATATATGTGTGTATATATATATATATATAATAATGTTTTATCTTTTTTTCTTATCTCCCTTATATATTTTTTGTTTGTTTGTATGTTTGTTTTTAGGAGGTACCAGGGATCATGGGAAGCAGGCACTCAACCACTTGAGCTACATCCACTCCCCACCCCTATACTTTTTAAGTAACATTTATATAACCTAAAGCTTCTTTAAAAATAAATAAATACATAAATAAATACATAAATAAAATATAGCCACAAATGCAAGATGTCTATACAGAAAGTCATAGGTCATTTCTGAATAAATGGAAGCAATAAGCTAAACCGTATAGAGATAGTATTTTGATAGGTTGTAAAAGGTTGAATAGTTATAATTTGATTTTAATACCCATTATTGTAAAAATGGCAAATCTTCCCAAATGTATCTATGATACCTTTCTAATAAAAATCCCAAAAGTATTTTTGTAAAAATTGACAAGCCAATTTAAATATTTATGCATAAATAGAAATAGCCAAGAACAATAAAGAGAACACAAAACAGTTTGTGCTGATACTACTGGATATCAAAACATTTTATAAACAACTCTAATTAAAGCACTGATATTGACACGAACATGAACAACTAGATCTATGTAACATAATAAGAATGCAAGCAATAAAAATAACTCATATAATCACACCTGTTTTATATTAAAATGACATTATTTAGAAGTACAGGAAAGAAAATGCTTCCAATAAATGGAGCTGAGACATTTGAGTTTCAACACAAAGGAAGGAAAAGAAAAGAAACTACAACCCTCCCTTGTGTAACAAAACCAATTCGGTATAGTCACCAAATCTGAATGTGGAAATGTAAATAATCAAGCTTCTAGAAGATGACATGTGAGGATATCTTGAAGACATTGAGATAGGGAAATATGTCTTTAAAATGAGGCCAAAATCAAACTATAAACTAAAATGATTAAATGGCCTACATTAAAATGCTGAATTTCTATTTTGTTGATACATTTTAATGTGAGAGTGAAAAGGCAAGCCATGGGGGTGGGGTGCCAACATAGTTGTAACACTTTTTTTTTTATTTTTTATTTTTTATTTATTTTTATTGTGGGTAAAAATCAAAATTCTCACAATACATACAAACATTTGCAAAATGATATATAAATATATATGCATATATGTGCATTTGCTTACAAAAATGTTATTTATATATATATATACATGTATTTTAAGAGGTGCTTTGATTACCCAAAATATTACACGGAACCCACTGGGATTCCCATGTTGCCCACCTCCCACACCTCCCACCACATCCCACACAAACATCTCCCACAAGTGTGGCCCACCACCCTCAATGAGCTTACACATCCTGGAGCCTTGCCACCAACCATAGACCACAGTTCACACCGTAGACCACACTCTCTCCCACTCAGTTCTGAGTGGTGTGTGCTGATTTAAAATGGCCTACATCAGTTGCCACAATGGTACTCAGGACAACCTCTAACTCCCAAAGAAATCCCTGTATTTCAACTGCTCATCCCCTCCCTACCCCAAAAGTGTCAAGTGGCCACTGGCTCCATCTCATTGTTATAATTTCTTCCATTGCTAGAATCACCATATGTGAACAAGAGAATACCATCAAGTCCACTCTAGTCCATAGTTCTTCTCCCAATCCTGAGGGGACTGAGATGGTGATGTCCACTCCAACTCCAAGTGATATCTTTAATATATAAAGAACTACCAAATAATAAGGAAAAAACAAACATCCCAATGGAGAAATAGTTGTTGGACTTGAAATGGTATTTTAACCAATTGAGGATAGACATGAAAAGGAACGCAATCTCATTAATTATCAAGGGAATGCAAATTAAAGCCAATACAAGATTCTACCACCTACTCCACTGAATTTTGAAATTAATGATATCGCCAATACAATGTGACATGAAGCAATGAGGAACAGCATGCTTTGCTTATATGAGTGACAAATGGTTACAAAAACGCTTGGAAAACTTGCATTTTCTACTAAAGGTGATATGTATTCCCTATGACTTATCAAGTTTTCTATCAGATGTATACACAGAAATTTATGGACATATGTACCAATATGTTATGCACAAGAATGTGCTTAGTAAAAGTACTTGTAATTTCCCAAAATAAAAATAACAAGCACATTAATCATTATTATTATGCAAATAAATTTTAGCACATTCTTAAAATGAAATTCTGTACAAGAATGGATAAACTACTTATATATCTAACCATATGAATTATGGGCATAATGCTGAGTGAAGAAGCAAAAGAAAACATACTTACATGTTCATTTATATAACTATCAATAAAATGGCAAAGCTAATATATTGGTTTAGAAGTCAAGATATAGTGTCTTTTAGGGAGGAGGAGAAGGTTCTGATTAGGAATGAGTGTGAGCTGAGGCTTCTGGAACCTGGTACAGATCTTTGTATTTCTTCAACTAGTTGACAATTTATTTAAATGCAGAGTCAGAATTTGTGTATATTAATATACACAAATTGATTTATTTCAATAGAAAATATTTATATATATACATATAAACACATATATAATCAATTCAAAATACAGCATATACATTTGTTTGTAAAAGTGTCCATCAATGAATGGATAAGAAAATCTTGGTATAAACACACAGTGGAATATTATTCAGCTGTAAGAATAAATGCAGTATTAACATACAGGACAACATGGATGAATCTTGAAGTTCTTATGTTGAGTGAAGTAAGCCAGTCCTGAAGGACAAATATTACATGACCTCACTGATACGAGTTAAACAAATTGAGCCGACTCAAATAGCTAGAGTCTGGAACATAGCTTATCAGGAGACAGAAAGGGAGTAGAGGGTGGTGAGCCAATGCTAGATAGGGCAAGACTTATAATAAGGTGAAAGGTGTGGTTGGGCAGTGGATGGGGAAGATGTTGGTGCAGGGATTTGAGGGGATCGATGGTGATGGAAAGTGAGGGGGAGTAGGATGGGAGGACTACCCATGGAACTGGAAGGAGGACTGAAGGAAGGAACAGGTGAATTCTGGGGATTTGTAGTTCTGTGGTTAAAATTACAATGGTGGAAATGTTCTTTTAGCAAATATGGCTAGGAAGGGTTACTGGTGGACCGCGTAAGGGGTGAGGGAATATGTAGGATAGGTCACACCTGGGACATGCTTCTATGGAATACAAAAATGTTCATCTTGTCATATTGTGTTATCTCAGTGGGTGGAGATCCACACAATAAACAAGGGAAAATATTAAACTCCTATTCTGGGGAGTCCTGCTATGTTCTCAATTAAAGGGGCAAGAATCTCTTGAGAATATGGACAGTACCTAATAAAAGAAAACAGACCAATATGTCAAACCCTCAATATTAATGCATGTAATACAAACCTTATTCTTCAAAAATTGAAACTTATTGATTATCATAGGTCCTGAGGGGTGGGGGAGGGAAGAATAGAATAGATAGAACATAGAGCATTTTTAGGGCATTGCAATTGTTCAGCATGATCTTTCAGTGATGGATATAGGACATTATAAATTTTGTCAAAACCTATAAAAGTGTACAGTGCAAAATGTAATCCACAATATAAGCCATTTGCCTATTATCAATGCTATCTATTATCAGGACTATACTTGTTAACTATATGTACCAGAGACTTAAATATTTGGTCTGTTCATATGTTGGCTGAGCCTTGACTTACAGCTTTGTTGCAACACCTCTTCTCTAGTTCACCAGAATCACCCTGGATAGCTAAGAAAATGATGATGATGGACAAAAAACATCCCCCAAAATAAGAAGTATCTACAACTCTAAGCAGAACAGTCCCACCTATCTGCTCCATGTAATCTAAGCCTTCTGTCAACCAGAAACAGAGAGGGCATTACCATTCTAAAATCCTCAAGATTGAGGAATAAACAAAAATAACGTGGAATGCAAGAATGGACTAAAGTAGATTTATTATTCTAGCAATGGAAGATCTTGTAACATTGATATAAAGGCAGTGGTCACCCGAAGTTCTAAATAGAGGGAGAGGAAAAAATAGGTGCATCTTGGGGGCATTCTGGGGACATTGGAATTGTTCTGCATGACATTGCAATGATGGATACAGGCCATTATACATTCTGTCAAAACCTATAAAAAAATGTGTGGTGCAAATTGTAAACTATATGTAAACTCTTGACCATGGTTAGTAGCAAATCTTCAATATGTTTCCAATTTTAACAAATGCACCACACTAATGAAAGGTGCAGTTAATGGGGAAAAGTGTGGGAGGGGGAAGTTTGGGGTATATGGGTATCTCCCTATATTTTTGATTTATCATTTATGTAATCTAAAGCTTCTTTAAAAGGAAAAAAGAAAAACAGTGTTTAGGTAAGCAATTAA
The DNA here is from genome assembly GCA_026826555.1 of Tolypeutes matacus. Taxonomy (NCBI): domain Eukaryota; kingdom Metazoa; phylum Chordata; class Mammalia; order Cingulata; family Chlamyphoridae; genus Tolypeutes; species Tolypeutes matacus. Next base: position 4,489,300 of record JAKSZT010054458.1, read on the forward strand.
AAAATATATATATATGGTTACCCAGCAACTAATTATCTACTGATATATCTGTTCATCAGCTTATTGGTGATAAACAACTTTTAATAATAATCAAGAGATATTCTCATCACTTTAATCTCTATATTAACACATAAAATGTAATTGATTAGAATAACTCTGATGTCAAAATTTAGCAGTATCAATAGGGATTTGAAAGACATCAATAGCAGCTAATGTCCTGAATATCATAGTGGTGATTTTAAAAGCTGTTTTCTACTCATACAATTTTCATAATTATGCATATTGAGTAACTAATTTTATTGTGTGACTTTATAGCAAAGTATTTACCAGTTGGTATTCATCATAAAAATAATGCATGTACATCTTGATATTCTTTAGAAGTTTTAAAGGTAAATCCATTATTTCTAAATTAATATTACTGAGAAGCAGTTAAAATTATCCCTGTAGGTACTTATTTTTATTTTTTACTTTGTTTCAACGATATAATGTGTCTACTAATTAATCCTTCTGTTAGGTATATAACTGGGTGAGTTCAAATCCATGAATTTGTAATTTGTCAAATAGTTTGGAACAAATAGTAGATTTAATCCCTAATGTTGATATTATAATTTACAAAGACATCTAGGATGTTATTTAAAAAGTAATTAATTTCTCACTTACAGATACACCATAAAATAATTTATGTGTAATTGGGCATCTAATTATAGTTTTATATTAGCAAGATAAGATTCTTCTTTTGCATCTTTGCATTATGGCTATAATTATGTTGTCAGCAATGTAAATATTTGATATTATTTTTATATTAATAATAAAATTATTTTATTTTAAATTATTAATGATTAATCTTAATGTGTACAAAAAGAATTTAGATTTGTTGGGAAAGTTGGTATGAATGTCTTTAAATGTAAATAAAGACTAATCTGAAGAAAATATCATTTGATTATTTTATATACATAGCTTGTCATCTTACTAAATTTGCTCTGTTCTTATGTCCTCAAATAAAAGATTTGACTACATAGGGATATTTAGGAATATATCTTGCTTTTCAAACACTTTAAATCATTGCCATAATCTACATGAATTTGTAGTAGTATAAATAAAAAAGACACATGTTGCATGTTGTCCTTTGGGAAAATTCACAGCCCTGCATTTCAGATTTAAGGGATCTCAAATTAATATACATGGTCATTGCTGTAAGGAATTAAGTATGATGCAGAGCATGGAACTCAGATAATCCAGAGAGTTCTCTTGTGACAGGATTTACAAAGGCCCAGTCTCTACTAATCATTCCAACATATTCATGAGATTTTACAGCCTACAGGAAGAAATGTATTTGTATTGGCTTAGTGTAGAACCTAGCTGCCTAAGGAAAGATTTTAAGTCAATTGGAACTTTGATTAATTTGGATTTCATATAATCTTTTATATTTTTAAGTATAAATAGAAAAGGGCATTGGTCTGGATTAGACTTGTATTTCTATTAAAATCATTAAATTTGATTAGGTATTATGTCCTTTTAGTATCTGAATTTTGTTTGAGAAGAACAAGGTTAAAACTAATATGGAGTTATAGTAGAAATTTTCTAGTCACTATAGGAATTTAGTTGTATCAGAATGTATAATCAAGGGCAGGATGTTATCAAGAGCTTTTTCTTTGAAACTAACTTTATATGAATTTCATTTATATGAATTTATGTAAGATTACCGACATTGGGAATTAAGTTTTCCGGTAAATAAATTTATGTAAAAATGTTTATTACTTTAATAAATATTAATGTACAAAAAATTAAATTGGAACATGTAGATTAACTTTGATTCACTATAAAAATTACAAGTTTAAGTACTTGTTCTTATGGAAGACTGTGACTGGGGCAGATTATTTTTTCATTCTAAGGGTTGTTCATTTTGGAGATAGGGCTTAAATATGCTTGGGAGATAATGTAGCTACTGGAAAGTTTCTAGGTCAAGAATTGAATACAGTAATCTGGGATGTTATAGCCTAGAATTTGTCCCAGTTTCTATGTCTAGGGAAAGAATAAAGGTGTCTATGTCTAGATAATTTATCAAATTTATCATAGTTCACCGGCACAGACAGAGAAAAGATTGAGAAACGTTTTTCATTTCAAAAAACTCTGCGTCTTAGTTTTTCTAGATGCCGAAACAAATATCATACATTAGATTGGTTTAAGCAACACAAGTTTATTGGCTTACAGTTTTGAGAATAGGAGAAGTCTAAAATCAAGGCATCAGCAAAGTGATGCTTTCTCCCTGCAAACTGTTATTGTTCTAGGGCTGAATGCTGGTTATCTTTGGCTTCTTCCTGTGGCTTTTTTCTCTTTATGTATGAATTTCATTCTGCTTATAATCAGCTCTAGTAATCATGTTAAAACTCAATCTCTTTCAGTTGGACCACACTTTAACTGAAGTAGTGTCTCTTCAAGAACTCCTATTTACAATGGGTCTACACCTACTAGAATGCTAACCAAGATGAGGAACATGTCCAAACTGGGGTACACAATCAATCAATACTCTGCTATAATGTGTGCTTACAAAAGCAAATTTCTTTCAAGGTAATTGATTTATCAGAGAACATTTTAGCATAACATGAATTATATATTTGTTTATACATTATTTCATCTGTGGGAAACTGGGTAATTCAGAAACTGTACCCTGCTCCAGCTAAACACTCTCTCTCTCTTCCCCCCACTCACTGTCTCTCTCTTTCTCTTTCCCTCTCTCTCACACACAAAAACACACAAGCACACATCCTTCAGAAACATCTATTACTACCATAGTTTACTTCATGTGCTATGAGCCACACCCATTAACATCTGGTAATACAAATTTCAATTATATTTTAGGTAACCATTCTTCCACCAATTCACAATAACTCACAAGTCTCAATCTTTCTTCCACAAGCAAATTTCGGGACTTTTTCCTAAGGTACGATGTTTATTGTAATATTTATGTGTTTAACACATGTAAAACTATTGGACCTAGTTAAGTTTCTGTTTTTTACTTTCCTGTGCTAATTTTTTTAGTGATTTTTGTTGAAACACATTTTTCTCATAAGCCCTGTGGTTTTTAATTGTGTAATTTTGTATAGCATGCTGATTTTTAGAAACACATACTACTCACTATAGCAGAACTAACTGCACCATATTATTTTAAAAACTGTGATACATAGAGTGTGTGACAGGGAAGGATGTAAAATGTTTTAACAATTCAATTCAATCAGTGAATAATATTAGTAAAATGAAGTTAGATATCAAAATTCAATTTTTGTAGTCTAAGAATTTTACAATCACTATTGTTTTAAATTACATTTTCCAGTACAGCAGTAAGTGATAGTATAAATCAAAGGTTGGCAAATCTTTTTTTTAGGTGGCCAAAAGTAAATGTTTTTGACTTTGTAGTTTATATATTGTCTGACATAACTACTCAATTCTGCCACTGTAACAAAATTACTTTACTAAGATCATATATAAATCAATGGGTAGGACTGTTTCAATAAAACTTTATTGATAATAGTCAGCTAGCCTAGGCTAAAGTTCACTGGCAACTTGTACAAATCATAATCATTTATATCATTGCAAATGTGATAATTACTAATATTTACATAGTTCTTTGAAATTTAAGAACCCTATCAAATACAGTTGCTATTTTAATCCTGATCTCAACTGTATATTGTTAATTATAGAAGAAGGAATTGCATCTTGATGATATTAAATAATATTTAGGATTTAAAATTTAATAGCTTGGGATGTTACTCAAGTGATTGAACACCTGTTTCCCATGTATGAGGTCCCAGGTTTGATCCCCAATTCCTCTTATAAGCAAAAGCAAACAAATAAACAAATGAAAACAACAACTCTTATTGGGGAGTGAATGTAGCTCAAGTCATTGGGTGCCTGCTGCCCATGTGTGTTGTCCTAGGTTCAATCCCTGGTACCTCTTAAAAAATAGCTTATATCATCTCCTGCCTTGTACAATCCACCCAAAGTGTACATTCACTGGCTCTCAGTTTCAACACGGATTTGTGCTGTCACCACCTCAGTGAATTTTAGAATATTTTCATTACTCCAAAGTGGCTATATAACACAGTGAACCCTATGGTGGATGATGGACTGTGGTTAACAGTACAAAACTGAGAACATTCTCTCAGGAACTATAGCACATATAAAATACTAACACATGGTGTTACTAATTGGATGATTTGTGGGAAAATACATGAAGTTTAAGCAATAGACTATGGAAACCAGTAATAAGATGATAATGTTTTTTCATCATTTGTAACAAATCTTTCTCAACAGTGTAAGGTTCTAGTGGTAGGGTGATGTATGGGAATCCAGTATGATATACATGACTGTTTTCTAAACTCACAACTTCTCTAATAAAAAAGGAGAAATTAAAAAAAAATTAGAAGCTTATAATTCAAAAACAAGAACCACAAGTTTTCATGCTCAAATGGGAGCTGACGCTTAATGAATGTAGAATATTTAATAAGGTTTATTGTAAAACTATGGAAAGGAAAAGAGTTGATAAAAACCCATTATAGTGAGTATATCTTACACTGCTGGTTTATAAATGTGATTGGCTGAAAGGGGTGGTGTAGGGATGTAATGTCAATTGAAAGGAAGGTAGAGGATAACTTAGGAACTGTATAATATAATGATTTTTGTGGTGGATGAAAATTGTGGTTAATAATATAAATCTAAGAATGTTCTTCTATTAAAAGTGTTCACAATATGGTGATACAAGGGAAAATTACAACTAAGGTGACTTATGGTCAATAGTTAGCAATAATATTGTAATATTTTTGCAGCAATGAAAAAGAAGATACTACATAAATTCTAAGTGTCAACAACAAGGGTGTATAAGAGGGGATGGGATTTTTCCTTTTGGAGTAAAGAAAACATTTTAAAATTGACTGAGGTGATGACAGCACAACTCCATGATGAATGTGAGACCCTTTGAGTATACGCTTGGAATGGATTGTACAAGGTATGGGACTGTATAACAGTGAATCCTGTGGTAAATGATGGACTCTGGCTATGAAAGCAAATATGAGAATTTTCTCATATAAACTATAACAATATATAATACTAATACAGGGTGTTAATAATAGAGTGGGTTTGGGGAAAACATACGAAATGTAAGATTTGGGCTACAAATAGTATTGATATTTTGATGATGCTCTTTCATCATTTATAACAATTTTTCCACAACAATGCAAGATGTAGTTAGTGGGGTGATGGATGGGAGCCCTGCATGTTATGGATGTTTGTTTTGTAATTTCACAACTTTTACTATACACTTATTTTTTATGTATGATCATGTATGAATGATATGAATGATTTTTAAAAGAAAAATCATTAATTAGGGTGGGGTGGGATTGGTAAAGAGAATTGAATGTACTTGAATAAAACTTCTAAACTTGAAAATAAAAATTATTACTTTAAAATCTAGGACACTCACCTAACTAATGATAATTGGTAGATTTTCAGTAGTCATGAATAAATTTCACAGCATAATAAATTACCATAAATTTGGCAAGAAAATACATGAACATTTCATTATGAATTAATGTGAAATAGATATTGTGCATATAACGTGGTGTGGATTTTTAGAAAATGTTCTACTGGGTAAAAAATGTAAGAGAAATTCTTATTGTCTGTAAAAATTCATGTGAAGTTTTAAAAGGTGAAGACTTTTTAAAAATACCTCAAACCCCTTAAGAAATCCAAGCTGATCAGCAAATTATAACACTGGAAATACAAAGAACTGCAGTGAAACTTTTCCCTTGGTTCAGATGAAGTGAAATTAGCTGTTGTGTGATAAATGAGTATAGGCATGTTGTTTCAACAAATATCAATATAAATAAACCATTTATTTATGATTTTATTTTTATGCACTACTGAATTTTACACACTTTTGAGCAAATGATCATTCAAAAACATGCAAACTTAGGTAAACCAGACATAAAGAACGAGAATTGTAAAACAACAACCAGAGCAAAAAGGGGAAGATAAAAATATAAATTTTAAAAATCAAATAATTTTTACAATTAAAATCATTCTTAGAGCTTTCAGTCTACCAAATAAAACTGAGGTTTGAGCAGCTATGTAATTAAGTTTATTAGAAAGGATAAGTGTCTTAGTTTGCTAGACTGCTATAACAAAAACCACACAGTTGTTTGCCTTAAACAACAAGAATTTATTGGCTCACAGTTTTTAATCAAGAAGAAGCACACAATCAAGATATTGACAAGACTTGCTCTTTTCATGTAATATACCAATCCCATGCTGGTTTTCAGCAACACTTGGTGTTCCTTTACTTAAATCTCTGCCTACAGACACTTGGTGATTTTTCTTTCCTTGCACCTGTTCTTCTTGTTTTTTCACGACTTTTGAATTCTTCTTGTGCTACCTTTAACTTTTATCTTCTGGTTTCTTCTCTTTATAAGGTTTCCATTATTATGTAATAAAATTCACCCTCTATCAGTTGGTACACACCTTAACTAAAAGTACTAAAAATTACACTCTAAGCAGCCCTATATGCAATGGGTTCACATTCCCAGGGATGTGAATTGATTAAAAACATGTGTTTGTTGGGGTACATAATTCAATCTACCACAATGACTTATATCAGTACCTAGGGGAAAAATAAAATTTACTTTTATTTAAATTCTCAATTATAATTCATACATGATAATTTAAGTAGTGTGCATATGCCAATATGTAATTAAAATGTTTTTCAACATTAGACTTGATGTATGATATATATTTCATAAGATTTTGAATCTCATACTGATACACTAAATAATCTTATATTTTTTATAAATTCTGCAAATATTCATAAAATTTTTCCCAATATAAAATAATCTTGTTGCTTTTCAAATCCATTTTCTAATATTATGTTGAATATACTTTAATATCAAAATAGCAATATTCCATTCCAATAAAAAGATATTGAAATGTTATACCTTCCTTCAGTGATTTTACTACAAATTAAACAAATTTAAAAAAATCTAATACTAGTGAATAATTTTTAAAAAAATATAAATATACATATTTATATTTCACTTATTTATAATTATAATATTGTTATAATAATACAATTTGTACATATAAATGTGAAATATTATTTTATTTAATTTAAATAATTATATCACATTGTCAGTTCTGATTAACATTGAAATCCTTTCAATAAATTTTCATTTACTAGTACACCATTTTAAAATTATATAAATTAAAAATATAATAACACTAAATACAAATATAAAATTACCAAAATAGAATCACTTAATATTATTTTGGAGAGATCAAATTAAAGACAATGTCTTAAATGTGTCATACATATATCTCGTACCACAAGTAAGGTGAGGATATTAATTGTTTTCATTATTTTAATACAAATATCCCAAAATATAACATTGGGCTGCATCCTCATTTCTGGTCACTGTTCCCCAATATTGCTCTTTATTTTTCTTCTGTTTTAGCCTATGTCCTTGTAAACATACTTCATTCTCCCAGTATAATGTTAAATATTTTTACCCACAGAACTCACAAATCACTTATTGGGGAGTTTTGTGTTCTCCTAAAACAAATTCAAATACAACTGAACAAACCCTTTAAAGGCATTAATATTAAATACATTATCATTTCAATATGCCCCAGATATGTTTTCTAAATTTTATTTTATGGGTATATCATATCTAAATATTTGGCAAACTCTAGGTCTCACTTTATAAAATATGGGTATTATAACTTTTGGCACCAGGAATAATTCCCAGATATTCTCTCACATTTCATCAACAGATAAATTATATTAGCTAGTAGGAATATCTTGATGATGCTCTTTCATCATCTGTAATAAATGTTCCACAGTGATGCAAGATTTTGGTGGTGTGTTGATTATGGGAGTCCTGTATGTTATGCATGTTTGTTTTGTAAGTTCACAACTTTTACTATAAACTCTTTGTTTATGTATGTTCATGTATGCATGATATACTTCAAAATTATTTTGAAATAAAAAATAGTTATGGTTCAGGTAATTTAGCAATGTCTGCCTGGTGGAACATGAAACTGTACAGGTGACTTTTCACTTCCTGTTAAGTGACATTTTTGTTAGACAGCATAGTGTGTAGAAAGACAAATCCTGACTCTAGCATTTATTAGTTGTATGACCATTGGCAAGGGCTTAACATCTTTGTGCCAAGCATTTAAATACATTATCTTATTTAATCCTCAAAACAACTTTATGAGGTACCTATTTATTTTATTATTTTCAATTTACAGATAATATAACAAAGGAACAGATATCCTAAGTAAATTTCCCAAATTCAATCAGCTAGTAATTGACTTTAGCATTTAAACACAGGTATCTTGACTAAAAAGTGTATGCCCTTAACCATATACTGTAAAAGGCAGGGTGTAATATGCTGATTGCAAAGAAAGTTCATATGCTTACCCAAAATTTGTCTTGGTGAATGAGAATTCATGGTCAGAGAAGTAAATAATTGCATTCAAACAGTGACATTATAACAAAGAATAGACAAATGTAAAACATCATGTCTCTGAATACATTTTAAAAATCTCTAGACACTGACAGTTAGACCAGTGAACACAAATGATTGGTGTCATTTTATAACACTTTATCCTGTCTTAGAAGAGAGCAGCAGTATACAGCATGCCCAAATGATCAAAGAATTAGATTGTCAATTGAATAAACAGAGTTCTAAGAAATGTGGTTAAGTCTGTGCATTTCATTCAAATGGAATATTCTAATTTATTCCAGTGTCCATAAGGGAAGTTTATTTTCAAGAGAGGATCTTTTTCATCAAATACTGGTTTAGGGTTTTTTGCATGTTATGTGTGTTATTGTTTTAGAAGGCATCGAGGATTGAACCCAGGACATTGTACATGCAAAGCAGGAGCTCAACAATTTGAGCTACATCCACTTCCCTGGTTTAAGTTTCGTTTTTTTTTTTTTAATAATTTTTAATTTTTTTCTAAAAGACACTTAGATTACATAAAATGTTACATAAAAAAATGTAAGGGTTTCTCATATGCCTCACTCCCCATACCTCCCATTTTTCTCCACATTAAGAACTTCTTTTATTAGTGTGATACATTCATTGCAACTGATGAACACATTTTGTAGCATTGCCACTAAGTGGGGACTATAGTTTACATTGTAGTTTACACTCTCTCCCACTCAATTCTGTAGGTTACGGCAGGATATACAATGGCCTGTATTGTCATTGCAATGTCATTCAGGACAATTCCATGTCTTGAAAATGCCCCCATATCACACATCTTTTTCTTCTCCCTGCCTTCAACACCTCCAGCGGCCACTGACTCCACCTCAATGATATAAATTTTTCCATTGCTAGAATCACAATAAGTCTAAAGTAGAATACCAGTAAGTCTACTCTAGTCCATAATTTTTTCCTCAATCTTGAGGATTCTGAGATGGTAATGCCCACTTTACCTCTAATTGAGAGAGGGCTTTGATCCCATCGGGCCGATGGATGGGACTTTCTTGCTTGCAGTTGTAAACTCTCTCAGTTCCTTGGTATGGTGGTTGACCATCTTTACCTCCTTGTTAGTTGTCCTGGGTAAGTCCAACGAACTGGAGAGTAGGTATTGCAACTCCACTGAGGCTCAGGACCCAGCTGGTGCATTGACAGCCAAAAGATTCAAGTATCTTGAACATACACCTACCAACTCCAGCACCAACTATAGGATCAAATAGAAGGGACAGAATTCAGGTACCTCCTCCTTCACTTTCTCTAGGCCTTACAGCAGGGCCATCTTGAAGTTATCCACCAGGACAGCAATCACCAGGCAGGGGTTGCAGTGGAGCGCTCTCAGGAAGGAGGCTGTGGGAGAGGCCCTTCCCCCTACCCCAGCTTCAGGGTGGTGTGACCAGGGTGAGAAGGCTGGGGTGGGAGTGCCTAAGGTTTGGCGGGGAGAGGGGAGTGAAGTACAGCTGGGTGGCAGGGCAAGGTCACAGTCGGGAGCATAAACTCCAAAGTAGGGCCTACTGGCAAAGCACCAAACTTGAGCTATCTGCCATTACAGTAGGACTTGGTTGTCTTCAGAGCCCTCAGGAGCCCCTCTATTTGGGGTGGTATCCACTTTGGCAGTCTATGAGATCCTGCTGAGACATGCATGCCTAAGCATTACCTCTGGAATGACCTCCGGACTCACTTTGAAGTCTCTTAACCATATAAACTCATGTGCCTTTATATTTTCCCCCTTTTATTCAAGGTCTTTTTCCAGTTGCATTGCTAGTTGGTGCTTGGAAGTAATCCCTAGGTGCCAGTGACGCTCATCACCAGGAGTCATGTTCCACACTGGGGGGAAGGTAATACATTTATATGCTGCATTTGGCTTAGGGAGAGGTCACATTTGAGCAATATGTAGGCTCTCAGGAGGTAACCCTTAGGCACCCTACAACTCTAGGCTAAGTTGCAATTTCAAGAGCAAAGGTTCATAAGCATAGTTGTTACTATCAAGGGTCCATCAATGGAACATCCTTCTTCACTAGTCATTACTCCTGTACTTGGGGGTTTGCTGCTGTTCCATTAGAAAATGTGGCAGAGCTCTCCGGGATGTGAATTCATTATTCTTTTGGTTATTGTGTGAATCTCTATCCACTGTGACCATGGCCCATGAACATTTGAACACATTTATATGCCTTATATTTATGCCCAGGTGAGCTTCCTCCCATGTATTCCCCATCCCTGACACCCCCCACCAATGAAACTCCCCTGTCACAGTTTTAACCCTTCTGTGATCCAAAACTTCTTCAAATATGAAGCCAAGAATATTGCCAAATAAAATTAATAGGAAAATGAAATAATAATTTTTATTTTATTTATTTTATTTCAATTTATTTATTTAAGAAATAAAATACATAACAATTTAGAAAAAACTAAAACTAAAATAACATTTAAAAATTAGGATATTAAAAAATAATGAAAAATATTTTTAAAATTCTTTTGACATTTTGCCTTTCATCACTGTAATAACTGCTATCCTGCATATACAGTGGCATTCTCTTCCATTTCTTCCCCAGGGTCTTAATTTTTCACATTTTGTATTCAAAGATATTTTAGGTCACAGTAAAATCACATACAAAAAATAGGGGATACCCATATACCCAACATTCTCCCCCCTTTCCCCCTTCCTGTATTAATAACCTTTTTATATGTGGATGGTACATTTGTTACAAGTGATGTACAAATATTGAAACATAGCTACTAACCATGGTCAGTGGTTTACATTATGGTTTTCATTTTATACTATACACTTTTATAAATTTTTGATAAAATTTAACATGGCCTGTATCCATCATTGCAAGATCATGCAGAACACTTCCATTGCCCCATAAATACACCCTCTTCCATCTATTCTATTCCTCCATCCCCCTCCCTTTGGAGCCCATGGCGACCTCCAGGCTTCACTCCTAGAAGGACAAGATTCACAGTTATTTGCATCAGCCCTGAGGGCTTGACCCACTGGTCTGTTCTCCCTTATTAGGAACAGTGCATGTTCTCTGTTTGAGAACATATGAGGCTTCCCCAGGATGGGAGTCCAACTCCTTCCCACTCATTGTGTGGATCTCCTTACACTGATACAACACACTATTGCAAAATGATCACTTGCATATTCTCTAGAAGACTGCCCCAGGTGCGCCCTGTTCTGAATGCCTCACATCCATTACCCTAATCCAGTAACTCTTCCTTATCTTATTGCCAAAAGAGATTCCCCAATATTGTAGTTTCAACCACATACCCACAAATCCCCAGTGTTCACCTGCTCCCTCTCCCAACCCACCTCCCTGTTTCATGGACTGTCCAACTCACCCTTCCCAACTTACCCCCCTGTCAAGCTTGCAACGCCCAACCCAATAGTATCTCTACACCTCTGTCATATCCATTCACTGCACAACTACTCACTTCCACCTTATCATCCCTATGGGCATTTGCTCACAACCTTCTTCTCCCTTTCTATTTCCTGTAAACCTATCTTCCAGATGCTAGCTCTATGAGTCTGATTTATTTGTTTAACTCATATCAGAGAGGTCATGTAATATTTGTTTTTCAATGACTGCCTTGTTTCACTCAACATAAGGTCCTCAAGATTCATCCATGTTATCCCAGTGTTAGTACTGTATTCCTTCTTACAGCTAAGTAATATTCCATTGCACATATATACCACATTTTGTGTATCCATTCCTTTGTTGATCATCATTTGGGTTGATTCCAATTTTTGGCAATAGTGAATAATGCTGCTATGAATATTGGTGTGCATATATCTGTTCATGTCCTTGCTTTCAGTTCTTCTGGGTATATACCCAGCAGTAGACTTGCTGGATCATATGGTAGATCTATAGTTAGGTTTTTGAGGAAATGCCAAACTGTCATCCACAATAGCTGGATCATTCTACATTCCCACCAGCAGGGAATGAGTGTTCCCATTCCTCCAAATCCTCAACAACATTTGTACTCCTCAGGTTTTTTAATGGCCTCCAGTCTAAAAGGTTGAAGATGATATCTCATTGTAATTTGATTTGCATTTCCCTAATAGTTAGTGATGTTGAGCATCTTTTCATGTGCTTTTTTGCAATGTTTGTTCAAATCACTTGCCCATTTTTAAATGGATTATTTGTCTTATTATTTTTGAGATATAGGGTTTCTTTATATGTGCTGGATATTAGGCTATCAGATATATGGTTACCAAATATTTTCTCCCATTTTTTTCCACTTTCTTTATAAACTCCTTTGAGATGCAAAAGTTTTTAATTTTGAGGAGGTCCCATTTATCTATTTTTCCTTTCACTGCTCATGCTTTGGGTGTGAAGTTCATGAATCCATTTCCAATTACAAGGTCCAGTAGATGTTTCTCTACATTATCTTCTAAGGTTTTTATGTTCTTGGCTCTTATATTTAGATCTTTGATCCATATTGAATTAATTTTTGTATAAGGTGCAAGATGGTGTTCCTCTCATTCTTTTGGATATGGTGCAGTTCCCCAAGCACCATTTCTTGAAGAGGCCATTCTATCCCAGTTGAGTGGGCTTGATGGTGTTGTCAAATATCCAATGACAGTATATGCAAGGATCTATATCAGAACTCTCAATTTGGTTCCATTGGTTGTTATATCTGTCCTTGTGCCAATACCATGCAGTTTTGATCACTGTAGCTTTGTATTATATTTTAAAGTCTGTTAGTTTGATTCCTCCTATTTCATGTTTCTTTTTCAATATGTCTTTGGGATTTAGAGCCTCTTGCCATTCCAAATAAATTCCATAGGCTTTCCAATTTGGTAAAAAAATGCTGTGTTGATTTTTATTGGAATTGCATTAAATCTGTAGATCAATTTGTGTAGGATAGACATCTTAATGATGTTTAGTCTTCCCATCCATGAACAGGGAATATTCTTCCATTTATTTAAGTCTTCTTTGATTTCCTTTAACAGTGTTGTGTAGATTTCTTTGTATAAGTCATTTACATCTTTAGTTACATTTGATTTGATTCTTTTAGTTGCTATTGTAAATGGGATTTTTTCTTGATTTCCTTGTCAGATTGCTCATTGTTGGTGTACAGAAATACTACTGATTTTTGTGTATTGATCTTATAACCTGCGACTTTACTGAACTCATTTATAAACTCTAGAAACTTTGTTGTAGATTTCTCAGGGCTTTCTATGTATAGGATCATGTCATCTGCAAATAGTGAAATTTTTACTTCTTCCTTTCCAATTTGGATGCCTTTTATATCTTTTACTTGCCTAAGTGCTCAATCAAGTACTTCTAACACAATGTTAAATAGAAGCAGCGATACTGGGCATCCTTGTCTTGTTTCCAATCTTAGCAGGAACACTTTTAGGATTTCATCATTGAATGTGATGTTAACTGTATTTTTTTCATATATACCCTTTATCATGTTGAGGAAGTTTCCTAATATTCCTATCTTTTGCAGTGTTTTTATCATGAAAGTTTTATGTATTTTGTTGAATGCTTTTTTGCATCTATATAGATGATGGTGTGATTTTTTTCATTTAGATCTGTTTATGTGGTGTATTATATTAAATGATTTTCTTATGTTGAGCCGTCCTTGCATACCAGGGATGAAACCCACTTGGTCATAGTGTATAATTCATTTGATGTATTGTTGAATACAATTAGCAATTCTTTTGCTGAGGATTTTAGCATCTAAGTTCATCAGAGAGATCGGTCTGTAATTTTCCTTTCTTACGACATCTTTGTTTTGCTTGGCATTAGGGGAATATTGGCTTCATAGAATGAGTTAGGCGATGTTCCTTCCACTTCTATTTTTTTGGAAGAGTTTAAGCAGGAATGGTGATAGTTTTTTCCAGAATATTTGGTAGAATTCAACGGTGAAGCTGTCTGGTTCGGGGATTTTCTTAGTTGGGAAGTTTTTGATGACTGATTCTATCTCATTCCTTGTGATTGGTCTGTTGAGTTCATCAATTTCTTCTTTCGTCAATGTAGGCTACTTGTGTGTTTCTAGGAAATTGTCCATTTCCTCTAAATTATCCTTTAATTTATGATATGCTGGCATATCATTTTTCAAAGTATACACTTATGATACTCTTTATTTCTGTCATGTCAGTGGTGATAAACCATTCCTCATTACTTATTTTGTGTATTTGAATCTTTGCTCTTATTTTATTTGTTAGCCTAGCTAAGAGTTTGTCTATTTAATTGATTTTTCTTGAAGAAACAGTTTTTGGTTTTATTTTTTTCTAGTGCTTTTTTATTTCATTTAATTCTGCTCTAATCTTTGCTATTTCCTTCTTTCTCCTTCTTTAGGGGTTAGTTTGTTGTTCTTTTTCTAATTTCTCTAGGTGTGCAGTTAGGTCTTCTATTTTAGCTCTTTCTTCTTTTTGATATATGCATTTATGGCTATGAATTTCCTTCTCAGTACAGCTTTGCTGCATCCCATTGGTTTTGATATGTTGTGTTTTCATTTTCATTCATTTCAAGATAGTTACTGATTTCTTTTGTAATTTCTTCCTTGCCCCACTGTCGAAGAATGTATTGTTTAACTTCCATATCTTTTTGACTAATCTAGTTCTCTGGCCCTTACTAATTTCCATTTTCATTCCATTGTGGTGAGATAATTTACTTTGTATAATTTCAATCTTTCTGAATTCCTAGAGAGTTGTTCTGTGGCCTAGCATGTGGTCTATCTTGGAGAATGATCCATGCGCACTAGAGAAGAAGGTATATCCCACTGTATTTGGGAGTAGTGTTCCATATCTATTAGTTCCAGATTCTATAACATATTATTCAAAGTCTTCATTTCCTTATTGATTCTCTGTAGAGATGTTCTGTCTAATGATGACAATGGTGTATTAAAGTCCCCCAGTTTAATTGTAGTGGTGTGGTATCTATTTCTCCAATTAGTTTTTCCAGTGTTTGCCTCATGTGTTTTGAGGCACCCTGGTTAGGTGCATAAATGTTTATGATTGTTCTTTCTTCTTGAAAGATTATCCCTTATACTAATATATAGTGTCCATCTTTGTCTCTTAAAATAGTTTTGCATTTAAAGTCTATTTTGTACCATATTAGTATAGCTATTGCCACCTTGTTTTGGTTGTGGTTTGCTTGTACAATTGTTTTCCAGTCATTCACTTTCATCCTCTTTGAATCCCTGGGTCTAAGGTGGGTTTCTTGGAGAAAGCATATAGATGGGTCATATTTCCTTATCCATTCTGCCAATCTGTGTCTCTTGACTGGTGAGTTTAATCCATTAACATTCAGTGTTGTTACTCTCAAGGCATTACTTACATTAGCCATATTTTCTTTGGGTTTATGTATGTCATATGCTGTTTTCATTTCTCTTTTTGTGTTTTTTTTTTCTTATACTCTCCTCCAGCTCTCTCTCTCTCTCCTGTTTTTCCCTTTCAACCGGCAGCATTCCCTTTAGTATTTCTTAAAGGGCAGATTTCTAATTGGCATTTTCTCTTAATTTCTGTTTATCTGTGAATATTTTGAATTCTCCATCATTTTTGAATACCAGCTTTGCTGGATCAAGCATTCTTGGCTGAAAACGTTTTTTTTTTCTTTTAGCACCTTAACCATGTCATGCTACTGCATTCTTGTTTCCCTGCTTTTACATGAAAGATCAGAACTTAAACTTGTTGAGCTTCCCTTGTATGTGATGCTTCTCTTTTCTCTTGCTGCTTCAGTATTCTTTCTTTGTCTTGAGCATTGGACAGTTTGACAAGTATATATCTTGGAGTAGGCCTGTTGTAATTTATATTGTTTAGGTTGTACTGCACTTTCTGGACATGTACATCCATCTCCTTTAATAGGGTTGGGAAGTTTTCAGATATTATTACATCTCATACTCCTTCTGTCCCCTTTCCCTTCTCTTCTCCCTCTGGGATGCCAATAATATGTATGTTTTTGCATTATGTTTTGTTGTTCAGATCTTCAAGTCCCTATGAATATTTTCTAACTTTTTATCTATCTGTTCTACTGTTTGATTTCAGACATAACTGTTTCCACATCACTAATTATTTCCCCTCTCTGTTCAAATCTGCTGTTATATGCTTCCAGTGTATCTTTGATTTCTTGGATTGTGCCTTTCATCACCATCATATCCATTATCTTTTTATGTATGTTTACAGTTCCTTCAGTATGTTCTCCCAGTGTATTCTTAATATCCTTAATCTCTTTCTCCACTTCATTAATTTGGTTCATGATCGTTGGACAGCTCTGATTAGTTGTTCCTTGTTCTGCATCATTTCCTGGTTCATAGTTTGTTCATCGGACTGGTCCATGTCTTCCTGTTTCTTAGTACAGTTTATAAGTTTTTGTAGGTGTTTGGCATCTCTTTATCTTGATGGGCTTATTCAGATGATTAGTTTCAGTACTGCAGGGTTTTACTGAGTTGCTGTTTTTGTGTGTGTGTTAAGTTTTCTCTTTGACACTTTGTTCCTCTTATTCTATTTCATTTCTGTTGTCTATGTTCCCTTGGATGAAAAAGATTAGGGCCATATAAAAGGAAAGAGGTAAGAATAGAGAAAAAAAGGATAATAGTAATAATAATAGTGAAATGCAGAAGGGGAACCATATAAGATCTAGAAAAATGTATAATTAACTCGTAAGAAGTGCAGAGGAATAAGAAAAAAAAAATGTGGGGTACAAACAATGAAATGAAAAACTAAATAGAGAAAAATATCTAGAATAAATTAAAAGGCCAGAATGTTAAGAAGAGAGGGAACGAACAAAGAAAATACAATAAGAAAAAAAAGTTTAAAAAGAGAGAAAACAGAGAATAGAGGAATTAGAAATAAAAACAAGAAAAATTGAAGACTAAACAAAGAGAGGTGGAAAATAAGAACCAAAACAGAAAGCAGAAGATAGGAAGATGAAGAAAGGAAAAGAAATAGTGTAGATAGACAAAACTGGTGTACCAAAAAAGAAAGAGAAACAAAAGAAAGGGAAAGCACAGCAAACAAGAAACAAGACAGCAGCATCTAATTAAAAAAAAAATGGGGGGGCAGATAAGAGGGTGAAAAAAAGAACAAAAAACAAACACTCAATCAAGCAATCAAACAAAAACAGGAAAAACAGCCTTCCCTCTTAGGCCTCTGAGGAGCCTCTCGGGCTGCCATTACTCATCAATCAATTACCCTGCAGCCTGCCCTCTGCAGGTTTTGAATCGAGTTTTAGTGAGTAAACTAAGTTAAATTTTGAAAAAGAAACTTTTTTTAAGGGAAAAAAAAAAAAAAAAAGAGACCCAAGAGGAGTTAATACAAAAATAATGTCTATGTGTTCCCTGTCCTAAAGTATCAGCTGGGTGTTTAATAACACAGTGGATTACTAGTATAAGCAGAGCTGGGAATTGAACTCTAAGGGACCTCATTTATTCAAGGAGAGATTCCTCCACTGAGCTAAACTTTCTCGTTGGATCAGTTAGTAGAGAGCAATCCAGTCACTTTCCTTAGGACAGGTTTGAATCTTAGCAATTGGATAGAATCCTGATGATTTGGAGCCTATCTGCCTGCCCCCTTTCTGTTCTTATAGCTTTCTCTCCCAGAGCAGCAGGACATGATATCCTGTGTGATCAAATACCACCTCACCTCTCCTGATCAGTTTGATTTCCCTTCTGAAATTCAAATGGGATCCTAGTATCCAAACTCACTGCAGAGAAATGACTCTCAACCCTTTTCCAGACCTCCCCCTCCTCCCAGGGGACCCCAAATAGGCCCTTGGAAACTTAAGTACTTCCTACTGCTTGCCTCCTTTAGGGGAGCTGAAATTTTGAGTTTTGTACTAGTCAATTGCCTTACTCTGCCCTCTCCCAGCCCAAGTTCCTCTCTCCCAGGCCAGCTTGGTAAATCAGGTTGCCTGAGCAGATTTGCTTCTCTCCTCTTCCTAGCCCCACCTCTTGACAGCTGGTATGCTCCCTAAAGTTCAAAGTGGTTCCAGCTAACCAAACCCACAGAAAGGAAACCCCTCTCCACTCTTCACCAGAACCTTCTTACTCCCAGAGAATGCTCCCTCCCACTCTGTGGCTAGTGGGAGTCAGGGGCTTCACAGCAGCTTTTTGCCTTGAGGGTGGGGCTTAGACACTGGACCTTTCCAGCCACCAGGACAAGAAACTCACGTTTTTCCCTTGGGCTTTTTATCTCTTTGTCCAATTCCCTCCAGATCGATGTCCTGAAGCCTCCTGCTCCATGGGTTCCCAAAACAGCTCACTCAAGCAGGACCTTGCCCCCTCTCAGCTTTTCCCTGCGAGACAGCTGGTGAGTGCCCACCTAAACTAAAACCATCTTGCTGGATTTCTGGTTTAGGTTTTGTAACTTAGCAATAGTGGACATCTTCTCCCAGTCAGTGAAGGAATCATATCCTGTATGGACCTCTTCATTTCTCTGTCCTTTCCCCTGAGTCTGGGTCACTTTAAATCATTTCTTTGTCCCTGTGATGATGTTCTTATTTCGTATCCTTTAGAAACATACTGGGTGCCATGCAGAGAGGGACTCAGAATGCTAGTGAGGGCTAAGAAGATCCTTCTTTTCAGAGGTCTGGTTTCAAATAGCTATGCACAATTTTTAGTCCTTTTCCTCTATGCAGAGCAATCAGCTTCTGGCATCAGCTCTAAACTACTATCTTGAAAGTATTATTCACCTGTTTTTTTAGAAATGGCATGCTATTGGTCAAGCCCACTTGGCAAAGGAGGAAAAATAAAATGGATTTTTCCCATTCCTCCCACTTGATCCCTGTGTCAATTTGAAGCTTTTATTGTATCACAGAAAATATTTAATCCATTCCTGTCCATTTAAACCTATTGTAGATGGTAACTCTTGATTAAATCACCTTGCTAATGGTCTTTGATTAGATCACATGACCCAGGGTGAGTCTTAATCCTCTTAGTGGAGTCCTTTATAAATGCAGAACTAAAAGCAGCAGACACAGGGGAAAAGCTGCAAAGACAGAGAGACAGAAAGGTCCTAGAGGCCAGAGGCTAGAATTAGCAGGACACAGAGGCATGGAAAGGGGCCTTGGAAAGACTGAGAGAAAAAGCCCATGGAGAACAAGAAGCTGAAGCAACAAGGCCTGGAAGAAACAAGAGAGATAAATTGATACTGCTATGTACCAGGTTGCCCACAGGTGAGCTCAGAGAGAAAGTAAAACTGGAGCAGAAGTTGGAGAAGAGCTGCCATTTTACCTTACCACATGGAAGGAGTCCAGGAATGCCAGCAGCCGACCTTTGTGAGACATTATCTCTGATGATGTCTTGATTTGGACATATTCAGAGTCTTAGAACTGTAAGCTTTTACCCAAATAAATCCTTATTGTAAAAGCAAACTCATTTTTGTATATGCTTCAAGCAGCTTTTAGCAAACAAAAACAGACCCTTTGACAGCTATCTATAGTCAATATGCATCAACCTGAGAATCATTGGGAGAAACATAAGATAACAAACTGCTTCCATGCCACTATAAAGAAAAGTGTGTTAACATATTAAATATAGGTTAACATAAAGATATTCTCTGTAATTATTGTAATTTCACCAGTATTTTTCCATGGGGGGAAATAACAGTGTTTTACTTCTCCTGGATAAAGTTCCTGATCTTCCCTCTAGAATGTCTAACTTTTTTTCCTTCCTCACTGAATGCAGTTACAAATTTTTCCAGCCCTTCACCCCC
This sequence comes from Tolypeutes matacus, assembly GCA_026826555.1. NCBI lineage: Eukaryota > Metazoa > Chordata > Mammalia > Cingulata > Chlamyphoridae > Tolypeutes > Tolypeutes matacus. The sequence continues at coordinate 4,509,502 of JAKSZT010054458.1, forward strand.
ATGTAGAAAAACACTGAGAATGCTAAGAATTCCTATTTCAGCATTGCTTTGACACCTCCCAAGTTAATCCCAGCCTGTTTTCTCAACGTCTCCCTCCAGAGACATGAACATCTTTTATACTTTGTACTCTTTATAAAGATGTTGTCATATTCTAAAGCTCTGCATCACCTTTTTAATGGTTTTAATAAGGCTTAACTTACATTCTATAAAGTTCATTGAACATAAGTATGCAATTCAATGAATTAATACATTTATAGAGTTCTGCAAAAATCAACACAATCCAAGCTTAGAATAATTCATCACCTCCAAAATTTCCCTTGTGCTTGTTTGCAATTAATCCTTGCTCTTACCCCCAGCCCTAAGGAACAACAGATATAACTTCTTCTCTGTAAATTTGTCTTCTCTAGAAATTTCTTATGAATGGAATTATACAAATTGTCCTATTTTGCACTTGAGTTCTTTCGGGTTAGCGTGATTTTAGGATTCATCCATGTTTTATCATGTATCAGTAGTGGGTTTCTTTTAATCACCGGATAGTATTCTATTATATAGAAATATTTCATTTTGTTTATCCTTTCACCAGTTGAGGGATATTTGTATTGTTTCCACTATTTGGCTTTTACAAATAAAACTGTTTTGAACAGATTTATTAGAATGTAAATATGTTTTTGCCCATTTTTTAACAAATCAATTTTACTGATACATGATAATAAAGCATAAATCCATCCAAAGTGCACAATCAATGGTATTCAGTGTAATCACATGCTTATGCATTCATCACTTCAATTATTATTAGATCATTTTCTTTATTCCAATAATAATAATAAACAAAAAATTGACCTCATCCCTCTCAATCTATGCTTCCCTTACCATACATAGCTGCTATTCTGTTTCTATCTCTCTCGTTTATTTTTATTTTTGTTTTGTAAAAACTTATATGTGAAATATTACTCATATTCATATTTCACATGAGGTTTCACTATGCTATACAGTCCAATGTTATAGTTTTCAGCTTTCCTTCTGGTAATATACATGATCTTAGAATTTTCCTTTCAACCACTGTCATACCCATACAATAGCACTGCTAGTTACAAACACTATGATATGCTTTCACCATTTCTATTAATTTCCAAAGATTTACAAACTAACACTATCAATTCTGCACACAATAACCCTCAGCTTTCCATTCCCTACCCTCATTCTATTTTCTGGTGAACTATATTCTACTTATTAACTTCATGAATTAATACAATATTTTTAGTTAATAATAGCACAATCATACAGTATTTATTCTTTTTTGTCTGACTTGATTCATCACTCAACATAATGTTCTCCAGGCTCATCTATGTTGTCTTGTACTTCACGATGTCATTTCTTCTTAGAGCTGCATAATATTCCATCCTGTGTATACATCACAATTTGTTTAACCATTCATTCCTTGATGGACACTTGGTTTGTTTCCAACTTTTGGTAATTGCAAACAGTGCCATGATGAACATTGGTGGGCAGATGTCTATTCATGTCACTACTCTCAGTTCTTCTGGGTAAATACTTGGTAGCAGTATTGCTGGGTCACAAGGTAAGTCTATAATCAACTTCCTTAGGAACTGACAAAAAGTCCTCCACAGTGGCTGTACCATTCTATATTCCCATCAACAGTGAACAAGCATTCCTATCTCTCCACATCCTCTCCAACACTTGGAGTTTTTCAACTTTTTAATAGTGACTCTTATAATAGATATGAAATGATATCTCATTGTAGTTTTGATTTGCATTTTTCCTAATCACTAGTGATGTCTAGCATATTTTCATGTGCTTTTCTGGCCATTTGTATTTGCTCTTTGGAGAAGTGTCTTTTCAAGTCTTTTGCCCATTTTTGGGGGGAGTTGCTTGTCTTTTTATCATTGAGTTGTATGAGCTCTTTACATTAAATGAATACCAAATATATACAATCATATTTGAAATGTGTTTTCCAACTATTTTTTCTCATTGAGTAAGTTGCTTTTTTACTTTCTTGACCAAGTCTTTTGAAGAACAAAAGTACTTTTGATGCAGTCCAATTTATCTATTTTTTCTATCATTGCTCATGCTTTGGGTTTATGAGGTAAATTACCCTATATGTTAAGATATTGAAGATGTTTTCATACATTTTCTTCTTAGAGTTTGTAGCAGTTTGATATAGTTATGAATTCCAAAAGTAAATATTGGATTACGCTTGTAAATTGGTCTGTTCATCTGGTCATGAATAAGTTATGATTATGGTTTTGATTGGGCTATGTCAGTAGAGTGTTGAGCCCCACTCCTTGATGGGTGGGGTCTCAAAGATAAAAGACATGGCAAAGGACAGAGTTGGAGTTTTGATGTTGGGGTTCTGAGATTTATTGCTGGAGTCCCAGGAAGTGAACACACAGAGGAGCTTGGTCGTGAGGAAAGAGAGAAGGGCCTGGGAAGAGAAACAAGCTGTTTGCCTGATTGTCTACAGCTGGGCTTGTGGAGAGAGGCACTGCCTAGAGAGCCTCATAGTCTACAGCTGACCTTGTGGAGATAGCAGAGGAGCTGAACCCAGCGACAAGCAAGCCCTGGGAGTAGATGAACCCAGGAAGCCTGAACCCTCACAAATGTCAGCAGGCATCCTGCTCAAACATGTGGCAAATAGACTTTGGTGAAGGAAGTAACTTACGCTTTATGTCTTGGTAACTGGGTTTCTACCCTAAATAAATACCCTTTATAAAAACCAACTAATTTCTGGTATTTTGCAACAGCACCCCTTTGGCTGACTAATACAGAGTTTTATGGATTAGCTTTTATATTTTGATCCATGATCCATTTTCAGTTAATTTTTGTATAAGGCATGAGATACTTGTCTGTATTAATCTGCCAAAGGGGTACTGATGCAAAGTACCAGAGATCTGTTGGCTTTTTAAAAGGGTATTTATTGGGAGTAAAAGCTTACAGTTACAAGGCCCTAATGAGTCCAACTCAAGATTGTTTTCTCAACAAAATCAGTTGCCACTTGTTGAAGCAAGATGGTCACTGATTTCTGTCTGGTCTCTCCTTCTTTGGCTTCCTCTTCCTCTTATGGCTCCACGGGTCCAGCTTCTTCTGACCTCAGCAATAGGCTGGTATAGGGCTTGTCTCTCTGGGCTTCCTATATCAGTCACTTTCCATGCTTTCTCACCTACTCAGCTGCAAACTCTCAGGTGAATGGCCTATCTCTCCCCAGGACCACAGGATCAAACACGAAAGTTCTCTCTCTTCCTGTGTGTCTTCTTGAGTGAGTTTCCATTTATATAGGTCCACGAAGGATGCAGACACTCAGCCTGAGTCACGCTTTACTGACATGGTCAAATCAAAGCCCTAATCGAAACAGGTAATTTAATCAAAGTCCTCTCAACTGAATGCAATATTATCAGGGGTTATCACACCCAGAATAATTTATGATTAATCTTTCTCTTTTGGGGATTCATAAATAACCTCAAACTGACACAGTGTCCTCTTTCTTTCTTTTGGATATGGCCATCTGGTCCTCCTAGTACCATTTGTTCAATAGATTATTCTGACCCAGCTATGTGGGCTTGACTGCCTTGTCAAAAGTCACTTCACCATAGAAGTGAAGGTCTATTTCTGAATTCTTCATTCAGCTCCATTGGTGAATCTGTCTATCTTTATGCCAGCACCATGCTGTTTTTCCCAGTGTAGATAGGTAATATGCTTTAAAGTGAGGAATTGAAAGTTCTCCAACTTCATTCTTCTTAAGACATTTTTTCTCTAGTCAGGGTGCCTTACCCTTACAAATAAATTTGATGATTAGCTTTCCACTTTCTGCAAAAAAATGCTGTTAGGATTTTTATTGATTAGCTTTCCAATTTCTGTAAAAAAAAAAAGCTGTTAGGATTTTTATTGGGATTGCATTGGATCTGTAAATCAGTTTGGTTAGAATTGGCATCTTTACAATATTTAGTCTTCCAATCCATGAACACAGAATGTCCTTCCATTTATTTAAATCTTCTTTGGTTTGTTTAACCAATGTTTTGTAGTTTTCTGAATGGACCTTTATGTCCTTGGTTAAGTTTATTCCTAAATATTTGATTGTTTTAGTCACTATTAAAAATGGAATTTTTTTTCTGATTTCCTCCTCAGATTGCTCATTAAACGTGTATAGAAACTCTACTGATTTTTGCATATTAATCTTATATACTGCCACTTTACTGCTTATCTATTAGTTCTTGTAGCTTTGCTGTGGATATTTCAGGATTTCTAGATATAGGATCATATCATCAGTGAACAGCAAAAGTTTTACCTCTTGCTATTTATTTGGATTCCTTTTTTTTTCTTTGATTGCTCTAGCTAGAATTACTACAACAATATTGAAGACCAGTGATGAAATTAGGCAAACTTATCTTGTTCCTGATCTCAGCAGGAAAGCTTTCAGTCTTTCATCATTGAACATAGGCTGGCTGTAGGTTTTTCATATATGCATTTCACCATGTTCAGAAAGCTTCCTTCTAGTCCTATGTTTTGGTGTGTTTTTATCAGTAAGTGATGTTGTCTTTTGTCAATTTTTTTGCCTCAATTGAGCAGATAATGTGATTTTTCATCTTCAATTTATTATTGTGGCTTATTGTACTAATTGATTTTCTTGTATTGAAAAACCCTTGCATAAATTGGGATAAAAGATCATTATGCATAATTTTTTAATGTGCTTTTGGATTTGTTTTGTAAGTATGTTTTGACCAAGACTATATTCATTACAGACAGTGGTCTATAATTTTCTTTTTTTAAGGTATCTTTATCTGGTTTTAGTATTAGGGAGATATTAGCCCCATAGAATGAGTTTGGTAGCATACTTTCCCGTTCAATTTTTTGGAAGAGCTTGGCAAGATTAGTACTGGATCATCTTTGAATAATTGATAGAACTCACCTGTGAAGTAATCTGGTCCTGAGCTTTTCACCTCTGGGAGGATTTTGCTGACTGTTTCAGTATCATTACTGGTGATTGGTTTGTTGAAGTCTTCTATTTCTTCTAGGGTCAGTGTAGGTGTTGCATGCATTTCTATGAATTTGTCCATTTTGTCTATGCTGTCTAATTTTCTTTCTTTCTTTTTTTTTTTTGGCATACAGTTGTTCATAGTGTCCTCTTATGATCTCTCTTATTTCTATGCAGTCAGTGATAATATTCCCCCTCTCATTTCTGATTTTATTTATTTATGTCTTCTCTCTTTTTCCTTTGTCAGTCTAGCTAAGGTTTTGTCAATTCTGTTGATCTTCTCAAAGAACCTAGTTTTGGTTTTGTTGATAAAATATATATTATTGGAAAAACAATGCTATAAATACTTTGGTCATTCTCTTTTGGGATTCATGTTAGTGGCCATTATTTGGTTTCTCTGTCCAAAATGTAAAGGTGTTCAAGGTGCAGTCATAAAAGATATTATTATGTCTCAGTTTTAGCAACCTTTGAGGATGACTGCTTTCTCTATAATGTACTTCACTAACTCTCAAAGTAAATTTTGCATGTTGTGCAAAACCTGTAGTTAAGTTGCATTACTCCAAATATACTTTCCCTATTTGGTTTTAATAGGCAGAAATTTCCAAATATAAGGGTAATACATGTTCTATTTTCTTGGCTGCTAAAATAAATACTATTCAATGTGTTGGATTAACAACAGGAGTTAATTGGCTCATGGATTCAAGGCTAGTAGAAGTCCAAAATACAGGTGTCAGCAAGACAATGCTTTCTCCCTGAAGACTCTGACATTCTGGGACAGCCTTCTAGTGATCCTTGGTCCTTGGCATTTCTGTCATGTAACATATTCTCCTTTCTTTTCTGTGTTCTGTTGACTTTCAGTCTCTGACTATTCTCTGTGGCTTTCTCTCTGTGTATTTTTCTGCAAGTCCTCCAGTAATAGGATTAAGAACCATACTAATTCAGTTTGGACCACACCTTAACGAAGTAACCTCATCAAATGGTCCTATTTTTTACAATGGGTTCACACCCATGGGTATGTATTAAGATTAAGAACATATTTTTCTGGGGTATATAACTCCAAGTCACCACAACAAATGTTTGGAAACAATTTTCCTCATATGTGTTTAGTAAAATAAATTCTAGATTACTCAAGTCACCTAAAGTTAAAATATAGGTAATGCTTTATTTTAGATTTTCCATTTCCTTCTCTCTTTTTCTGTCTCCCTCTCAAACACACACAATACACACACACACACACACAGAGAGAATATTGTAGTTAATTAACTGTTTTCTTATTCATAGACAAAATATTACAGGTGCCAACACAGAGGAAAGGAGAAAATCCTTCTTGTTTAATATTGCTGTTAGGAGCAGCAGTGCAGGCTTTGATGAATGTAGAGAAAGGACTGAAATTAAGACTAATTGTTTTAATTTACCTGTGAAGTTCAGTAATTCATGTTATCACAGGGAGTACTTAAAATTTTTATTGCTATTAAGAGTTTAGGAAAAATAAAATATATTCCATAGATGTATTAATTGGTTGTTAATTTGCTATTTGTGGCAGAGATCCAAAATAATATTTGCTTAAACATGATAAAATTTATTTCTGTCTTTTGTTCAAGTCCAAGCAAGCAAGGTTTTTCTACACCATGTTGTATTGGGGCTCAGTCTCCTTCAAATTTTACTTCTATTTCCATATCCTTGAGGTATTTTCCTTTGTCTGCAATGGTTCAGAATGAAAATCTCATGTTCACCTTCCAGCTAAAGTTAGAAATAAGAGAAAGAGAAGGTTATCCATCCTCTTTTAAAGTACTTCATTTATACTCAGTTCCAATTGACCAGAATTTTGTCATATGATTACACATGACTTCAAGAAGCTTGGAATTTGAGTAATTATTTTGACTAACACGCAGTCTACTAATCATAAATTCTTTTACCATGGAAATTGGACTGTAACAATACTATACCCTGTAAAAATATAAAAACATATTAGGTACTTTATAGAAACAAGATTTAATAGAAATGAAAAATAATTAATTCTCAGGTGTCAGTAGAATAAAAATGAAAAAAAAAAAAGCAGTGTGATAAAATTGTATAGAGAAAGCCCTGGGGACTTCTGAGAGCCAAAAAATCCATGCCTTACTTTCTCTTTGAATTCTCTCTTAAGTTTCCTCTTTATGTTTTCAAATTTGAAATCCCCACCAAGGCACTTGACTCATCTAGGCAATCAAGCACATAGTTCATTAATTCAAATGATTATGTTTGACCCAATACAAAATAAAGACCCCTAAATCTACCCCAGAGGACAGATAAGACCTTTCCATTTCAGGATTCAAGCTAACTTCCTTTTTCCAACTATAAAAACTCATTTCCCATTCTTATAACCATGAAGCTACTTCCATCCTTAGAAGTGATCTAGCTTCCTTTGCTGCACAAAAATGTTGGCATCAAAAATAAAATGCCATAGTAACAAAGTTGATTCTAATCTGTCTTTCAAGAGGTTTGGAAGCCCAAGACAGTTGTATAGAGAAGGTCTGCTCTATAGATGCAGGTTCTCACAGCAATCAGCCACATGAGGTACCTATGTAAGACTCCTTTGTTTTTGCTTTCCAAATGCAGTGACTAGGCATCCCACAGGTAATCCTTTCTTACATCTGAACTCTGAAATTTTCATTGAATTCAATTGCCTTTTATTCAGGACATTGTTCTAGTTACCTTTGGTTTGTGTTTGGTTTCAGTTCTACCATCAGGCCTTCCAGTTAGTTTCATTTCATTTTTCCCTCGAGCTAATATTCTGTTTCTTTTGGAGACATTGGGTTTGGGAATCCATGAAGCCCACTAAATTGACTCCCAAATTGAGTTTCACGGCATGGAGTTTGCCAGTCCTCTTGCTCTTGTGTGGTGAGCCTCCTTTTCTTTCCATTATGATTTCTATGTTCAGGTCCATGCACAGGTCTGGAACGTCCACTCACCAGGGGATCCTGCTAACGTCAGAGTATTATCTGAGTGGCTGATACAAAAGACCCAAGGCCTGAGAGACATTTTGTGTAACTGCAGTGTAATGGGATCTTCTTGATCTAAATCTCCCTATCTTCTTTATCTAAAACTCCTGCTTCTTATATATTCACACCATGGACCTGTGACTTCCTGTTCATGGGTGCATCCGATGAAGGAAAATTTGTCTTTTTAGTGGCCACTTTGAGAAACTTTATAGGAGCAAAATCACATGCTTGAAAAATACCTTTCAAAAAAAGGGATCCAAAATTTGTCCTTGGAGACTGCTAGAGGAAAATCTGCCTCCACAGTAGCTTCATAAAAAAAGTTTATTAGTGAGAGAGAGGAGAGAGAGAGAGAGAGAGAGAGAACAAAACTGTAGCTACTCCATCTTCCTATACCCAGATGTTCCAGTGTAACTACCTTACCTAACCTGTTCCTCTTGACCCCCTAAGAGTAAGTGATTAGCCCAGACTCCTTTAAAGATTAAGTATTCTATGGAACCTGGCTATTCTCTAGAGGAGAACTTAAACCTTAGATCTGAATTGAAATAAGAGTTAAAATTAAAGATTTCCCCAAGTAAGACCAAATATTTCATAGAAGAATTTAGAATTCTTTTGGGTGCATAGAATCCAGGGCTACCTGACCTATATCAGTTTGTACACATGTTGGTCAAAACCCCAGGTGCTAAATCCCTTATGGTAAAAGGTGGTTGGACTGACCTGAAAAAGAACATACAAGATTCCTCTTTCCAAAATAAATCTGAGAGTCAAATAGGCCTGAGAAGTAGGACAAAATTTCTGTAAGATTACAGATTGTAATGAGGGTTAATAATTAACAAATAATTATGATTACTAAATCATTGTATAGATGTCTTTATATTGTTAGCACAACTCTCTGGGCTCTGGACTTCTAGGTTCTTGGCTATGTCTCAAAAAGGAATTTAATGACACACCATAGAGTAGGCAAGGGAGTATAGAGTTTACTAAGAAACTAAGAAATAAGAAAAGAGATAAGTATATACCTGAGGCATGGGTGCCTGCTGTGCTACAGGGTGAGATGCATGCATGTGGCCTCAGGGTAAGCCTTTTTAAGGACTTTCCTCCTCCCCTCTCCTAATGTTGGGGAGAGACCCCAGCTGTTTGTTGTTGTGATTGGTTGCCTTACAATCCCTACCTGTTAGCTCTCAGGGGAGCATTGATGAGGCCTTTTGTCTGGAGTTATCTAGGACCAATGGGGAATACCATTTGGAGCTCTTTGGGGCTTCCCCTTGACTATGGAAAGAGTTCCAAAGGGACCTAATGGTCAGGGTCTCAACAGGGTCTTTTTGGCTTTGTTCTTAGTAGCAGACTTCCTCAGGGGGTTCCTGGGCAGGGTCTCATGGCCAAGCTTTCTACCAGGTCCACCTGTGACTGGTCTTCCCTTTTCCCCATTCTAACCCTCCTCAACTCCCCCCTCAGAGAATTTATACCCTTATTCTTAAGGGCAGCTGAAGGTGGATGGTAATTCTTCTGTAGCTGCTTCCTGCTGGTTAAGGGTAGCAGTCACTGCCTGACAGGATATGAAACTCTCTGGCTATTCTATCAAGGTTGAGGGAAGACAGGTCCAGCACCATGGTTGGAACAGGATGACATTCCTGTGTGACAAATATCTTGTTCTGGGAGGGATTGATTCTGAAAGAAATAAACTTTGTTACATTTTTGAGAATACTTGGTCCCACTAAAAGGATAAAGAAGATGGTGGTAAGTGGACTCAAAAAGGGGGGTCAGCATGACATAGTGGACCACAGGAATAAGAAAAGCCAGGTGCCTCCAAAGGCTATGTTCTCCCAAATTTGATTGGCTTGATCTTAATAGGTTTCAAATGTTGTCCAGGACTGCTTCAGAGCAATTTACATAAAACAACATTCCTCCTTGAGGAACAGGCAAATTTCTCCCTGTGCTGGTGTTTGCATGTTTAGGGCTCTGTGATTTTGCAGCACCATGGTGGCAAGGTAGTCTATTTGCTGTCTAAGGACTTCTAAGGAGTAGCTAGTTTCTTCTATGCTGTTGGTTTCCTCTAGGGAGAGAATGTGGTAGATCTGCTGGACTTGATATAAACTGCTAATCCCAGTTCCCATGGTGGTGGTTATGCCTAGGACAGCTAGGAGAATTACAAGAGGCACTGCCCTAGACATAAACTCATAAAGACAATATAGGCAACAACAAGACAAGCATATGTCAAGCAAAATAAAGACAGTACTTAAAAGAGCAATTCCTTTATCTTAAAGGAATGTTTGTTAACTACTAAGAAAATGAATTAAGTTTACCAGGACTTTTAACATGTTCAATATCCCTCTGAATATGATCTAGAATAGAAGACATATCATATTCATCAGATATATAGGCACAGTACTTAATACTAATCAATGCACTAGTTCCACTTTGAGCTGCAGTTAATAGATCTAAGCTCCAGGTTTACACTACTATGCATATTGTCTCTCCATGGGAGCAGGCCATATGCCAATTGTGTTTAAGTTCTACTCACAGTACTTTGGTAAATATTGCTCCATGTGGTATGTCCTTCACATAGCCAGCATGCCGCATCACTGTTAGCCCTTAGAAAGAAGATCCAGTGTTTCACTGGCCTGGTACAGAGCCAGTCTAGAGGCAATGTCCATTGTAAATCTGGCCATATCAAGCCATTGCCAGCTGCTGCAGGTGCCCAAAGAAGCAGTGTACTTTCCATCCACTTCAGGAGCACGTCCAGAGATGTGGTAGATGTTTTTATTACTTAAGGGGTCATAGTGACCGACTTAACCAATAACTCAAATAGAGAGGCACCACACATGGCACTGGAGGCCTTGTTTAAATGCACAAGAGAGTTTGATAATACTGAAGTATATCTCTTAATTTTTATACAATTTCTAAAAACTTCCAGTGCAGTTTATAAGATATTAAATGAACTTAACTATTTCAGTACTTTATTTTTTACTTTTACACCTTTACCATGATTGTTAATTAAGAGGTAATTTACTTTAACAGTACAGGAAAAACTACTTTTTCCATTATTTTATGAAAACCCAAAATTGCCAAAGGAGCCAAGGTTATCATTCCTTACCACCACCTTAATATGCAGATTGGGGTGGCTTCTGACAGGTTTCTCTGCTATGAAGCTACTTTTTGTTATCATCAATCAGTTTAGGTTTCTAATTAACAATGTTTTCCTGGAATTAGCCATTTAAGTACTTAAGATTAGACAATCCTTTTACAAACTTTTCATAATTAACCATACCCACATGAACTAGTTATTTGACCTTTAAATAAGCTTATTAAATCAAAATTAGCAACCAGTGAAGTTTATTTTATCCATTAAAGTCTTGTTTTATATTCCTTATTCTATGCCTTGTAAACTAGTCATTTTATTCTAGAACAGATCTATATTTCATTAAACACAAACTTACAATTTTCATCACCTTAAAGATTTAATACATATAATGTTAATTTATTTTACTAATATCTGTATTAGTTAGCCAAAGGGGTGCTCATGCAAAATACCAGAAATCTGTTGGATTTTATAAAGCATATTTATTGGGGTAGAAGCCCACCGTTACCAGGCCATAAACATAAGTTACTTCCCTCACTAAAGTCTGTTGCCACATGTTGGACCAAGATCGCTGTTGACATCTGCAAGGGTTCAGGATTCCTGGGTTCCTCTCTTCCCTGGGCTCATTTCTCTCCAGGCTCAGCTTTTCTGCTTTCTCTACAAAGCCAGATGTAGACTATCAGGCAAAGAGCTCATCTGTCTTCCCAGGGCCTCTACTGTGTCCAATTGATTCTTCTCTCCTTCCTCACATACCTGCTTCTCTATTGTTTACTTCCTCAGGTTCCAGGATCAAAACTCCAACTAACTCCTGTGCCTTGGTATTTTCCCTGTAAGTCCCCATCCACCAAGGGGGCAGGGACTCAATATCCTATTGATGTAGCCCAATCAAATCCTTAATCATTATTTAATCAAGTAAAAGTAAAACCTCTGAAGCCAATATAATCTAATATGCCCAGAGGGACAGATCAGTTCACAAGCATGATCCAATATCTCTTTTTGAAATTCTTAAACAATATCAAATTGCTAAAGTATCCTATAAACATTTTATGCAAGAAATGATCAAGAAATATTCATTTTTACTCCCTTCACAGGAGGAAAAAATTTGTTAAATAAAATTCTAAAACTGTGAATAACCTTAAAAGCATACTGACTGCAAGGTTCTGGAGTGTATTATAATTGTTTAATTTGTTTTAATAATAATTTAGAAAAGATCTTTCCATAGCTTTCAAGGACATTTTCTTTACTTACTGAAATTTGAAACTTGGATTATTAATTACTCTCATTTCAAGGCTGTTAAAAGGTTTAAATTGGAGAATTACAGGACAAATTGTGACTCAATTCCCTGGCCTAGAAGAGATAGTTTTAAGCTAAACTTACATTTCCATATATTGTCACACCTAGCCCTTCCCCGATAGTTCTTGAAAAGAAAAGATGGCCCTGTGGGGCTGCGTAGGTCAAGGATCTTAGGAAAAACATTTTTTTTCTCTCCCAATAATTTCTATATTCAGATTTCTACATGACCTTTCCATTTTGTTTAGCCTCTCTAATTTGGGCTCCAGCAATATGCAATTACATATATAAGCAGTCATTTAATTTTAAACATTTGATAGAGCTTTTTAAAAAATTTTCCATTTGTTAATTTGATATTACCATCCCAATGTGTGAAAATATACACTGAACAAATAAGCAGATACAAATAGAGAGTTAGACACAAAAACACAGCTCACTAAAGTTACTTATAAGTTTCATTCTCTTTCAAAGTAAGTTTTACTGTAAAATAACATTATATTAAAATGATCTTTATGAAGGCAATTTCTGATTATTCTAATCTGCACCATGACCATGCAGTTTTATACCAGACTCTTGTTCTTTTTATTCATTGGCTTATAAGGAAATTGTTCATAATGCTTTAAAATACAATCTACAACATTTTCCTTTACTTCAGAGCTTTGCTTATTTCCCATTTTGACTTTGACAGACTTCAGATGAGCAACGCTAATTCAAATATATACTCAGTCTGGTCATTGAAGTCTCAAGGAAAACTGGTTTCTCTCATGACCTGCTGCTTTCAGAATTCTTGACACTCAAGGAGGGTGGTTCCCTACTCCCCAGTTCTCAGAGATAACAGGACTCCAAAAGCTGCTGGACTGGAAGAGTGGACATCCAACCCTGAGCACCAAGGATTCTCACCATGCAGTAATCTCCTCAAAGTTCTTGGTGTACTTCTGGGCTCTTGACGTGAGTTTGTAAATTGGAGTCCACACCTAGATAATCATGAGAGAAAGTAAGGTTATTAATGCCAGTGGAAGGACAGGACACAGGGATGTCTCAACTTTGCCTTCCTCCAAGTTTCCACCCATGGAAGAAACCTCATGTGGACCCATCCGGCTTCGTTCCTCCAGGAAAATTCTTGGGCAGCTGCTAGGCACAGGGCTGAGGAATCCAGGGAAACCCTGTGAGTAGTGAGTAATGAATCAGGTCTGTTCTGTGTCTGCATCCCCATTACTTACCTTTTGCAAGGTGTAAAGTCCTGTGGGCTTTTTCACTGAAAGGATTAGAATATGGCAAGGAAATATGCAGGGAGCTAGGAATAGTCAGGAGCTTTTTAATCATAGGCCAGAGGCAGGGGAGAGGTTTAGTAAATGGCTTAGATCTTGATTCCCCAGTTTCTCCCCTAATTAGGCATACCCGAAGCCAGAGAGATCCAAAGTAGCAGGTTAGATCAGGTGGGCCTCATGTTAATTAAGAAATTAAGAATCTTACTGCCACGTCCGGATGCTTCTCCTAGTTGATGGTTCACATGTGGTTTCAGGCCCCTTCACTGCTACCCTGGGGCAAGGCCTTGGCTGGTTCGGGGGCAAAATGTCTTTGGGCCAAGGGCCCACCTCTCTGCACTTGAAGCAGGTTCTTGCAGACACAGAGCCTGTATTTGGGTGGCCCTGAGGTGACAGGGTGACTTTAATGGTTGCAGTTAAAAGGCTATCCTATCCCCTGGCCTACCCCTCCTCACCTGTTTTCTTCTCAGTGCAGTCTCAATTGCTGTAAACAGAAAAAACTGTTTCTAAAAGGGAGTTAATGGAAGTTTGGGTCCCCAGGGAAAGTTTTTTCAGCTTCCTATGGATAGCCAAGGCAGGCTGGCTAATAAAGTGAGTTCCTAGGAGGATCTGTTCTTCCCTAGAGTCAGGATCTACCAGAGGATATTTTTATTGCCTCTATCAGCTTTCCTTGAAATAAGGCTGGGTTTTCATTCTGCCACTGAGTAATTTCCCTGAGCTTATTATAATTGACTGGTTTGTTAGAGCATGTCCTCATCTTTTAGAGGAGACATGTGGCCATATGGTCTCTGGCCCTCAGATCTGCCTTTCCCCTCCTTCCCTAATACACAGGTGTTAGAGAGAAATGACTTTCATTGGGATGTGGAAACTGATAATTACAGGCAGCAAGTTTATTGGGAAGCTCTCCCAATGGAAGGGGTCTGAAGAATAGACTTCAGCCCACCCCTGGCAGAGGCAGTCATGAATTTATACAGTATATGTATAAGCAGGAAAATGCTTACTCAGTGGGAGGGGGTTGGGTCTTGGGTAAGACACAAGGGCCAATAGGGAACTATAGCCATGAATTTTTCCCTTGTATGGCTAGGGGGTGGTGGGCTAGGGGTAATGAATTCTAGGGATGCCGGAGGAGTTGGTGGTGCTGTGTGTCTCCTTTGTCTATTCTTGTGAGGAAATTAGTTGTATCTGAGCATGTAGGCTATGGCTTGTTCAACCCATAACGTAGGTTCTGGATGGGAGCTGCTCTTTGTCATGGGAGTGCAAGTCACTGTTTGTCAACCATTGTAAACCTTGTGATCAGTTAATCATTATAAACCTTGTAAGGGAGAACATTCCTAACTGTTTGGTTTTATATATATATAGTAAGGGATCTAAGTAGAGGTGTAAGGTAGTAAGGTAATAAGGTACTGGGCTGGATGGAAGGGTGGGGAGATTTGGGTGTTGATTCCATCTAGCTACTTCCTACTGTCAAGGGGTGGTGAGGGTTTTCTTTCTACTTTGCCCCACGGGTTCTAATTTCTGGTTCTGAAGAGGCTGGCATTGGCATTCGCGCAGCAGGAAGATGCTATTCACATATTTCTGAGTTATTGATTGTATGATTTGGCTTATGAATCAGATGAGGAGCTGTAAGAGACAAGGACTAAAGAGATGCAGCAACAATAATATCAGTGGTGGTGTTAGGAGGGGTAAAAGGATTGATTTCAGGGGTCAGGAAAAATAAGAAAGAAATGAGGATAGCCATGATTGATTTCTGTAGCTGTTATCCCAAGCCCTCTAGACAATTTCTATGTTTTCTTTTAAAATTTTGAGATTTTTTTTTTTTTACATTTTCTGTCTGTTAATATAGAAGCAACAGTTTTCATTTGTGATTACACAGGTGCCTCCTGCAACAGCAGTGAGGACATCCAATGCTTTCTTATTTTGCATGACAACTGAGGCTAAGCTATTAATTTCAAGTTGTTGATTGTTTATGGACTGTATGGTTGCATTCCAGGATAACTGTAATTGGAAAGTGATATGTAGGATTGCTCTTTTTAACATTGGAATACCTGCAAACCAGAACAGATTACAAAAGACGGTGTGTTCTATGTCAGGTTTTTCTATGATTTCATGTCATGGGCATGATATCCAAATTCTGGGTTTCCTAAGAAATATCTCTTTTTTCATTCACTTGGTTGTGGAGTCTGAAGTGAGGTTTCAAGAAAAGAATCAAGTTTAGGTATTTGTCCAGAGGAGGCCATATTTTGGGGTTTCAGGATAGGGGCATTTGAAGTGATAGAGACTAGTGTGCAAGTTTCTGTCCATAGTACAGGAAGTATCAGATAGGCCATGTCATCACACAGAAAATAGAAACCCATGCCAGCCAGCGTTAATGCTGTTGAGAGTTCTGAGGAAATGAAATAGGAATGTGGGCAACTTGGGAATATTTGTGAAAAAGAAGGGTTTTCTTTAATCTTATTCTGACAGGGGGACTGAAGGGGAACTAGTGTCCCAGACCTAGGGACGTACTTCTGTCTACAATATGTGAGTGATTTCAGAAGGAAGTGAAGAAGATATGGGTTTGGTGGACAAGAGGAGAAGGAATGTAGTTTGAGAGGATGGGAAAGTAAAGGTAATGTAGGAGTGGAGTTTAGACAGTATATCACCTTGGAGTTGGGAGGGACAGGTTGGGATAATGAGGAATTGGTGGGAGAATGTATGGTTTTTTATTGAGCATGTGAATAGCTTGGTAATTAAAGGAGAAGGGATGCCATAGACTCCCACAACAGAGATCAAGGAAGTAGATAAAGGTTCTGAATGTTTTAGGAGGAATGAATATGTGATCCCTGTGTCAATTAAAAGGGAGATTGGTTTATCTCCAACCTTGATGATAATCCTCAGTTCTGACTTACTGATGGAGATGTGGGGCCATTTCAAACTCAGGACCCATCAGTCATCTTTTGTCAGTCCAAGAAGGTCTGGAAAGGAAGATTTTGGCTCCAGATCCCTAAGATGCACTGGAGGGACTTTCCTGAAAACAGGGTTTTCAGGACAGTCTGACTTCCAATGACCTTTGTGCTGACACACCGGGCAGGCCCTGGTGGGGACCTTGGATCAAGGCAGGAATGTGCCCAATGCACTTCCTTTCTGCACTTAAAACAGGGTCCCAGAGGTGGACGAAGAGAAGAATAGGGATTAGGTTTCCAAGAATCGGACCAGAGGGCAGCAGCTAGGAGTCAGGCTTTAGCCTGATCTCATTTGTGTTTTCCTAATTTGGTTTCCTCTTCTCTATTGTTAAAGACCTTAAAAGTAGCTTTAATCAGGTCTTTCTGAGGGGTTTGAGGGCTGCCCTCTAATCTCTGTTAACTTCTTTCTGATATCTGTATGGGATTATGTAATGAAATGGGTGTGTAGGTATAGGCATCCAGATTCTGATTCAGGCATTAAGCTAGTATATTTGAGGAGAGACTCGGTTAATTTATTCATAAAAACTGCTGGATTTTTATCAAGCCTTTGTGAAATTTCTTTGATTTTATCATAATTAACTGTCTTAAGGGCATCCTTTTTCATGCCTTCTATTATACAGGTTAAAAATTGGCCTTGTGGGGAAGGTTAGCAGACTCTGGATGATAGTTTCAGGGTAGATTAGTGGTTGGAACTGCAGTGGGGCCTGCTGGGTATTTATTGGGGCATGGAATCTACAAAAGTGGTATCAGCTGCCCAAATGTGGTTTTTCTCTTTAGGTGTAGTTGAAGAGGTAAGGATAATGTATGTGTTCTGATATGTGAGATCATAAGAGTGGGTGAGGTGTTGGAATTCTTTGATGTATGTGGCAGAATTTTCAGAGAACGAGCTTAACTGGTTTTCTGACTTAAATCTGAGAGTGAAAAGGGAACATGCACCTTAACTATTCCTTCTGCTTCTGCTACTTTTTTGAGAAGTAAGAGAGGAGGTGGCATTTGTGTGGAGTTAGGAGTCTGCATGCTGGCAGAGGTGGAAGGCTGCAGCATGGAAGGAGGGGGAGGTAGTTTCCATGAGTGAGTATAAGGAAGGGAGAAGGGATGGGTAGAAGACAGCGATGATGGGGGGGTTAGGAAGAAGGGGTGGAGGGTGAATTTGGAGATTACATTGGAGGAATATATGGAGGAAGTGCAGGGGGCCATGATCTGAGGGATCAAAGTCAGAGTGTTCAGAAATTTCAGGGGCTGGAAGTGTTTAGGAGGAAGATTTCTGAGGAGGTTTCTGGTATAAAAGAATTTTGATAGGAAGAACAAGATTGGCAGAGGGGGGGGGGCGATTGTGAAGATAAAAGAAGGACTAAATTAAGGGATCTCTGACCATCTTCCATTGCATTGGATAAAGTTCTATAACTCTTGGAGAACTTGGAAATCAAAAGTGCTGCTTTTTGACCTCTGACTTTCATTGCTCAATTTATATTGTGGCCAAACACAGGTTGAATAGAAAATGAGTTTTTTAGGTCTGATGTTTTCTTTTCATTGTAGAGTTTAAGGTTATGAAGGATACAACTCAGAGGTTTGGTTTTTTGGGGGGGCCAAAATTGAATTTCCCATTTTAGGTGACTTGGGCAAGACTAAGGATTACTAGGACAGGGGAGGCTCTGAGTGAGATGGGTGTCCCAAATCAGTCAGAAAACTCCAAGGAAACAGAAAAACACACTTGGAGCTAGATGTCTCTGGAGCCAAGAAGTTTCTTCCCATGAGGATGCAGGCCTTCCACCCACCATAGGGACAGTGAGGATGACTGACCTAGTGCTAGGATTTGGGGCATGTTGTCCTGGACAATGGAAAAAGGAGAGAGAGAGAGAGAGAGCAGGATCCTCCAGTGGAGAAATCCTTAACTCACCCAGCCAAGATCTGATGTCCAGTGCTGGATGGGTGTTTGGCAGTGGCAGGGTAGAGGTCCCTCATCAATCAATCAGTCTCAACGCAACCCCAATCCCAAATTTTGTCACCAAATGTTAGAGAAAAATGGTGCTCATTGGGATGCTGAGACTGATGATTGCAGGCAGAAAGTTTATTGGGAAGCTCTCACAATGGAGGGGGTCTGAAGAATAGACTTCAGCCTGCCCCTGGCAGAGGCAGTCTTTAATAAATACAGTACATCTATAGGCAGTGTATTAGTCAGCGTTCTCTAGGGAAACAGAATCAACAGGAAATATCTGTCAATATTAGGAGATTTTATAAGTGTCTCTCACGTGACCGTGGTGATACACAAGTCCAGGTTCTGCAGGCAGGCTGAAAACAAGGGCCTCTGATGAAAGTCCAATGATGGTCCTTGATGAGTTTCCAAGGAGATGCTGGCTGTCCAAAGATGAGCTGGGAAATTCTCTCTGAATTTTGAAATCACTTGCCCTTTTAAGGCATTCAAATGATTGTTGATGGCAATCACCCTGATTGATGCAGATGTAATCAGCCATCCACTCAGTAAACTCACTGGTGACCAAAGTCCGTAAATGTTCTTGTATTATAATTAGCCCAGTGCTTGCTTGACCAAACACCTGGACACAATTACCTGGCCAAGTTGACACATTAGCCTAACCATCACAGTCCAACCCTTGTCAACTTGGCAACCATACACATTGCCTTAAACCATACTTATTCTTTAAGTAAAAACAATAACAGACAAACATCCATATATTTTTACCTAACAATGTTCAATTCTCCTGCGTACAACTGGAAATGCATTAATTCCTTACAGAATAGGGTGCAAGTCCTTGGATAATATTCATTCTTAAACTTGACATCCTTAAATATTATGACATGAAACTAATACAACTTTTCATATGATAGGGGAAAAGTTGGGGAAGAAAACAAATTTGTTTTGTGTACATATACAATCATACTCATAACAAAACAAGGAATAAAGGTTTGTGACTATTACAGTCCTCGTTTCTGAAACTAGTCATGTGGCCAAAGCTCATATTTATCACTACCTTCTTCAACTTCCCATTCCATGTTCCCATTACCCTCAGCAAGCACTTCAGCTGGCTGTGGTTCTTTGCCTAGTGGGGTGACCCAAACTTTCATTCCTGGAGATTTTGGGCCATTGTTTGTCTTGCTTGGATTGGTTTGTTGCAATTTTCCATTGACTTTAATCACAGGGTATGGCGGGACTAGGAGAAGCCCTAAAGGATCCACTGCATTCCAGGCAAACTCTTCTTTACCCCCATTATGTAAATGTAGGCCTATTTCCCCTTGATAGTCAGGATCAATCACCCCAGCCAGTACACTAATTCCCTTCTTTGCCTGTTGATTCACAGGTAAGAGGAGCCCAAGTGGCCAGGTGGCAGTCTTAACTTCTAGTTCAATGGAATCATTGTGTTCCCTGGTGGCAGAACTCCTCCTTTTGGAACTAAGACATGTAGACCGGCAGACCTTAAAGTTGCAGGGACAGGAAGCACAAATTTTCCTAGTAGGTCACTAGGGGTAATAGTGTGTACTGCCACTTCCATTTACACCCCTTGATTCATGGGCCCATTAATCTTGGTTATGTGAGAAACAGCACCATAGAGTGGATGCTGATTTAGAGCATACAAAGCCTCCTGGTGAACATTGCCCCAGCCCTGCAAGGTATTGCCACCTAGTTGGCATTGTAATTGAGTCTTCAAAAGGCCATTCCATTGTTCTATTAATCCAGGTGCTTCAGGGTGATGGGGAACTTAGTAAGACCAGTGAATTCCATGGGTATGTGCCCATTCTCATGCTCATTTGCTGTGAAATGCATTCTTTGATCAGAAGCAAAGCTGTGTGAAATGCCATGGTTGTAGATAAGACATTCAGGAAGTCCATGGATGGTAGTTTTGGAAGAAGCATTGCATGCAGGAAGTGCAAACCCATATCCAGAGTTTCAAATTTGATACTTAAGCTCATCTCTTTCTTTTGTAACTGTATCCAGAGTATCTAGGAGGAGCCAGCCAACATCATTATACATTTTGACTCCACAAAATTCTGTTAAGGTGTTGCAGACACTCTCACCCAGATCCTTACTTTTCAACAGTGTAGAAGTAGGGGAATCCAGTGATGTTGTTTTGTGTATCTCTATTGCAAGCTCACATCATGGACTGTTAGCGACCTCTTCATTATTGGAAAGGGAGTCATTAGTACCCTTGAGTCCAATTAGAGTAGAGAACCAATTACAAAACTCCCAGAACCACTTCAGACATCCCATGTTTAAGACTCTGTTCCTTAAGAACCTCTCCCAGTACAAAGCTTTGTTAGCCAGGGTTCTCTAGGGAAACAGAATCAACAGGAGATATCTGTCAATAATATGAGATTTTATAAGAGTCTCCCACATGACCGTGGGGATATACAATTCCAGGCTCCGCAGGCACGCTGCAAACCAGGGACGCCTATGAAAGTCCAATAAAGGTCTTTGATGAGTTTCTGGGAGACATTGGCTGCCCAATGACGAGTTGGGATATTCTCTCTGAATGTTAAAATCACTTCCCCTTTTAAGGCATTCAACTGATTGAATACAAGTGTCACCCATTGCTGATGGCAATCTCCCTGATTGATGCAGATGTAATCAGCCATCCATGCAGTAAACGCACTCATGACCAAAGTCCATAAATGTTCTTGTATTACAATTAGCCCAGTGATTACTTGACCAAACACCTGGACACAATTACCTGGCCGAGTTGACACATTAGTCTAATCATCACAGGTGGGGAAATGCTTAGTCAATGGGAAGGGGTTGGGGCTTGGGTAAGACCCGAGGGCCAATAAGGAATTATAGGAATGAATTTTTTCCCTTGTATGGCTAGGGGGTGGTGAGCTAAGGGTAGTGAATTCTAGGGATGCGGGAGGGGTTGGTGGTGCCAAGTGGCTCCTTTGTCTATTCTTGTGAGGAAATTAACTGTATCTGAGCACATAGGCCATGGCTTGTTCAGCCAATCACATAGGCTCTGGATGGGGGCTGCTCTATGTCATGGGAATGCAAGTCACTGTTTGTCAACCATTGTAAACCTTGTGATCAGTTAATCATTATAAATCTTGTAAGGAGAAACCTCTAACAACAGGTTTAAATGGAATTCAGGGTCCCATACAGAGGCCATTCTTGGCCGTCCTCTAATCTGTACTGCAGCCACATGATGTGGCAGGAAAAGATTAGGCTTTTCCTCTTTAGACCATCAATAGGCAGGTTGTCCCAATTCCTGAGAAGACATCCCAATGGAGAGTCTGCTGGAATGCTGGAGAAGCCACCCATTATCCTAGGGGATATAAACACATTTATTAATCTGAATGGTGTCCCACTGCTAGACCTGACTGAATGGATTGCTCATAAAGCCAACATCCTGTAGGTTGGGAGCACTGCTCATCATCCCCATGTTCCAGAATTGGGAGTCCTATGTCTCTGGGTGTCCCCAGAGCATTAGAGGCTTTATACCTAGATAAGGGACTGAGTATGAACCTTTCTTTTTGCCTATTCTTGCAGAAGTCTTAGGATTTGGCTGTGAGAAAAAGCTCATTGTATGACCACTTCCAGGGACTGAGTTTTGCAGTTAAACCAGACATTAAGAGGTGCATCAAGAAAATAGATACTGATTGTTCTGTGGCTTACAGAAAAACAGCTTTCAGGACTCTGGAGGTAATGGATTAAGAGGATTGCCAGGGCCCAGGGTGAGAGTCTCGGGGGGCCTTGCTGAAAAAACAAAACCAAGCATAGACAGGCTCTAATTAAAAAGCCTAGGATCACCAGTTTTCATTAGGTGCCAGGGAGCATTACTTGCCTCTTTGTCTCCTGGCTGGCTTGCCAAATATGTTAGCGAAACACTCTGGGTGCCTTCTAGGTTCTTGACTATGTCACAAGATATATTAAAAAATAAATAATAACATTGCAAAAGGTCAATACCTGAAATTACTGGCTAGAGTGGTCCTACCCCTATTTATTGTTACTCTGGATTTAACCTAAACTTTGTGTATGCTTTTACTATTCTGATCGTAATTGTAGATTGAACTCACCCTTTTGTATACTTACTATTGGGATGGTAACCACACCACCCACCTCTGTTTAATACCCATGTGAAAGACCTTGTAAATGAGCTTCTTTCTGTATACCCCTATCTCAAATTCTTGTGACTAACCCTGGTTTGCTACCGGACACCTGTCCATTCTATTCAGCCCCTTTGTATTAAGTAATGAAGGAACCTGTATTCAGCTCCACCTCAGTTATTCATTAGTACCCTGATGATATAAAATATTAGAATTTCTGCCTATCAGGGAGGCATTTTGGGGCCAGAAGACTATTGTGCTCCACTGCTTGCACAACCAATAAAACTTTCTCTCTTTGAAACCCCAGTGTCTCAGGAATTGGCTATAAAGACACACTAGGGGAAAAGAAACTTCTTTTGCTTGGTATCAACAGCATGGCAAAGAAAACCTTAAATCCTCCTCCACAAATTATAATGGAAAAGCCTTAGTCTTCACAATAAATAAATAACCTTAACTTTGTCCCATCTGCCAAGAACCAAACTTCTGATAAAAATATGAGTGGAGCAAGGAAAAAAAGACATATTTTTTTATAAACAAGTGAGTTTATTTCTTTCTGGGATTTTATGGCTGACTCATGGCTGAAAAATTCTTAATTGAAGATATAAACTCTCTATTTGTATCTGTCAGTTTGTTTGATATATTTCCTATCTCCAGAGGATAATACCAAATTAACAAATAAAAATCCTTAAAAGAGCTCTACTCAAATTACTTAAAGACAAATAAGCCCATATATAAATTAATACTCTTAAAGTCTCAGAAATTAAGTAAGCCAAACTTCTAATACTTCCAAAATAAAAAGAATATTCATAGAATTAAATAAAAATGTTTTAAAAATTCATGTGCACAAAATCTAGGTAAACCTTGGCAAACAGGGCTGGTTTGACATTGTTAAATAAAAACAGCTTTGACCTTTGAATTATCAATGTTAATTACAATACAAGCATAGAGTTGTATGTTATATACAATACAAGCATATACTTGGGTATGGTCTTCCTAAATTTATAGAGGTTTACTTACTAAATATGCTAATATTATATCTACTAGATAGTTAAAATAATGAAAAATATAAATTTTGACTAACTAAATTGAGTTTCATTCTGATAAACTTTATTTCAAGAGTTATTGTGTTTGTAGGATGCCAGTTTAAAGACAATTTTCATAATTTTGGGGGGAACATAATATGCAAGGTAGGTAGGATGCATTTTTTTTTTTTTTTTAAGGAAAAGGAGTAGTTTTGTCTTAAAGTAATTTGGGTGTTACAGAATGAGAAAAGAAGAAAATTTAAGAAAATGCTGAACAGATATAGAAAGTTATAGATTTGTATAAATTACGTTTATTTGTCATGGTCAATGCTAGATTAGCATTACACTTAGGTGTATTTATAAAAATTTTTAAAAGAGCTTTCATGTTAAATAGTATATTCATGCGAAACTAGAATTTGTTCTTTTTCCCTGTTAAAATGATTTTTTTTTTTTATGGGTCTGCTCTTAGTGAAGGTTATAAAAGGTTTTTCTGAACCAATTTAGTAATCTGATTAGAAGATATATTCTACTCACCAAAAATATCCTACTTACAATGCGTCCGCACCCATAGGAATGGATTTATTTTAAGGACATTTTTTTCTAGGGTACATACAGCTTCAAATCATCACACTGTTACAATGCAAAATTGCTAATTATGGTAAGGGACTAATTGTACATACCCAGTTTCACCATTCACAGATTTAGGTTGTCTTCCTGAGATTCCTCTGTAGTGATCTCTATATGACCTTCAACCAGAGACTTGATAAATTGGAAGAGACATCATTGAAACACTGCAATAACCCCTTACCAAGTCTTAGTGACCACCACTTCAGCAGTAAACCTGTAAAGAATTGGCCACTGGGTCCAATTTTCACAACTAAAACGTGGTTCAGGCCCTTGAGAGGTTACTCGCATTTTGTATCTCAAGCTAAAATTGAAACAAAGATTCCACAAGCAAGCATTGGATATAGTAAGCGTCTGCCCAAGATACTGGAAAAAGTAGATGATGCCCAAGATCATCAATCAAGACATGCCTGAATTTCCTTATTCCCTGTCTCTTTCTCTTCACTGTCTGTCTAAACATTCTCTTATTCATCCTATACCCCTTACAATAACCAATTTCCATCCTCATTAATACCCTACTTTCATCATGATTTTCTTTTACCTACTCTTTACCCTTCTGCCCTATGTTTTCTTACTTTGAACATAA
The DNA here is from genome assembly GCA_026826555.1 of Tolypeutes matacus. Taxonomy (NCBI): domain Eukaryota; kingdom Metazoa; phylum Chordata; class Mammalia; order Cingulata; family Chlamyphoridae; genus Tolypeutes; species Tolypeutes matacus. The sequence goes on from JAKSZT010054458.1 coordinate 4,534,320, forward strand.
TTCTGAAACCAATCAGAGTCACTGATGGGTCCATGCTCATCACCCCCATAGTCCTAAAACACATATTCTTCTAATAAACATTTCCTTTAAACTTGCAGACTTGGCCCTGATGCTAAATATCAGATACCTGATGACAGAAATCTCCTTTTTGGAATGACTCTAAGTTGTGCCTTAAGTGCCTTCGATACTGGGATTACAATGTGGCCTCTCTAACCAAAGGAATGTGGTATTTTTACCAGAAACTAGACAGATAAAAATGGCTCCTTTGTGGACATAGTAAATGTTCAGTTTCTATATGGCAAGAGTCCTTTTAGTTTCACGAACCTGAAGCACACTGTAGGGCATAAAATAACCAATTACTATCATTTACTAATCTATAAGTAAGCTATGTAGTTCTTCAAGTTTTGGCTTGGCTTACTGATATGTCTTTGATGAACTGAGTTTTGAATGGACAGCTCTGAAGATAATGACTGTGGCAGTTTGATGTAATTGTGAATTCCAAAAATATAATTGAATCATGCTTGTAAACTGATCTGTTAATCTGGGCATGATTAGGTTAGGATTAGGGCGTTAAGCCCCACCCTTTGGTGGGTGGGGAATTGAATATAAAAGGCAAGGCAAAAATGTTATATATATATATATAAATATATCTTAAGAGGTGCTTAGATTACCCAAAATATTACACAGAACCCACTGGGGGAGAGAAATGCAGCCCCGGGAAGAGAGGAACCCAGAAGCCTGAACCCTGGCAAATGCCGGCAGCTGTCTTGCTCTAATACGTGACAATGGACTAAGGTGAGAGAAGAAACCTAATGCTTTATGGCCTGGTATCTGTGGACTTCTACCCCAAATAAATACCCTTTGTAAAGACCAACCCATTTTTGGTATTTCACATTAGCACCCCTTTGGCTGACTAACACAATGGCTGAGGGTCATTTATGATACTTCTGGAAAAACTGGGCTTCCTTTTATATTGTTTATTAATGAATAGCAACTGATCTAAGTACTAATATAGGGGTGGTTGGATTTTTAGAGAGTTAACTGAAGCATAAAAGGCTGAGAATTGACAAAGCATCTCTTTCTCTGCACTTTCTTGACCAAAGAACATCATAAGCAGAGCCCAGATTCAAGGAGTAGGGAAATAAATCCTACCTCTTATTGGGAGGAGATGAAAAGCCATCATGGAAAACTCATTATGGTACTCACTCTCTCTCTAATGATCCAAGTCATTTGGTAATGCCTTTATGTAGTTGCATTCCACACTGCCTCAGAGTTGGTCTTGGAACAAATGTGATATGGCATTTTGAGGTTATGTCTTAACAGCCAGTGTGTTTTTTCTCTTTCTCTGTTGGATCATTTGCTCAGGAGGAAGCCAGGTGTCAAGTCATGAGCAATAGATGTATGGAGAGGCCCAAATATTATGGAAATGAGTTGTTCTATCAACAACACTTGGAAGCACACTTCTGGCCAAGTCAGTTCTTCAGGGATGGTAACTCTGATTAGCATCACTATTGCAACTTCATGAGAGACGTTGAGCCAGAACTTCACAGTTAATCTGCTCACAGATTACTGAACCTCCGAAAATAGGTGCCATAATGTTTGTTGCTTTAAGTTGCTAAGTATTGGGGTGACTTGTTACATAACAATAGATGACTAATACAGGTTTAGATTAGAGAATTTCAGAGAAGAGAATAATTTTGGCTATTTTAGAAACAATCTACTACACGGAACAATGAGAGAGCTAACTCACTTTGTTAAAATGAATTCAGGTCATGCAAGTACCATTTTGAGCTTTGCTAATAGAGGATTAGACCTCTAAATGCCTCTAAATTCAATTTCCTTATTGCAAAATATCTTACCTCATGGGACGCATTATCCAAAGTGATGAAAAAGAAAAACCTTAAGAAAAATGTTTGGTTCCATATCAATGAAGAAAGCACCATTAAGATTTGGGAAGATGGTTTCTTGAGGTAATGTTTACCAGGCGTTTGCGGGGCACTACGCCCCACCTTCTTCCCGGACCCAACTTCCCCATTTCTCTCAGCCTATCACAGCATTCCCTCACAGCCATAACCTTATTTGGACATGTTGGCCTTCTCCTCTAGCCTCCCCCCTCCCTCCCAAATCTTCCCCCCACGCCCAGCAACAGCTTCGCCCTATCAGAAGACAACACGCTCACCCCCGCCCAACTCTGCCTATAAAACCGCACAGCTCTCCCTGAATAAAGGTCTTACCTTCCAGCAAGCAAGTGAGTGGTGTCTCTTCATTTAGTACTGTCAGGGAGACCACAGGGCACCAAACGGCGACCCTGTGACAACTTCTCCTTAACCTCAGTGAAGACCAGGGAGCCGGGCCTGCGCTCTCCTGACAACTTCTTCACCCCCCCCGGCGTTCCGGAGTGCACGCCGGATGGCCCACAACTAGCTCGTGTCGCTCCCCGGGCTGCAGCAGGGCTGATCACCCTCAGGCCCGGGAACAAAGCGGCAGTTTCTCTCTGTTAGTTTCTGGTCTATTGCTATTATTCACATTTTCCTCCCCCCTTCCTTTTTCCTTCTATTTTTTTTTTTTAATAGGTGCTGCCAACTGGTTGCTTCTTTGCTGGGCTTCTTATTCAGTAATTTCCCACTCGCTGCATATATTGATTCTGTATTACAAACTATCGCTTATCCTTCCTGCATCTTTCTGCCTTCTGTTTTCTGTTGTGGCTCTTAGAGACAACATTTTTTCATAGGCCCACAACTTAAGGGTGTCAATTTCTATCCCAACTATTTTGTTTTCTTCTTCTTCTTTATACTTTTTTTTTTATTAGTATTAACTTTTTCCTTTCAGACCTTTCTCTACTATTTCTCTCCCTCCTCATAATTCTAGCCTTCTAAATCACTATATATATATATTCCTCCATTTGTTTTCCCAGTCCATTGTAGGAACTCCATATTTTTTCCTAGTACTCTACACTGTCTACTCAAGTTAATTATTCATCTCATTAAGTCTCATTTTGCCCCTCTTCTAACTTTTATCAATTTTTCTATTATCCTTCTGCCTTCCTTACATCTTTTGATTCCTCTGGCACTAACCTTTTGCCTTCAAGGGAACATAGAAAGAAGCAAGGAAATAAAATAAGAAGAAAAACTGCCAAAGAGAAAACTTAACTCACACGCAGAACCAACAGCTAAATAGAATTCTAGAGCAAAGAGAAAAGCTAATCAACTGAACAAACCCATCAAGATAATATGATGACCAGAGGGCAACAGAAAAATACAAATGACTCTGAGAAACTGGAAAACATGGACCAGTCCAGTGCACAAAATAAAAACCAGGAAGCAATGCAGTACATCGAACAACTAATCAAAGCTATCCAAACAAATATCATGGACCAACTTAAAGAACTGAAGGAAGAGATTAAGGATATAAAGAAGACACTGGGAGAACATACTGAAGAAATAGCTAACACACCTAAAAAGGTAATGGATATAATGGCGAACAAAGACACAAGTCAAGAAATGAAAAAGACGCTGGACTCACATGGCAGCAGAATTGAACAGGCAGAGGAAAGAATTAGTGATATGGAAGACAATACAGTTGAAATCAAAGAGATTGTAGAAAAGATAGACAAAAAGATAGAAAAAATCCAGTATGGTCTCAGGGAATTAACCGATAATGCAAGACGCACAAACATATGCATTATGGGCATCCCAGAAGGAGAAGAGAAGGGAAAGGGAACAGAAGGAGTGTTGAAGGAAGTTATGGCTGAAAACTTCCC
>JAKSZT010054458.1:4548079-4594010 GCA_026826555.1 Tolypeutes matacus
GGCTCCAGCATTAAAAACTCCGCATCAGAACTCCAACATCAAAACTCCAGCCAACTCCTCTGCTCTGCCATGTAGTTTTTTCTCTGAGTCCCCACCCACCAAGGGGCAGTGACTCAATGTCTTTGACATGGTCCAATCAAAGCCCTAATCATAATTTAATCATGCCCAGAGGAACAGACCAGTTTATAAACATAATCCATATCTATTTTTGGAAATCCTAACTATATCAAACTGTCACAGTTATTAAACACTTTTTATATAATTAGGTTTTTTATAGAATTAGTTTATTTACTTCTTAGAATAATATTTTTGTGTGATGTATTACTGATGTAGAAACAGAAATTCAATACTGTTTGGATACTCATCCAAGAGCCTTTTAAGAAATACTCAAAATCCAAAAGCTGTAAGGGGAAAAGAATGAATTTGACAAGAACTTGACAAAACAAAACATAAATTAATAAGAAAAAGGTAAAAACATATGACAAGGTCTGAGAGGAAAAAAATCAAGTTTCTTAATATACAAAGATGTTTTATAAATCAACTTTACAAAGAATACTGAAACAAAAGTAACACAAACAGATAGCATATTAGAAAAAAAAAAAAACTGTATGTGGCTCAATATATGTGAAATGGTTGTTCCTATTGATGCCAAAGGCTACAACTCAAACAATTCAATACATTCATCTCTCAGACTTTCAAAAATTAAAATATTGACAGTGGTGAAAGAAACAAAATCAGGTACTCCAATATGCTGTGGTCAAAGTTTAAATTGGTGAAAATTTTTATACAACAATGTTCTGTATGTTCTGTAGGTTAGATATGCATACAATAGGATGCTGAGCACAATGTAACCACTGGTCCTAAAAAGGCAATCAAGGCTCAAACTTGAAAATTAGAATTCTAAGTAGCATCATTCAAAGACATGCTTGCTAGAAGAGACATTTTTCTCCCAGTCAATATCTTCCTGGTCAGGCCATTTGCCATATTCCCCTTTTTCCTTCAGAATTGGGTTCCAGAAAAATAGCATGAGATGGTACAGTTGACAGGGTGGGCAGCATTTGAATGATGTGCATGCTCACTGAGAATATACAAATCTCTCATGGGGTGAATGGACATTGTAGAGGTGACTGAACTTAAGCTATATTAATAGATTGAAGGCAGTGGACCACCAATATCAGGAGTAGAGAGAGAGAATGGATAGGATTAAGACAGAAATTGATATCCCACATCACAGAGCTGTAGATTGGGGAGGACCCATAGAACCTCTGAAGAACCTGCATATATTTCCCACAAAAGAGTCAACCTGTCATAAAAAGTACAGAGAAAGGTAACTTGTCCTTACCCATACCTAAGGAGAATGCCATTGTAACTTAGTTAATTTAAGAGATATTTATCCTTTTTCATTAGCTCTTTTCCTTCTTCTGCTCCCTAAAACCAGATGAGTTAGAACCTAGGATTTGAGTGTGTGTGTGTGTGGTGCCGCCCTTCTTGATCCCCACACATGCTTCTTGCATGTGTTTGTGACAACATTTAGTTTGAAATTTTAAAATTAGACTAGATTAATTATTGGTAATTGAAGGTGAACAGAAATTTGTGACCCTGATCCAGATGTGACAATGTACTGGTAAGAACAATTCAGCATTACACAATTGAGAAAACATTGGTTTATAAAATGAGGAAAACAATCTGATGTATAATCTTAGCAGTTTGAGGACCTGCAATATAATCCATACTTTAAAAACTTTAATCAGTCTCATGTGCAATGATTTTCACTACAGCATTATCCATAACAGAGGAAAGAAAAGTTATAACTAAAATCTCCAACCATGGGGATGTGAATATTTTCCATACTGGTTATATGTATCATCTTTGAAAAGTGTTAATTCTCAGGATTTTTAATTAGAATTTCTCTTGTAAGATTTATTAAATTATTTTAAAGATATTATTGAGAAAGTCCCATCAATGGTGCCAGGATATAGTATATCCATGTTAATACTTTGAAATACAAGTCTTTTGGTTTTAAGTTATAATATGCCTTGAAACTTAATCATCCTCCACTGTTTATATTACCTAATTTTAAAACAAACTCCTATAAGATCTCCCCTTATTTAAACAAAAATCTCCAAATTTTGAACCACCACTTAAGGATACTTTTTCAAAAGCAAATACCTCAAAGATTTACTTTTATGCTTAAGCTTTATATCTGCAAATTTCAAATATTGAGTATACTACTCTGGTAGGTTGAGACTGTATCTTTCCCAGAAAAGAGCATGTCTTAGAGCTAATCCTTTCCTGTGGGTACAAACATATTGTAGATGGGAAATTTTGATTAAATTACTTCAGTTAAGGGCTTTGGATCTTAATCCTCTTATTGGAGTCCTTTATAAATGAGATGAATACAGACAGACACACAGAGAGAAAAAGTCACAGGATCTCAGAGAGGACCCATAGAAGCTGAGAGAGAAAGCCACAGATGAAGCAGCCAGAAGCTGAAAGCAATGGAGCTGGAGGAGAAGGCAGAGCTCATTAGATTGTGATAGAGGAGTCCAGGATCAACCATAGCTCATCTTCGTGGAGAAAGAGATGCCTGATTATTCCTCGATTTAGATACTTTTCATGGCATCAGAATGGTAAGCTTATAAGTTAATAAATCCCCCTTGTAAAAGCCAACCCATTTCCAGTATATTACTTTGGCAGCCTTTAGCCATCTAAAACAACTACCAAGATATTACAGAATACCCCTGCTCCACCCTTTTCTCCCAAAGGAAAAACAGAAAATAAGCAATATTCACTAACTACTATCTCTTACATATCCACTAACTACAAATTTCCACTATTATGTGGCTGTATGCCCTGTGAAGCACAGCTAATGTACAGGATATTAATGGTTTTCATTAATAATATCAATATTTGCATAATACAGAGATTAATTATGTATGAACTGTGTCACCATCCAAATTCACAAATAAAGGCAATTTGAATAATGACCTATGGAATTGAGACTGATGTATCTTTTCCTTAAAAACCTTCAGTAAATATCTAGAGAGTAGTTCCTCTGTTTTCCATCCTAATTCTTATTATCACTATTTGTTAAACAAGTGTCACTTTCATAATCTTGGTGAAGGGAATTGACTTCTAGACTTTTCCTTCTTCCCTACAGTGTGGAACTCTGACAACAGAGCATATGGCTCTCATACAATTCACATGCCTTTACTTCTGATATTTGTTTGCTGGCAGCAAAGCAGCAGCTCTCCCTAGACTACATCCACCTGTTTATGTCCCAAACACTATCTGCTAATCATACTTCCCCCAGATTAAACAGGTTATGGAACTCTTAAAGTTTTAAATAAAATGCATCATTGAAGCTTTGATTCAACTGGGTGGCTGAGAGCTAAACAAAACAGAAATCTTCAAACCTTCCATTTGTATTCATTTCTCAAAAAGCAAGAATATTGCATCACAAAGGAAAATTAAATATTGACATAAATCAGTCATTTAAATGTTTGCTACATATATGTGCATGTAATTTGTGACCATTATGTTCATGATTTTTTCTATATTTTAGGAAATTAGGTAAGATAAATGGCAAGGAGCATTAGAAAAAGGAGAAGAATACAACACTATAGGTTGAGAAAGTAAAAAAAGAAAGAGTAAAAGTTGAAAGAATTAAAATGACAGAGAGGCACAATAATAGACATAATAACAAAGAAAATCAAGGTAATGAAAGAAGAGTAGATTATGCAGACAGAGTACAAGAACAACCAAAGACTATAAGAGAAGAAGGGAAAGGTGATTAGTAAGTTCTAGATTAGCAGTCAATATACATTGTTCTTGACATATACTTTTTAAAACTCAACTTCATGTCTTAGTAAAATTTCACACTGTGTTGTCATAAATGAATTATCTAACTTCTCTTCACAACTCTTCAGATTGCCTAACTCTGAAATATTGAAAGCAACATTTTGCAAAATGTATTTTGTGAAAATTCAAGTTTCCCAAAAATGCTTCAGTGCTCGAGTGTTTGATTCTAATTAAATCTATTATATATTTTGAATATTTAAAACATTAATAACAACATTCATACACAAGGACATCATATACAAATTCGAATTGGATTCCTACAGTTCTTCAGCAAGAATAACTGTTTTATGTTGTAATTGTTACTATTTGGTGCTATTGCTTTATTTTATGTTGCAAGCAGAATAAATTTTTCCTTTCAATTTCTGTTGAAATAAATTATATTTTGAAAGTGCAAGGAATGATGACAGTAAAAACCATTTCCATTTCAAGCTACTTATGGGTGTGAATCAAGATTCTCTCATACTCCACAGATTTAAAAACTGGAGAAAGAAAAAGAAGTCCAATTCATTGGTTATATTAAAATAATGCCATAATATTGATTATATATATGAACATACAACAATGCACTATCTGTTTTATACTCAATTTTCTGAAAGATTTCATATGAAAAACAAAACAAAAACACACTCACAAACAAAACATTGGTAGAGCATTTTTAAGCGACTGAACCCAAGTCAAAATTCAGCCTAGGAAATGGAGTGTTGGTATTTTCCTTGCTCTCTGCAAAAGGACATTTCTGATTTTCTCTTCATATTCATATCAACAACCAGAACAGAAAAACATTATTTTCTTAAAGAACCAAAACAGCTCATCATATTGCTTCCCTAAGGAAGCTATGCGTTACAGACAGCAAATTAATAGAGAGTGCAGAGTCCTTGTGGTTATTCCTTTCAACATGCAAAACAATTTTCCTTTTTAAAATGAGTTTAGTTAATGTGCCTTTGAGATGATTCATAGTTCACTGACAGCTGTTTACCTTCAAGGCCACCTCAGATAATTTACCCTTCTCTCTGGTCGCATTTGAATTCTTTATAAATATGTTTAGTAAATTCTCTTGGTAACAAGTTAAAGGTTAGGTTGTCTTCTGGCAATGAATTTTCAAACAGGTGGAACACAGAAAAGAAGTTGCAGATATTTTCAAGAGCAAAATTAAAGATGTCAAATCTTAATTGGCCTACAGGCATGACTATTGTTATTGTCTAAACTCTAATTAAGTGTTAAAAATTGCACATTATTTGGTATGTATCTGAAATTATACACCTTTGCTTTTCTTTGTATTCTGTTTCTATAATTTTCTAGATCTTCACTGATTTATTAAAATATGGACGGTAACATGAAGAATTAATGACTGATCTAATTCACAAATTAAAAGTTTTCTCTCTGGTTATAAGTCAAAAACATTTTGAAGACATTTTAACAAGAAGCCTAGAAATTGTGTCTACCATTTAAAGTCAAATTAGAAATCCCTAGTGCAGAAACTATTACAATGTACATTCAGTGTTTATTCATAACAGTGGATTAAATACTATAGGTCACCTATTACAGTTTATAAAATGTTTTGAGTATGTTAAATATCACATTCTTCCAACAATCTAGGAGATAGACTAGACACATTTTTATTATTACAATTTTATAACTACAGACATTCTGATCTTAAGAAGTTCTGTGACTTGATCTATGTTGTATAATTCAAAACTTTAAATCATATTTCTTTTAAAATTGATTTTATTATTGTGTAGACGATCAAGGTAGGACACCCATTTTTTTGTTTGCTCTCTCCTATGCCTAAAATATATTTTTTCTTGTTATTAATTTCTATCCAAGATATTAAAGATATGTTTCCCAAAATCTTATTTAGTTCTGTTTTCCAGATTACCGTATCCAAGGGAACGTAATTTACCTCCTCTCTTTTTTAAACTTTGGTGAGTTTGGGAGTTGGGGTGAATTGAAAGAGGTTAATGGGTTAGGGGTGGAGAAAGTAAGGAAAATCACATTTTATTGTAACTGCTTTGAATCTATTATTCTATTTTTTCTTATTACAAAAATGATTATAATCATTAAATGCATTAAATAAGAAAGTGTTTTCTAAATTAATCTAAATAATGTACTTTCTTTAATAGTCATATTAGCTGTCAATCTTTTCCAGTATATTTTTGAATGTTTTAAAGTGCCTGAATTTTTTAAATATAAATTTAATTGGTTTAATAATCTTAAATATTATCATAGCCTTTTATTATCATAATAATAAAATATTATCCACAGCTACTGCACATAGAGTTTCACTACAAGTTACATCCAGAAATGTCATATATATATGATAGTGACTATAGGTATTAACAATAACTTGAATGATGGTTTTGGTTCTTAATAACTAACATTGTTATTCTAACTAGATGAGATATAAATTATGTGCTCCTTGACAGATACAAGAATCAAGGTTGAAGTAAAATCAAAAGCCACACCTGGCAGAAGAGGAAGAATTTTTTCAAATATCAAGATTGGAGCCAATATTTTTATATTATATTGACGTTAATGCAGGTATAATTCAGCCTCACCAACTTCTACAGAGTGATTTTCTAATGCTTTCAGGAGAAACCAAGAGAATACATATCAGAAAAAATATTTTGCCATACAAAACAAAAGTTTACTTAATAAAATATTCACTTCTACTCTATAAATTTCAAATATATTTACATACATGTAAAGAATCTATAATAAGAAGAAGTATATTAATAATAGCAAGAACACTTGCTAAATACTTCACTATATTAACTTCCTGTCTAATAATGATTCAAAATGATTCAGAGTTCCACTCCTGGCTGTAATGCAGTAGGGAGTATCAGACAAAACTTCTTGCTGAGAGCAATTATCAAGCTGGATGAAAATGAAAACAAATTAAAAAACAAAACAGCTATTTAAAAGAATCAGAAAATAACTATAATAGAGTAGGGTAGGAGGGGTTACGTTCTTGGTGTGAAGGAAAACATATTAATGTGGCTCTTACAATTCTGATTGCAGGGGTATAGTGGCTATCTGTGGATTACAATTTTCAGCAGTCTCTCTGGCCTGGGAAAAGTCAAATGTGTTTTCAGATCTTCTAAAGTAGTAGCAAATAGAGGGCCATAGTGGAGGACAGGGAACTGCTGAGAACTGCCTAATATTCTCTGTGCTGTTTTCTATAGTGGAATTTGCTGATTTTCAAGTCCAAAATGCATGGGGTAAGAGGTGAAATATAACAAGCATAAAGCATCTCCTAGAAGACTAAAAAAGCTAAGCACTGACCTTGACAATTTAGATGTTGTGGTATAGGCAAAAATTGTATAAAAGGGTGTAACAAAAAGAAGGAGCCTAATAAATAATCCCTGCATTCAGTAGAGACCCATGAAGGCCCACCTCTAAGAGAAAGGAGGAAAAGAAATACTTTTAATTCTTTTAGAGGAACTGAATACAGAGTCTTGAATCATTTCAATGCCTAGAGAGGTCAAGGAGATTTACATTAACTCTTATTGTCTCAGAAGAAAATTAAATTTTCTCTGAAGGAAGTTAATAACATTTAGGGACATTATAAATTTTCATCAGATTGTCTGGCAACCAATCACAAAATGCCAGTCATACTAGGTCACAGGAATAAATGAAAGAAAACCAGAGAAAAAACATAAGTAAAATGTGCCAAGAAATGTAATCGGACACAAATTTTAAAATTGTTGTAGGCAAGACCACTGATGGATGCTGAAATTAGTGGATAAAACTGTGATGAGAAAGAGGAGAATTACATGCTCTCAAATTATCTGTCTTTTTATACTTGTTCATTATAAAGAGAAAAATAGTAACTTTAGAGTGGAGGAACTTGGCAGACATCCCTTCAACCAGTAATCAAAGTTAACATAACAAGTTATTAAGATATAATCATATGAGGGAACTCCTAATACGCATCAAGAGCACACCAACACCTTTATGGTTTTCTTACCTTGCCAAAATCCAAACATCAATCATGTCACAAAAAAATATCAGATAAAACCAAACTGAGGCACAAACAGGCTGATCAGTAGTCATCCAAAATGCCAAGAAGATCATGAAGGACCAGTAAAAGTCTGCAGATTAATTGATATTATTGTATCAAGGATACCTTCCTTCTTTCAATAACATTTACATGGTTGTGGAAGATGTTAACGGAGAAGCTGAGTAAAGAATACTATGTGTATACTTTGTGACATTAAATGTTTAAAATTATTTCAAAATTTTAAAAAAGTGCTAAGAACACGGTCATAAACATATCATGAACAGTATCTCCCTATTTATTCAAGGTTCTTTTTGTGAAAATGGCTTACATATTACAGATGAAATAAATTCACTATAACAACCTCCAATAGTGTGTGAGTTTCATGAGGGCAAAGATTTTTTCAGAATAGAAATGTGCACTACTAAAACTTGCTATGTGACAGTACCTGACATAGAGTAGACCCTAAATGAAATCTTGTTGAATGACTAATTAAATAAATTAATTAAATACCTTTTCCCAAGGTAAGAAAATTGCAATGTTCTTTGAAAATTCTCCAAATGCATTGACAAAAGAGTCCTAAGAGAAAAGGCTGCTAGCCCTCCATTGTCCCATTACCTTCATACCTAGGGAAGGAGCATTCACAGGGATATTTCCTTATTTTGGGCAACAGTGCACCCTTGTGATGGAATGATCCTTTCTTGGATGAACCATCGAATTCTAAGGAATTTATACAAAACAGAATTTAGTCATCATTTTTAATTAGTAACTGCTGAATTAAAGCTAAAAATATTAAAAACCATATTTTGAGACTAGAATAAAATCTGCTTCTACCATGGGAGATGGAATTGAGGAGAAGCAATAAGAAAAAATAAAGATTTCTACTCTTATTCTTGTATTCCTCAAATCAAATGCATATATTGCTAACACAATGATTGGGAGTTGGTCATTTCTAACGAGAAAGACAATAAGTTGCTAGAAATTGGAAATAAAGGAATACTTATTGAGAATGGGATACAAATGAAGAGAACTGGTAGAAAGAGAAAGAATCTGGGCATAAATTAGAGAACTTGATAACCTGGCCGTATCTAATGACTTCCTGAAGTCAAAAGGCTATTAACCTCCCACAAATAGGCAATGAGACCTCATCCCCACTCTTATTATAATAAGATACAAAGTATTAGACTAATGAAACAAATCTAGATTTCTCCAATACACACACATTTATTTATTTATCTATTTATTTATTTATTTATTTTGGTTTGAAACATTTACTTTCAGCCCTTTAATAATTATTTAAGCTTTATCTTTTCCTTGGTCTATTATGTACTTACTTTAAGTAAAGTCTGGTGACATGGTTTCTAGAAGTTCCAATTATACAGGGATTTTGCCCCCACCCTTTGAAATTGGCAGGCAATGACACTTGTCAGCAAGCAGAAGTTATTCAACAACTTCCCAAATAGACATAGGTCTCTTGACTATCTGATAAAAATAACTAAATTGTACCCCTTGGGACAGGTAAAATTAAATTTTGCCATACAGGTCCTTCTCCTTCAGTTTATCTTGGGCATCTTTCTATATTAACACATTTAGATATGTGTTATTGTTTTCATTCATCATACTTTACTCTGTTGACTGGCTCTAACATTATTTATTTAATAATTAAACCAAAATCTTGATTATGAAACCAAGTCTGATCAATTGTTGGAACTTATTACCTAATACTGTATGTTCTATCACTTATGACTTTCTGAAATGAAAATTATTTTATAAGTGATTTATAAAAGCGTAATGATATGAACACAATTAAATTATAAACTTTAGCAGAAAAGAATAAATTCATCAACTTTGCTGCTGCAATGGCATGAGGGGACATTTTTGCTTAATTTTACAAAAAATAAGAGCAAGCACCTGAACTCAGTTTCCTCCGAATATGAAACACCTGTCTGCTTCTCATAGGGTAACTTGAATCCCACGCAGAGGCCCTAATAACTGTGATTCTGACTACAAATATCAGGAAAGATTTAAAACAATTTTTGGTTATGATTTGGTGATATTTTAAATTGCTCTGGTTCAAAAATTTCATTGATTTTGCATGGTTGTCTCTATTTTCTCATAAGCTCTACTGGTTTCAGTACCTGATTTTGTAGAAGGTGAGCTTTAAAAGAAAATGCATATCACTTTCAAACAGAAGCACCTCAGAGGCCATATTCTCTTAAATATTACCAGTACATAGAATACCAAATGACACAGAACCCTTCTTAGCACAAATTATTATTATTATGAATTTGATATTATAAAGAACTGATTAAATTAGTTATTTGATAGCTAATTCTAAATTATTGTGAATTAAATGATGCCTGTTCAGTTAAGGATGTGCTTACCTTACTAATAAATAAGCCTTCCTAGCTATTTATAAAGACAGTTAACATCCCAGTTAATTGTGATTACCTCCAACATTTTTTCATTTCTCTATAATTGCTCTCTGAAAATTGCTGTCTTATTACTCAAAACCAATAATACTAAAATCTCTACCTTGTTGAGGAGTATTTATATCCACTGTGTCAGAGCAAGTCTAGGATCCTTTGCCTCTTTTCTTTTCCCCACGAGCAAACATGATTTTAGAAAGAAAAAATAAAATCTCCATTTAAATAGTTTATATACCTCTTAAATTCAGTATATTCAAAGTTGAATTCATTCTCTTCATCCCCAAACATGAATCTTTTCCATTTATTTATTTCATCTGTAGCAATTAATTCATTCAATTAATACTTGTTGGGTTTTATCATATTGTAGACATTGCACTTCGTGCCCTGAAGACACTGTTACTATTATATCCTGTGCCTTCAGAAATTTGCTGTCTGGTAGAAGATATTGAATATCAATCAAATAAACTCATAAATTTATACTTTACTATGTCCAATAATTGTATAAAAGTTATGAGATCTATGAAAGAGGCAACTTTCTGAGTTTTGGAGTTAGAAAATATTCCTCTGAGGAATTTGACATTTGAGCTGAAAACTGAAGGATGAGTAAATATGAAGTGGGTGAAGGGGGGAGCAGAAGAGAATTAATTCCTGGCATCCTGTTTAAGCAGGCAATGAAAGAGAACTGATCACAGTGTGCCAGAGAAAATAAAAGGTGGCTGGTGTCCCCAGGGTGCCATGTAGAAGGGAGAGATCTATGGTCTTTGAGAGATGAGTAGGAATTGGTAGAGCCCCTTAGATCATTTCAATAAAGTTTAATTTTATAGCTAACTTCATTGTATACTTATTAAGGCCAATTATTATGCTTAATATTTATCTTTTTACATTGTGCTTTTAATCCATATAACAACATTCTCAGAGACATACAATTATTATCACCATTTACAGAGTCAGAAACTGAGGTTTAGAGGAGATACTGTTATCTAAGATTGTATAAATTTTAAGCAGTGGAGCTGGAGTTTGAACAGGGGGTGTCCAAATCAGTGTCTTCTCTTTTAATTACTATGCCAGCATCCTTTCATTCTTGTGGCAATGAGAACCTATGAAAAAAATTTAAGCAGAGATTAACAGTGATCACTGTTATCTATTCCCCTCAGTCTGGTTGCCAGCACCTTCATCGTTGGCATCACCACCTCTTACTCCATCCATCAGAAAACCTTGTTTATTTTAGAGACATATATCTCTAATCTAGGCAATTTGCCCACTTTCAATTTGGCTACACTCATCCAAACGATCCTCAGCTTTTTGTCTCAACTGTTGCCATTGCTTCCTGATCCTCTTCACATCCAACCAACATTCTCAATCTTATTGCCCACCATCAGTCAGAATCATTTACTTAAGTAGCAAGTGTGATCATGTCACACCTTCTTAAACACTGTAAGTGCCTTTCAGTTGTACTTACAGTGAAATCTGTTGTCTTCAGTCTCTGATAAACTCTGTATGATCTGTTCATTGACCCCCACTCCAGCCCAATGTCCTGCCATTCTCCCCTTCATTCATTAAGGCCCAGACATATCAACATTTTTCTCCATTTTTCAAACATCAAATATATTCTAAATTTAGTATCACCGACCATACCTTCCTTTGCCTGAGCGCTTACTATGTCTCCCTGATCACCCATTTTCCTGCTGACACTCATCTGTCAGATCTCAACCTTTAATTACCTCCCAAGGGACACAATTTATGATATCCAGGCTAGATTAAGACTCTTATTATTTTCTCTCACAAAAATCTGGGATTTTTTTGTAACTAAATAGTTACTAAATTTAATCGGCAGTAGTTACTAGATGATCATTATGTAATTATTTATCTAATGACTGCCTTCCTTTCCATTTTTTTTTCTCAACTATTTTTGATGGGAACAGGGGTAGTGTATCAGCTTGGCTGCTAATTGACATTGTATAGCACACCCCTTGAAACCAAATAGGCACTCAGAAAAACCAATATAGTCATTACTCCTACCCTGTATTTGGCTATAATAGAAAAACTAGCTTCAGAATGGAGTTCCAGGGTTCTATGCAACACTTGGCTCACTGTGTGAGAAAGCTTATGTGTGATACATGAAAGTGGAAATAGTTTAAATGTCATAACAAAAACTATGAAATTTCCAAACATGAACTCTTTCTGCCCCTACCTGGATTTGCAGTTAAATATTGAAAGCAGGTTACAAACTATGAAAATCATATTAGTAGAACCAGAAGCTATGAATAGGAAAAAAAAAGCTTTAGGCTACCATTTGCTAAGATCACTATTAAGGATTTTTTTTTTTAAATCTTCCAAATGTAATTAAAATAGCATTGTATAACTGAAGGTCAATGTCCAAAAGGAAAATAAAATGTTCACATAGACAATTTACAGACAGTCTTACAATGTGGTTACCAAGTGCTATATAAATTAGGAACAATGAAATCCAGTTATCCAAAAATTAAAGGAGAAGGTTTAAAAAAGGTGCTGTTTTCTTAGACCTGTAAAAAATTAAGTGTGCTTGAGAAGCAGGAAGGTTTGATCTGGAAGATATTATCCCTCTCATTTTTATTGCCTGTTGCTAAAATGGCACCAGGTCAAAACAATGAGATACTCTAGTGATAGTGCTATAAATACATAGATGTATTGATAGAATTATGACACTGCAGAAGCTTTTCAATTAGTATTAGAGTCATTAACTAGGCAGGGAATATATGGATAGTGGCACTTTATTCAATTATACTTATAAAGATGTATTACTGCAGATGATAAGAAGTAATAGAAGCACTTGTATATAACAATACTTAAATGAAATACCAATAAAATGCTGCTTTTTTTCTCAAACAATATAGCTGATAGAGTTTTGCTGCTCAACAACTCTAAATCTTTAAGGGTGAATCTGTTCCCTGAGTGTTCTTGGTTTCCCGCAAGAGTTACAAAAAATTGAGTTTTGTGATGTTAACAAAGCCAGGTAAAACTCTTCCTGCCAGCTTTGCATCGCTTGTTATATCCTTCATTCAATCCTGTGTTCAAATATTATCCCATAAAAGAGATCTTCCTTTGCCACTCTATCAAAATATCCCCCCCCCACTTCACTACCCACCATTGACTTGCTATCCCACTATTTTGCATTCTAAAAGTATCCAGGTTTGTGAAATTTCACAATTCTTAAGCTTCCTCACCACAATGAGGCAAGTGTTGCATATCAATTTCTGATAATAAAAGAAATCTTTGAAAAACAGCAGAACATTTTTTCCCGTAAGGAGAATATCATAATGGAAATAAAAAAGTGATGGATAGAGACCCAATGCAAGCTAGGTAAGCAGAGCATAGCATGTAAAACCTTCAATGTAAGCAAATAGTAGAGATTCAAAAAAACAGCCATATTAGTTGGAGAATGGTGGGCGTCCATGACTAATCGACCAAAGTATATAGTAGCTCAACACAACAGAAGAGTATTTATTGCTCATTTAACAGTCTATGGTGGTTGGTGGGAGCACATAGACCTTTTTCCCACAGTCATTCAGGGACACAAGCAGACGACCGCTCTGCCATCTTTAATATAAGGCCTCTCAGATCTTCCTAAATGTTTCCAGAGCCATCCAGAAGAGGAAAAAGACAGGCCTGGAAGGAACACATTACTGTTGTTCACATCCCATTGACTAGAAGTTAGTGACATCACCATGACTATCTGTAAAGAAGAATGAGAAATTTATCTGTGGTTCCAGATGAGGGAATAAGGGAAGGGATTTTTGTGGTCATCTAGAAGACTCTGCCATAGTAGGACAGCAATTAGGGTAGGTGATAGCTTGTACATAAATTTCTGCTAAAACATGGAATATGTTCTTGAAAAATCATGCACTATAATAACTGGAAGACCACACATTCCACACATTATTGCTTACAATAATACTAAACATGTTGCCCCAGAGGCTTGTAAGTTTTTCTCAATCACTCTTAAAAGTGTCTAGGACTAGATTATGAATTATATAGTGAACCTACCTATAGAAACATTTGTAATTAGGGCATACCACTCAAGCCCTCTGCCCTAACAAACTACAGCTATCATGATAAAAACAGCAGCACAATTATATCCCCAATAATGTTTGCACACAGCATTTTAATCAGTTTCTCTATTGAAGCCTTTACTTTGGGGAAAATGCTTCATCTTTTCACTATTTGAATTCACATAATCTCAGATGTACCCTTCTTGTGAGGATATTTAACATTCCAAATAAAATAAAAAGCCCATCCTTAAGATATAACTATTGAACATATTTTAACTATGCTTACCGCCATCTACAACAAGAATTTATTAAATAGTGTAATGGGTGTTTGACAGGATGTTTTCACTTGTAAGATGGGTAGTAATAAACATGTGTGGATCAGTAAAAACATTGTAGAGGCACTTGCATACTTACATAAACATGAAACTAAGGATCCTATATAAATAGTTTTTAGGCTTTTAATTCCTGTAGATACTGTGCTGCCTGATACCGATTAGAAGGCTCGCTTTCTTCTGCAGCTAGAATATTGTTGTATGTGACTTAAGTGAACTCTTCCAGGTTAAATTGGAAAACCTAAAAGGACACAGACTTGGGAAGTCACTGAACTTCCAGATCATTTTATGAACGCCTTTTTGAGCCTAAATGACAACAACATATTCTGGTATGGCAGAATTCATTCAGAGGCTTTCGTTCATTTCAAAATAGAATCTAGTAGTGGAGAGACTAATAATCCTCATATGCATCTTACAATTGAAGAGTTTTAACCAAAACAGCATCGAATAATTCTTAGTGATAAAGCTTATGTCAGTTTCTAATAGGAAGATTTAGAGTGAAAGTGTAGGTATGGGTGGCTAAGGCAATCGTAAAAGAAAAAAGGTCATTTGAGATAAAAACCCCAAATATTTTTTGATGTTTTAATGTTTTATTTATTTATTTATTTTCAATTTTTTTAAAGAAGCTTTAGATTACTTAAATGTTACATCAAAAATATACTCCACTTCCTCCCCCTTCCACACATTCCCACATAAACAAGACCTTTCATTAGTGTGGTACATTTGTTACCACTGATGAACATATATTGAACCATGGTACTAAGCAAGGATAATAGTTTATATTATAGGTTATAGTTTCCCTGCACAATTTTATGGGTTTTGACAAAATGTATAATGGCCTGTATCAATCATTGCAATGTCATTCAGGACAACTCCAATGTCCCAAAAATGTCCCCGTATTGTACCTAATCTTCCCTCTCTCTCCCCTTAGAATCTCTGGTCACCACTGCCTTATATCAAGCATACAAGTTCTTCCATTGCTAGAATAATAATGTCTATAATAGAATGGTAATAAGTCTACTTTAGTCCATATTTGCTTCCCACCCTTATGTCTGTTCATTCTTCAGTCTTGAAGATTTCAGGATGGTGATGCCCACCATTCCTACAACTGAGAGTGGATGTAGATCCCATAGGGCAGATGGATGGAACTGTGCTTCTTTCATATTCTTAATGAGTATAGTGCTAATTATTGGTTAAAATAAAAGGGGCAAAATAGTCATATGTAGGGAAATTATAAACGAGTCTAACACTGTTACACTGGAGAACATTTTTCCAAGGTACGGCCCACTTACAGGGTGCCAAATTCCTGAGATTTTCTGCCCTGTCTATAGTGTCTAGATGTCTCAAGAGCCCTCAGGAGACCCCTGCTTGAGGCACTGTTTACGTGGCAGTCAATGAGATCCTGCTTTGATGGGCATAAGCGTAGTCTCTGGAATAATCTTACTTTGAAATTGCTTAGCCATAAAAACTCATTGTATTTAATATTTCCCCATTTTTGGTCAAGTTTTTTTCCCAGATTCATCTCTAGTCAATGCTTGGTAATAATCTCTTGGTGCCTGGGAGGCTCATCCCTGGGAATCAGGAGGTAACTCTTACGTAATATATAATACTAAGCTAAGTTTCAATTTCACAAGAAAAGGTTCATAAGTACAATCATCAATATCCAGGACCTGGCGTAATGGTCTTCCCTTCTTCATTAGGAACTGCCCATATATTCAGGGGATTCTTGCTGCTTTATTAAAGAATGTAGCAGAACTTCCCAGGATGAGAATTCAATATTGTTTTGGTTATTGTTTGTGTCTCTACCTACCAAGAAAATATCCCATGGCCACTTGAACATATTCATATGCCATAGAGGCATGCCCCAGGTGTACTACCTGCCACAAACACCCTGCACCAGTGATCCTCTTCTACCACCATTGTGACCCTTCTGTGATCCAAAACCATGCCCAAAACAAAGAAAAATAATAATAATAAATAATAATAATAATAATAATAATAATAAAAATAAAAATACCAAATAAAATAGAAAATAAATAAATGTAAGATATTTTTTTTCCTCACATTGATGTTTAACCTAAAGATGTTGCAAGAAAGGAGACAAAGTCAGTTGCACACAAAAAATCCTTCAGATATGAGTAGATACTAGAAAGAGAAAGGCAATTATATAAATGAAAATATAGTGTAAGTATCAATGGATTTTTTTCAGAGAGCTGGTGGATCAAGTTGCTATAACTGTGCATTGTGGGAACAAAGTTTCAAGGCACAACAGAAACTCTCAGCAAATGATCTCTTTATTACTTGTGTAGCATAAAGTGTCCAGGAAAGGAAAATAATCTCTTTCACACTTACACAGCATAGAGTCCAAAAGAGCAGGGGAAGAACTCCCAACGTGGTTGGTCTCCCAGGGTGGCTGAAAATGGCTCCAGGTTGGTGTCAATGGATGACATTTCTGCATGACCCACTTTATGCTGGAGAAGAGAGAAATTTATACTGTTCAATGTGTTTTTTGTCCACCTTCAGGGCATGGGGCCCTGCCACTGAGAATTCCTGATAAGCATCTGATGCTGCTTATTTCCAGTTTCTGGTGTCTGGTTTGGCGAGGCATTTTTCATTAGACTTAACATTTTCCTCCAGGTTGTGGAATAGCACACGATAAAAAACAAGGTGGGTGTTGTGCAGGATGGCCACTTGGTGCATGTTTCTGACTTCCCCAGAGAAGGAGGTATGGGGTGTTGAGGTCTGGGCAATGGCTGCTTAACATATATCTGTGATTTCTTAACAGACTGTGCTTAATAGTTTGGAAAGAGAAATACAGAATAAGAAAGATAACAACCCAATCATCCCAACCCCAAGTATGGTGGATAAGAAAATAAGGAGGAACATAAAAGAAATTTGTTAAAGGTTTGGGAATTTAAAAATATTTTTATTCTAGAGAAATCTTGCTGTGCTAGGAAATATACTGAATGTAGTATGGCATTTTGGAGGACACAGTGGTATTGTGAGTACATGCAGAAGAGAGGAAATCTCAGTCAGAGCCAGAGAAATATGAACAATAGGAAGGAACGATGTTTGACAGCCATAAAAGAAAATCTGATGCATTCCATTGACATTATGCAATGTAATTAAAGCTATCTGGACACTCTGTTAGAATTATAATGTAAATACAATTGTCTTAACTTATAAAAAAATATATAATTAGTATAAATATGATAAGAAATTGCATGTAAAAATGATAGCCAAATTAATTAAATTGATTTAACATAAATATAATAGAAAATATTACAAGATGAAAACACTATTTTGTATATCTTAAAGGAGATATTTCAATAGCTCATGTTAAAGGAACACTCTAGTTCAGCAAGAATAAAATGGGTATTTTTTGCTGCTTAACTGATGATAAGCTGAGAAAATATAGGCTGAAAATCTTTTTGAGGATGGTGAGTGATCAACTTAGTGAATGTGCCTTATCTACCTTGATAAGAAGTCCTCCCAGTAAATTTTGAGCTAGTATATGGAAATGGATTTCCCTTCAGTAATATTAAAATGGTATATTTCCAGGTATTTGCTGTCTTCCTTTCAGAGGAATGTGGAGGTCTGTGGAACACTGTTACTGAGGCCCTCCTGTCCATTTTCTAATATTAAATCCACTTTGCATTGCTTGTATAAACACAAACCGCACATGAGGTACTTTATGTTTTATACATTGCTTTACTCAATTTGATTATATTTGGTTCAGAATGCTACCATCAAAATTTGTGGCTGAGATTAGCCTGTAATTTTCTTTCTTCATATTGTCCTAAGATGGCTTTATTTTAAATGCCATCTCTTAGGATGTTAATAAATGTTAAATCAATTAAATTTAATAAATGTTAAATTAACATAAAATGTGTTTGAAGTTTTCCCACTATCCTCTGTAGGAATTTATGTAATATTAATATTTTGATTTATTCAAAACAATCATACAAACATCAGAGCTTACATTTTTGTGAGAATTTTAATTTACATTAACGTTTATATTAATAATTCTCTATTTCTTCTAGAGTACTCTATTAGAATTCATGTAGGTAATATATGTTTCATATATATTTAGATCAATATGTATAATAAATTTTCACATTTATTATAATAAAGGTTTTTAAATATATTAAAATTATATTATTTTATTGCTGTTTAATTTCTGCAGCTTCCATAGCTATTTACTTCCACAATTTCTAATATTGTTATTTGTGCCTTCTAGCTTTTTTTATGGTTAATCTTTACAAAGGTTTGCCTACTTAAATAATAAAAAATTATTTTCATTTGTTTGTTCCTATTATATAATTATTTTGATGCAGTTTTCTGCTCTTATTGTTATTATTTCCATTATTCTATTTTTGGTTTTATTATGCTGTTCTTTTTTGTACTTTCTAAATTGAATGCTTGGCTCATTTAGTTTGAACTATTCTCTTTTTTTTATGCTATTTCAAATCTAAATGACTCTTTTAAATACTGTTTCAGCTGAACCATATGTGTGTGTGTGTTATCAATTCAAAATATTTCTATTCTACACCATGAAAATCTTTGTCATCATCAATGGTTTAAAAATGCATCTAAATCTATGAGTATGTATGTATACTTTCCAAGTTATCATTTTACATTTGATTCTAATTTACTTGCGTTGTAATAAAAATGTGGCTATATAACAACAAATCTTTTTAATTTTTCATAAGTGACACAAATGTTTTATACAAAATACATTCTCCAATTTGGTGGTACACTGTCCATATATTTTCCTTAAATCAAACTTTTTAATTTTGTATCACTCCAGATGGGCTACATGCTAGTTCCTTATAAAAAGCTTACGCTAACAATGTGAATCAAAGCAATACCTCTTTTACCCAGAATGTCTTACAACATGAAAAACAGCCAAAAGAAATAAACAATGTGCTTACTGAGAAAGTTAACTTACATTCTGGAACACGCTTCTTATTTTATTACAGATTTGTAACCATATGGAAACCAGCAAAGATTCTGTAGACTATATTTCGAGTAGTGCTTGGGGAAGATATGTTTTGCTAACAAACATACTCAAACTCCATGTCTTAAAACAGAGTCTTGTTCATACAGGGATTAGGAGTCTCCTCTCCATGTTACCCTCATTCAAAGACACAACCTTTGGAATACTCTTCCATTGGGAACAATGAGGCAGGGAAATGAAATCTAGTGAATTGCTTTTCTTCAGTAGGGACACGTAGAATTTCTGCTTATATCATGGGCCAAAACAAGTCATGTCAACATATTTAATTTCATGGAAGGAAGGAAGACAACTAGTAATATTGGTGCTTAACATTAATGACCTGTACACCTGCATATTCTCTATATAACGTGTAATTTGACATGGCTAGGATTTTTATTTCCTTTCTTTTAAATTAATGGCAGAAGAACAATAAAATACCCAATATTTCGAATATGTCTCTTTACAGAACTGCCAATTTTGAGTTGATATATTTTTAAATTTTTGTATTTGTTGTAACAAAGCAAATTCTGGTAAATTAAAATGGTATATTATGTGTTAAGCTTCTTCAACTCAAGTACTATAATTTTACTTAAATAGCCTGACAGTAATATGGCTACTCTGAATTTTCATGGTAATTATTTGTCTGTTATATCTATTTTATTTCTCCATCAAATGGTTTTCAGGTCTACCAGTCAGCCTGGGAAAACTTCAAACATGAAATTGGAACTCGCCAAGGGGTGGAGAAGAAGGAGGGACTAAGAGAGAGATTTGAAAAAATAATGGTTAGTGCAGTTCAGTCAACAGAAAGCACAAAGAACATGATGACAAATATACAAAGTAGCATAATTATTAAAATATTCTAAATGATAGTCTTAAAAGCAGCCAGAGTTGAAAGAGAATTTAGATAACAGCAACAAATATATGGATGGCCGCACATTTCTTTTAGGAAACAATTCAATAGAAAAAAAAGTAGAACAAAAATTTTTAAATATTTAAAGAAAAAGAAAAAACTCTCAGTCAACCAATATATATATATTTTTAATAACAGGGGAATGTGCAAATGCAGTCTGCTACTATCACAAATTATGCAGTCGGGTTATATTTGGGGAAATAGCAGGGGTCAGCACACCCGGAGCACAATGGATATGCCTCACTCTGGGAAAACCACTTCGTGATCATGGTATCTCCACTGCCAGTAAGTATCAACCTAGAATTTTATGTAACAAAATTGTCTTTCAACTACAAAAGCAAAGTAAAGGCTTCTCAAAATTACGAGTAGAAATAATTGATCAATAACAGAAACATCCTGTAAAATATCAAACTAAGCCCTTTAGACCAAAGAAAAGTGAAACTAAATGATAATATAAATAAAAACAAAGGAATTATATGCTGCAGATATGATAATCATAAGGGTCAAATTATAAGATTTTTTTTGTAATTGTTTAAAGCTCTTTAAAAGGTAAATGACTCCTTAAACAAAAATAATATAATCATAGCGCAGGGTTTTTTTATATATGTAGATGCAAAATAAATGGTGAAAAGAGCAAAAAGACCAGGAATGTAGAAATGAACATATACTATTATGTACTAAAGGTGAAGCAGTGTAATATCACCTGAGGGTAGATCATGAGAAGTTAAATAAGTATATTTTCAATCAAAGCGACCACTAAACTCCACAAAGAATCAGAGCTAATAAGCCAACAGAGGAGATAAAGTGAAACAAAATGTACTAAATTCATACAATGGAATATTACTCAGCTGTAAGAAGGAATGAAGTATTGACACATGTGATAACATGGATGAACCTCGAAATCCTTCTGTTGAGTGAAGTAAGCCAGTCACTAAAGGACAAATATTGCATGATCTCACTATATGAACTGATAATGAACAGACTCACAGAAATAGAGTCTTGAAGGTATGTTACCAGGAGATAGAAAAGGAGTAGAGAGTAGTTAGCAGATGCTCAATCTAGGCAGAATCTATAAGGTGAATGGGGGTGGTTTGGCAGTGGATGGGGTTAATCATGGTGCAGGGATGTGATTGGGGTCAACGGTGTTGGAGTGTGAAAGTAAGTGGGGTTGGAGGGGTGGGTTGAGTTATCCATGGAAATGAGGTGAGGGCTGGAGGAAGGTGCACATGAACTCTGGGGAAGTGGAGGTCTGTAGTTGAAAATACAATTGAAGGGGGAAGCAGATGTAGCTCAAGCAATTGGCCTCCCACCTACCACATGGGAGGTCCATGGTTCAGTTCCTGAGTTCCTGGTGCCTCCTAAGGAGAACCTTGAGCTGACGTTATGGGCAGGCATGGCAAGCTGCCAGAACAAGATGATGTAACAAGAGACACAAGAATAAAAGCATAATGAGAGACACAACAAAACAGGAAGGAGAGGTTCCTGGTGCCTTCTAAAAAGTATGAGCAAGATGGCAAGCTGGTGCAATGGGCAGGCATGGTGAGCTGACTCAACAAGATGATGCAACAAGAGACGCAAGAGAAAAAACATATGAGAGGCACAAAAAAGCAGGGAACAGAGGTGGTAGAAGTGATTAGGTACATCCTTCACACATTGGAGGTCCCAGGTTCAGTTCCCCATGCCTCCTACAGAAACAAAGAAGACAAAGAGACACAGCAAGTACAATGAGGGGTGAGGAGAGATAAATAAATAAAATGAATCTTTAAAAAAACACAATTGATGGAATTTTTTTGACAATAATAGCAGAAGGAAGGGTGCACCTGGGGCATGCCTCTATGGAATATGAATATGTTCTTCTTGTCATAGGGTATTATTATCTGAATGGATGGAGACACACAAAATAAACTAGAAAAATAGTAAACTCCTATTCTGGGGAGTCCTACTATATTCTCAGGTAGAGGGACTAGAATCTCTCGAGTATATAGGCAGTGCCTAATAAAAGAAAACAGACCACCAATATGCAAAACCCTAAATATTAATGCTTGTACTTTTGAAACTTCTTCTAGTAAAACTGAAACTTAGCCTAATAATAACTATTGCCAAAGAGTTACCTCCTTGTTATTCAAATGTGACCTCTCTAAGCCATCCTCAGCAATTAAAAGCATTACTTTCCATCCCGGCTTGGAAACTGGCTCCGAGGGATGAGGAAGTAATACCATGTACAAACCAGTGATGCATTTGGAAAAATAAACCTTGACCAAAAGGGGGAAACATTAAATACAGGAGTTTTTACAGCTAAGAGATTTCAAAATGAGTTGGGAGGTCATCCCAGAGGTTACACTAATGCCTATCTCAGGCAGATTTCACTAACTGCCACAGTGAACAAAGACTCAAATAAGGGTTTCTGAGGGTTGTAGACACATCCAGAAGCTATAGAAGCACAGAAGGCACAGAACCGCTTGAAATCAACATCCCTTCATTGGGCTTTACCTTGTGAATATATGGCAACCTATTTCCGCAATGTAATAGACTCATTTATAATTTCTTTACACATGATTCTTCTACCCCTTTTATATGCAACTATGATTAGCACTATACAAGAATAGAGAACTTCAAAAATGTATTGCATACAATGGCGCAGAGAATGACGTTTGTCTTATTACTATTTCCATTTAAGACTCAAAAATCAGCATCACCCCCATGTAGCATGAAGAATTTCTCAAGAAATGATTTGTTATTAGTGAGAGCTATTACATAGTAGACAAGCCTGTGTCATGAAATCTCCACAGAAATCTTCCATCTGTTCATATTCTGATTGAACCCTGAATCTCAGTTGTGTTATAGCCAGCACCTCCTCTCCAGTTCATCAGACTTGCCCAGAACAATTAACAAAATGATGATGTTAAACAATCCCCATCCTAAACAACAGAGAGTTTCTACAACTGCAAGCAAAACAGTTTCTTTCATCTGCCCCATAAGACCAAAGCCCTCTCTCAATCTGAGGCAGAGCTGTCATCACCATCCTAAAATTCTCAAGGTTGAAGAATGAACAAATGTAAGGAGAGAGTGCAACCATAGACAAAGAAAACTTACTAATACTGTAGTAATGGAAAATCATGTAACATTGATATAAAGATAGTGGTTTTCAGTTTCTGAGGGGAGGGGAAGGGAATAATAAGTTGAACATAGGACATTTTTAAGGCATTGGAATTAAGTATAAACCACAATGTAAACTATAGACCATGATTAGTAACACTGCTTCAATATTTATTCATCAATTGTTACAAATATACCACAATATTGGATGATGTTATTAATAAGGGAACATGTGGGAGGGGAAGGTGGTGGGATTTATGGGAATCTATTACACTTTCAATGTAACTTTTCTGTAATCTAAAACATCTTTGAAAATAAAGTTTATTGTATGAAAAAAATTGAAAGAAAATTTAAAGGGATAAAATCAATTAATTAACAATATTCATAAACAAAAAATATTATCACCCTAATATATATAGAAAAAGCTGTTGATAAGATATAAAATTAATTTATAATAAAACACTCTATAAAACACAAATAGGAAGGAACATCTTCAACTTGATAATTGAAATCTATGAAAACCCACAGTTTATATATGAAGGAATCTTTCTCCCCTAATATTAGAAATAAGGTAAGAATATGTTCTCATCAATTCTATTAAATATTGTACTGAAAGTTATAGCTAGTACAATGAGCAAAACAAAGGGAAAAAAAACCTGCATTGGAAAGGAAAAAGAAAAGCTGTATTTCTTCATGGACAAAATGAATATCTATGAGGAAAATTCCATGAAATCCATACAAAATCTGAGAACTAATAAGCAACTTTAGAAAGGTGTCAGGATGCAAATATAATATAAAAGAAGCAATTGTATTTCAATATATTAGCAGTGGACAATTGTAAACTGAAATTAATAAAATATCATTTGCAATAACATAAAAAACAAGAAACAATTAGCTATAAATCTAATAAAAAGATGTGCAAGACTTGTTCACTGAAAACTACAAATTATTGCTGAGGGAAATTAAATAATATCTAATATTAGAGATTCACTGCATTTATGGTTTGATAGATGTAATATTTGTATGATGACCATTCTATCTAAATCAGCCTATAGGAACAGTAGAAATGCATTCAGTAACTCAATCTCTGCCTCTCTTACTTGGCCATCTGTCTTTTCTGCCTCCTCCTCTGTCCTATTCTGATGTGTCCATACTTTCTCTGCATGCAATGTCTCCAGTCATATTGGATTAGGACCCATCCTAATTCAGTTTGGCCTCACCATAATTAATAGGAACTTCATAAACCTTATTTACAAACAAATTCATACAAGACTGGAAGTTGAGACTTGAACATGTCTTTCTTGTGTGCTTGATTCAAACCATAACACACAAATCAAACAAAATAGAGTCCAGAAATGGATCCACACAAATAGGGTCAACTTATTTTTGAAAAATTTAGAAAGTTAATTCAGTGGATAGAAGATAATATCTTTCATAAATGACGCTGAGGAAATAGTAAATTTTATGGAAAAAGAAATTAAGAAAACGGAGGAACAAGCAGAGGAAAGAAAATAGACCACTATCCAGATCTCATACCATGCACAAAATTTAGGACCAAATGGATCACAGTAGTAAACATAAAACCCACAAATTTAAAATGTCTAGAAGAAACAACAGGAGAAAATCTTTAAGACCTTTGGCTAATGAAATATTTATTATTTCTTTCATATACCATCAAAAAGATGACCCATGAAAGGAAAATTTTGTTCAACCAGGCTTCCTCAAAATGAAAATTTTCTACTCTTCAAGTACACTGTTAAGAAAATGAAAGGACAAGATAAAGCCTGGGAGAAAATATTTGCAAATCATATAACCAAAAAGGTCATAAATAAAGAATTATAAAGAAATCTCAAAACACAGCAATAAGAAAACAACCTAGTCACATAGGAAAACAATTGAACAGACACTTTATCACAGAATATATATGTGTGCTTGTGTGTTAGTTTGCCAGGGCTGCTATGCCACAGACTGACTGGCATAACAACAAGAATTTATTGTCTCATGGATTGGGATTTTAGGTGTCTGAAATCAAGTTCTTGACAGGCCATGATTTTTCCGGAATCTGTAGTATTTTGGTGCTCGCTTCCTACCTTGGGTTCTTTGGCATGAATCTTTGCTCCTGTCACACAGCTGTCTGCTCATCCTCTGGTTTCTTCTGACTTCTGGCTTCTAATGACTGACTGCATATGAATTTCCTCTTTTTATAAGGGCCACAGTTACACAGATTAAGGCACACCCTGATTCACATTGGACTTCTCTAAAAAGGAACTTTGAAGATCCTATTTACAAATGAGTCTACTCCTTAACTAAAGGTATCTTCAAAAGTCCTATTTACAAATGGTTTCACACCAACAGGAAAGTGAATTAAGAATTAAATGTGTCCTTTGAAGGGTACACAATTGAATCCCCAACTACATGTGTGTGTTGTGAAAATAGGACCAAAAATATCTTAAACATAACTTTTTTTTATTCTTTCTTTCTTAAACCATAACTTTTAATTATAGATATGTAAGTTAAGATCATGAGCTACAACTACACCAATATTTGAATATCTCAAAATTTGAAATGGTCTGATCATCATACCAAGTATTGTTAAGAATATTGAGATCCTTGATCTCATATGCCACTACTGAGAATATAAAATAGTGCAACCATTTCCGAATTTGTTTTGGCAGATTATGAAAAACATGTACATATAACCTACCATGTGAACCACCCAAACCTCCTCAGATATTTACACAAGAGAAATGAAAGCATAGGTTTATGCAAAGACATATATGAAATTTCATAACAGCTTTATATGTAAGAGCCAAAAATGGATACAACCCAAATGTCTACCAACAGGTGAATGGATAAACAAATTGTGGTATATCCATACAATAGTATCCTGCTCAGCAATTTAAATGAAAACACTAATAACACCTGGAACATCATTCAGGGGTGGAATCTTAAGATCACTATGCTGAGATAAAGAAGCCATACAACAAAGAATACATATTGTAAGATTCTATTTATGTAAAATGCTAGAAAACCCAAGCTAAACTATATTAACAAAAGTCAATCAGTGGTTGCCCGTAGATTGAGGAGTGTGTGAGAGGAGTGGCCAGAGGGAGGGTATAAGGAAAGCTTGGGGAGTACTTGATATTTTCACTCTCTTCATCACGGTGATTGAAACATGTCAAAATTTATTTCAAGTAAAAATGTATCAAATTTTATGTTTCATATGTGTGCAATTTATTATATGCCAATTATTCTTTAAAAAGAATAAGTAGTTTTCTATTCCTACTGCGATAGATAAAAACAAATTTTGTGGCATAAAACAACACAATATTTTCCCTTATAATTCTGGACTTCAGAAGTATGAAAGGGTCTCACTGGGCTAAGTCACCAAGTCTGTGGTAATTTGTGATATCAGCAATAGGGAAAAGCACAGTGTGGTGCCTTGGAGCCATGTACTCCAGGAAAACGCTCTTAAATTTAATCCATTCCTGTGGGTGTGAAATGGGACCTTTTTTTTAATACACAGGTGGATTCTATTTACTTCATTTTCTTAAAGTATTTTTCCAAGTATTTTATTGAGAATTTATACATCTATATTCAATAGTGAGATTGGTCTGTAATTTTCTTTCCTTGTAGTACCTTTTTTCTTTTTTTTATTGTGGGTAAAAATCAAATTTTTGATGTTAGTTCAGTTGAGGTGTGGCCCAGATGAATCAAGATGGATCACAATTCTATTACTGAAAGTCAGATGGAGCAGCGAGAAGCTCATGGTCTACAGAACCCAGAATAGAAGCCAGGAGAGGCCACTGTGTGCGTTGCCATGTAACAGAAAAGCAAAGGACCGAG
This sequence comes from Tolypeutes matacus, assembly GCA_026826555.1. Lineage (NCBI taxonomy): Eukaryota > Metazoa > Chordata > Mammalia > Cingulata > Chlamyphoridae > Tolypeutes > Tolypeutes matacus. Next base: position 4,575,578 of record JAKSZT010054458.1, read on the forward strand.
GAATGCTGGCAGCTAGCATAGAACGCGACACTCTTCTGTGAGAAAGCATCACATTGATGACACCTTGATTTTGGACTTCTCCTATCTTCAAAACTGTGAGCCAATAAATTCTTGTTATTTAGCAAACATCCTGCATGGAAATTAAAACATGGTTTCCTTGCCTTTTTCAGTTTTTAGTGGATGCCCATATTTCTTGGTTCATGGTTCCTTTTGATCTTCAAAGCCAACAACGACCTGTGAAGTCTTTCTCATGGGTCATATATCTGATTCTATCTCTTCTTCCTCCCTTTTACCACTTAATAGGACACATGATTATAAGGGCCTACCATGTAAATCTGAGATATTCTCACTATCTCAAGACTGGCTGATTTACAACCTTAAATCCATCTGCAAGTTTAATTTCCTCTTGCCATGTAACCTAAAATATACATAGATTCTGGATGTGGACTTCTTAGGGACCATTTTTATGTTTACCACAAAGGTTTATAAATCGTGTGGAAGCAAAAATTATTTAAATTTCCATAATATGTCTGTATGATTTATTCTTTATCAAAATGTATTAATTTGAGGTAGAAATAATCTCAGAAATAATAGTACTGACATAAAGTTTGAATGATGAAAAAATGCCTACTGTTCATTTATTCAGTCACATTTTTCTGTTTTATTTATTTTATTATTCATGACATCATGCTATGTTTCATTTTCTAAGTTTCATTTTATTTGGTGTGGTGGTGAATAGAAAGCTGAAATACTGAAAAGAGTTGAAAATTATAGCAAGTAATGCAAGTTCTACATTTTAAAGGACATGTAATTATTACTATCCTTAAATGATACTCTCTCATAATATGATTTTTCAGTTTTTAAGGCAAGCTGTTATGAGCAATTTATTATTGGGGTATTGTGTGCTTGTAATGCTTGATTGCTGAAATGTGCAACTGATATTTCTGTTTACTTCAATATCCTGCTCTAAAGCAAATTTATCTCCTTTAAATTTTCTTTAGAAGAGGGAGTAGGGAGGAAATGTCAAATATATAAAACTATTGTAAATTAATTAGTTATGCTTAGCAGTTTTAAAATGTTTATGTTTTGAATATAATCATATGTAAAACAATATTATACATAATATCTTTATGCAATTTAGAGAAATATATCACCTTAGAAATCAACCTAACTAACTGCAGTTTTAAAGTTTGGTGAAATTTATAGTTTTAACATATTTATATTTGAAGCAATTAATTTAAAATTAATCCCTAAGGATGGGCAGACTTAGTATTTATCTTTTCTTATCCTATACCACATAAAGCTTTCACTATCTCCCTAATGCATGCCTCCTGAACATTATCTCTGTATTTAATTGTGTTCAAGTATCTGCTATGTACTAGTTATGTCCATCATAAAATGTGTTAAGATAGTTTTGCATGTGTAATAAGAAAAATCTAATTTAAAATTTAAAATGAGGGTTGTGAGTTATTAAAAATAAGAAACTTGTGTAACCAATAAGGGAAAGTCTTCAGTGATTTTGAATTTCTTCATCGGTATTAAAGTTCACGTGCTGAGGAAATGCCAATCTTAAAATCAAAGTGAAAAATCTTTAAGCTGGAGCTCACCTAAGATTTGCTAGACTAGAGAAACATCTAACAAGAAATCCTTGCCAAACAATTCAACCATGAATTCAGAAATTTGCCTAATGAACCAGTACTTTTAAAAAATTAGTAGACATTTAATATTTTAAGATGTTCTGATAATGTTAAGAAAAAATTTATAATGAGTAGTCAAGAGTTATAGTAGACTATTTTTCAATAGATTAATACTTGCTAAAACAAGTATGAGGTAAAAGTAGTTGCTGTAAATTCCATTAGACTGGTCAGTTTCTATTTGCAATATAACTGTATATATAATTATTATGACTAGGTTGGGTCAAAAATAACTTTGATTTTTTTTGTTTTGTTTCGTTTTTTACAACATTCAACTTTAGTATTTTTACTATTATAATATGAAACTTTCCCTCCAAATTCTTCAATAAAAACTGCTTTTCAAAAAAAAAAAAAAACTTTGAATGTTAACTAAAACGTGCACAACACAAGATGATGTGTCATTATTTTTATATACTATAAACAGGAGTGCACATGACAAAGATGAATGGAAGATAGATGAAGAGATAAAAAGGGAGTAATTTCTGGTGGTTTATAAAATTTCCATTTAAAAAGTCAGTATTAGTCTCATAACATAAAATGGAATTAAAAGTAGTTTAAATTTTTTTTCTTGCAAAAAAAACCCCAAGAAACTATGAATTGCTATTGGGGTTTTCATAATGGTAGTGGCATTTAGAGTTAAGGAGTAAGAAGTGGGCCTTTCTACGGTGGAGTAATTTGGAGAAGTTAGTAGTTCTGATTATAAAATGGATGTCAAATTTGGAATGGAGAAATTAAAATAAATATCCTCTGAGGACTATAAACAGTAGAAAAACCCTGGGCTGAAAATTTAAAAAAATGAATATTCCAAGCATCATCCATACCCATTATAAGAGTGGATGGTACAACACAGCTATATTTGCTTCACATCCAAATTCATCAGTTAGTTCTTAATTACATCAAAGTTTAAAATATAAAAATATTACATATTTTCCAGGGGATGACTTTAGAAATCTTTGTTATGTTCTCTTTTTGAGCACAAGGTGAGGTTATGTAATATGTGATTTTACTAATTCTTCATGTGAAGTTATTTATAACCACTCTCAAGAGGAGAGGTTGCCCCGGTCATGGCTTTAAGCTGGGACATGAAGTTACATATCCTTATTACCTCAGGGATCAATATCCTTACATCTACTATCTAATTCTAATGCTTAAATCCCAACAATTCTTCAGCTTTAGAACTGCTCAGTAATTTGTTTTTCTATTACATTTGTATTCCACAAATATGATTATCTTGTATTGGAGCCTAATCCTGATTTTTTTTTCTTGTATATTATATCGTTCAATGTATGTGTTTAAAGCAAAGTAATACAAAGATAACTCTCTACTTTTAATTTGGTCCAGAAGTTTCAAGTCATTCTCAACTTGCTATAAAGAAAATCTTCAGTACCAAGGATACATTAATTGGTATGTATTTGGAGTGTGGGACCAGTATAGAAGAAAACAAAACCACATCATTATAAGCATTGAAGGATAAGTGTTAAAATATATATCATGACTTTTGTGAGTGTTTGGGGAGATGGGCATGGTAAGGTAATGCTGTAGTTTCATCATGATTTCTCTATACACCTATAACCTTTTTACAAAAAATTAAAATTAAAGCAACATAAAAAATACACCACCACAACATGTACAAATAGTATACAATTTTTAAATGAATTTTATTTTCCAATATAAAACTTCAGTCAAGAAAATGATTGCCTATACTATAAATAGATAAGATATAATATGGGAGGAGCTATTTTAAATGTACAAATATTTAAAAGGATTAATACCAAGAATATGTAAAAAAAAATCTGAAATAGCTGAAATAAAGTAAAAGAACCAATAGAAAGCAAAAGGTATGATTGCCAACTTTGAGAAGAAAAAAATGGCCAAGAAAAGCTGTTCAACCTGGAAATGACAAAGGAATGAAAATTAAATGAAGATAGCATTTTATATTTATCCAACTTCAAATATTTCAAAGGTAAAATAATTCTGCATGTTGACCAAAATATGGAGAAAAAGGAACTTTGTTACAATTATAATGGAGGATTTTTATACTGAGGCAATAAATTGGTAAAAACCCTTTGAAGACAGATTTTTTTATGTATCATTTGAAGGCTACTTTGAAATGCTTTATAACACCAAATAGTATACCTGAGTAAATATTACAGAGAAATTCTTTCTTATGCACAATGAAACTTGTACAAAAATATTTACTGGAGTATTATATGTTATACATTTGTCAAACAAATGAAATATTTACTGGAATGTTTTATGTCGTAGTGAAATTCTTAAAACAAGCTAAAGTTTCACTAACAGGAGAATAAAGAAAAAAATAGGTTTTTCATATAAGATTAAATTTGTACAGAAATGACAGTTGAGGTATATATATCAAAATGAATGTTTCTCAAAAATGATAAAAAACATGTTGCATGATTATATATATGTTAATATTATTTACAAAATAATTAAAACCTGTGTATAGATGCATTTATAGCAAACTTGAAAAAACAATAAAAGGAATTATGAACTCTGATTTGACAGTTGTGGACACTTCTGCAATGGAGTGAAGAGAATTTAACCAGGAAGGAGTTCATAGTGCATCTCAAATATATTAGTATATTTTATCCCTTAAAAATCAGAACAAAACAGGGTAAACAAAAGGACAAAGAAGTAGCACAGAGTATCTCTACTTGTTAATTTTCTTTTCAAAATTTCTCAGTTTAGTTCTAGTGCAAGTTTAATTGCTACACTAACTGATTCTTCTTTCATTATTTGGTATGTGTGATATAGCATTAAATCTAGGCAGGAGTGGTTACAAAGGAACTTTATTATACTTGAGAAGCTGTTTACTAAACTGTGTTTCTTATTATAATAATGATGTTTTTTATTACAAAGTATTAAGTTCCAATTTACCTTTCCCTAATTGATTTCCGGAATTTACACAAGCATTTGCATTTTGCCCTGGACAGGTGGTAAATGTAATTCCTCCCTTTGTGAAGTCAGGTACAGCCATGGGATTTATGAGAGGCATGGAAAGATGCCCCCCAAGAGACTGAAAGAGACAAGTCCTAGAGGAGAGAGGAAAGAAGACCCATATGCCTGATTGCTGACAGAAGAGCTCAGAGAGAAAAGAACCCTGGCCGAATGGGTAGAGACAGACAGAATTGCCATTATGCTTTGTCGTGTGCCTGATAACCCACAGTTACAACTGGGTAAAGAGAGCATCTCTCAAGGATGCCTTGATTTGGCCACTTGCATGGCCCCAAAACTGTAAGCATTTAACCTAAAAAGCCTCAGTATAAAAATCAATCCATTTCTGTTATATTTCTCCTGGCAGCTCTTAGCAAACTAAAACAGAAATTGATATCTGGAGAGTGGGGTGCTGCTGCTATGTAAATACCAAAAATGTTGGAATTGTTTTATAAATGGGTAAGGAGTGGTTTTTGGAAGGACTGACAGATGCATGAAAGAAAAGTTTTAAATTGCTTTGAAGACACTGTTGATAATATGAAGACACTAAAGATAGTTCTAATGGGGTCTTAGACAGAAATGAGGACTATCATTGCAAACAGGAAGGAAGGCAATCTTTGCTTTAAAGTGGCAGAGAACTTATCAAAATTGACTCCTGGTGATAGATGGAAGGCAGAATTCGAAAGTAATGGACTTGGATATTTGGATGAGAAGATTCAAAACTAAATGTAGAAAGTATGGCCTGGCTTCTCCTTGTAGCTATAGTAAAAGCTGAAAACTGAAATCTTAGGTATAGAGAAACCAAAAATTGATGGTTTGGAAAATTCTGCACTTCCAGAAAATGAGAGAAGAGGGCCCCACATGAGGACTTAACTGAACATAGAACCAGCCCATCATTACAGTGTAAATCTGAATTGGAATCGCAGTAATCCAGAAAGGATTTGTAGAAAGTCCTATTTTCTGAAGGTTGGGAAACCTTTGAACTGCATGCAAAGCCAACAAGCTTTATGTGATATCTGTATGAATGAGACCACTGCCAGCCTGGACTAAAAGGGAAGAAAAGGGAGAGATTGAAGGAAAAAATTACTTCAAAGGCAGAACCAAGGAAGTTGATGTCTTGTCTTAAGCCATCTTCTCAGACCAAGAGAAGGACTTCACTTTATACACGGAAAGGGTGAGTTTGCCCCAGAATTTGAACAGTGTGGGCCTTCTGCCCCATTGTTCAGGGAGAATCCTGCCACTTCAGGCCTCACAGAACATGGAGCTTATGCCGTAGTGGTTGGAGAGAGTTTATTTGTAACCCTACTGCTCTGAGAGCATTGGACATGTGCCCTGGAAATTGGGGAGAGTGTGGCCATCACCCCAGTTTTCTTTCAGTATCGTGGGCATCATCCTAAACGCTGTCTGACACAGCTCCTTTGACTTGGCCTACAAAAGAATAGCTGCTTGCTTCTGCAGTGTTCACGGAGAATGGTCCAGATATTTTGTACCATGTCCTCAGCAGTATTCTGGTTTTGTGGAATAAATCTGAAGAACATGAAAAAAAAAAAAATAGTTGAAGCCTAGAACTTAGCAACCCCTCAGATGTTTGATCAGAATGGAGCTGAGAAGATGGTTGGAAAGGGTGGGGCTGCTTCTCTGGGCCCCAAGGAGAAAAAACAATCATTCTATAAATGAGTCTCAGAATATGAAAATCTAGTGGAGCATATCCTGTAGGTTTTCAGAACTGTTTGGGACCCATGACCACTGTGTCTCTTCCAATTTCCCCCTATGGCAATGGGAATATATATCCTGTGACTGTCCTTCCTTTTTTTTATTGGAAGCAGATGACCTGTTTTCTAAGTTTCACAGATCTACAGCCAGGTGGGAATTTTGGACCAAGCGAGGTTGCATTCCTATAACTGATTTTTATGAGATTTTTTAATTAGCATTCTTACTGAAATGATTTATTAACTTTTTTAAAATATTGTGATGGAATGACTGAATTTTGCATATGGAAAGAACATGTCTTTTTGGGGTGTGGAAGATGGAGTGTGACAGTTTGAAGCTTTTTGTGGATTCCAGAAAAGAACATCCTTTTAAATCTAATCCATTCCTATGCATGTAAATGTATTGTAGGTGGGAACTTTTGATTAAATTACTTCAATTAAGGACCTCTGATTGGATTATAGAATGCAGGGTGGGTGTTAATTCTCTTACTGGAGTCCTTTAAAAATGGAGGACTAAAAGCAGCAGGAACAGAAAAAAGCTGCAGGTACAGAGAAACCTAGAGAGACTTAAAGGGAGGTCACGGAGGCCAGAGGCTGGAATTAGCAGACCACAGAGGCATGGAAAGAGGCCCCTGAGAGCCTTAAATGACAAAGCCTGGAAGAGAGCAGCAAGACAAGCTATATGTCTGCTTGCCCACAGCTGAATTCTGGGAGGAAGTAAGCCAGGAGGAGAAGAAAGAGAGTAGAGTCTTCATATTGCCATGTGCCTGATCACCCATTGCTGAGCCTGGAGAGAAAGCATCTTTAGATGAAGCCACCATGTGCCTGATCACCCACAGCTATAACTTGGTGAGAGAGCATCTACTGAGGATGTCTTGATTTGGACACAAACATGGGCTCAGAAATATAAGCTTTTAACATAATAAATTTCCACTATAAAGGCCAACCCATTTTTGATATATTGCTCCCAGCAACTCTTAGCAAACTAAAACATGATTTTTTGGACAGTGAAGTATTTACAGAAGTGGTGATTGTCATACCATAGCAAAAACTTTACAAAATTATGTACTATTTGTCATTCAGTTTCCCTGCTAATGTGTTAGTGGAAAAATGTATGGAGAATAAAGCTCCATCAGCCTGAGTCTCTGAAGAAAAACTACAAATAGTTTCCTCAAACGTATTGGAAATGTTGTATTGATAACAGATAAAGTGGTTTGTGTTTTGTTTTGTTTTTTAAGACACAGTGATTTTGGAGTTGTTTATAACTACAACAAAATCTAGAGTATCTTGAATAATATACTACCAAATCCTTCCTATTTCCAGTCCTAAAATATGTCACAGAGGTTTTGAAGCTGTAGCAGTTAAAGTCCTGTTGACTTTGTAGGGGCAAACTGCCATGCTGTTCAGAGGCATGACACTTGGCAGGGATAGGTGGGCAGCTTCCAGGAGCTGAGAATAGTCCCAACCAAAAAATATGACCTCAGTTTTAAAACCACAAGGGACTAAAATTTGCCAACAGCCTGAATGACCTTGGAAGAAGACGTCAAACCTCACGTGAGACTTTAGCTCCTCCCACCAACATGATTTTAGCCTCATGAGACCTTGAGCAAAGAACCCAACGAACCAACCTGGATTCCTGACCCATGAAAACAGTAAGATAATATGGTTGATTTAAGCCATTAAGTTTATGATAACTTGTTACACATTGATAGAAAACTAATATAATGAACAACACACCAATATATTCTATATGGTCAGCATAATCATGTTAATATTTTTTTTTGTATTTTATTGGTTATTTTTTAAATTATTATTTCATTTTCTTATGAATTTTATTTAGTTATTTTGTTGGCTTAATTTTTGAAGAGTTTTTTTTTAATGAAGATTTATATAAAACACAAAAAATAAGTTTCTCAAAATAATATCCTTACAAAGAGATACAAAGCACAGGTTGAAAAACAATGCTCTAGAGTACATATTTAGTAGTGAAATTGCTGGGTTGTAGGGTATAGGCATATATACCTTTACAAGGCAATGTCAACTTTCTTACAAAGTGATTGTTCCAATTTATACTCCTACCTGCAGTGAATGCAAATTCACAGTGCTCTACATCCTCCTCACTGTTTGCTATTGCTAGATTTTTAAATTTCCTGCTAACCTGGTAGCTGTGAAATAGTACCCCACTCGGGCTTAAATACCTGAAGTTTTCTGATTACTAACAAGTTTGGATATCTTCATACGTTTATTTTGACTTTTCTGTCTGTGTTCTGGTTTGTGGGTTGGCTTTTCCCTTTCTCTATGGAGTCTTTTAATTTAAAAATTCTTAATTTTGCTGTAGTTGAATCTATCAATCTTTCAATGATTCCAGCTTTTCATGTCTTCTCTAGGAAATCCTTTCTTACCTGAAGCTTATATATTTTCCTAATATTCTCCTAAAAGTTTTCTTGTTTTAGCTTTCAAATTTAGTTCAACTTATTTTGGTATGTGGTATGAGGCTGATATCCACTTTCCTTTCATCCACAAGTTAACATCCAATTGTCCATGGACAATTAATTAAACAGTCCATCTTTTCCCACCTATCTGTAACATCTAATTTGCCACATATAAAATTTCCATTTAGATCAGTTTTCTGTTTGTTATATTTTAAGTACTTGCTGGTCATTGGTCTTCCCGTTGGTTTTCCAAATGGTTGTTTCCAACAAAGCAAAAAAGCATGGAGTTTTTCCATTCTCTGTTCCATAGCAAGATAGCTCCCTCTGGCAGAGACTTCCCACAAACCTTGGTATAACTACTATTCTGATGGAGTGGGAAGGGGGAGGGGAGGGGGATGGGAGTAGCCCCAAGCAAAAATGAAACACATTACCACTGAATCTAAGGTTCTGTATTTTTCTTGAATAAATGCTTCTCAATTTGTTGAATCCCTTGTCAATTTCTAGAGTCCTGAAATTATTGTGGTGACAGTTTTGTACAGTTTTGTACTTGCTTTTGAGGAAAAGGATTTACCTTGCTCTTCACTTTACTTTCCAGAAGTCCATTATTATTTTTGCTTTAAACAGTGAATTAAATTTTAAAGAAATTTGAAAAGGAAAAAACATACTTTCATATTTACCATTTCCTGTACTCTTTGTTCTTTTGTGTAGATTCAAATTTCCATCTGGTACTTTATTTCTGCTTGCAGAACTTCCTTTAACAATTCTCATATTGTACATCTGCTGATGAAAAGTTCAACTTTTGATCATCTGAAAAAGTCTTTTTTTTTTTTTTCTTTGAAAAAGTCTTTACTTAACCTTTATTTTGAAAAACATTTTTGCTGGGTATAGAATCTAGATTAACATTTGTTTCCTGTTCAATGCTTTAAAAGATGTCATTTGATTGACTTCTGGCTTGTATAGTTTCTAATGAGATGTCCAAGGTCTTTGTTATCTTTATTCTCTGTATGCTATATGCCATTTTTCTCTGGTTGCTTTTATGATTTTCTCCTTCTCATCAGTTTTCAGCAGTTTAATTATGGGCTTTGATATGTTTTTTGTTTTGTTTATCTTGCTTGGGGTTTTCTTCCTTCTTGGTTATGTGGGTATATGTTTCCATCAAATTTGGAAAGTTTTCAACTACTCTTCCTTTTTTTAATTTTTAATTTTTTTATTGAAGTATATCATTCATATGTAAACATACATAAGCAATAAGCCTATATCAATAGTTGTGAACTTACATAATAAATAAGCATAACATCACACAGGGTCCCATACCTCACTTCTCCCCCAACACCTTGCATTGTTGTGATACATCATCAATGTTATATTGATGCAAGAGCATCATCCAAATATAACTACAAACTATACTCCACATCTTACATTTGGTGTATTTTTCCCCAGTCACCTTATTTTTTTAAAACAAATCAATTTTATTAATACATATTAATAAAGCATATAATCTATCCAAAGTGTACAATAAATGATACTTGGTATAATCATGTCATTGTGCATTCATTACTACAATCATTTTTAAGGCATTTTTATTATTTCAATAATATTAAAAATAAACAAAAAGCAGAAAAACAAGGAAATTGAGGTTTTGAATCACAGAAGAGTCACAACAATAGCAGGAGAGGATCACTGGTGCAGGGTGTCAGTGATGGGGGTATATGTGGGAAGGAGTTCACCTGGGGCATGCCTCTAAGTCATATGAATGTGTTCAAGTGTTCATGGGCATTATCTCAGTGGGTGGAGATCTACACAATAACCGAAAAAATATTGATTTCCCATTCTGGGGTGTTCTGCTACATTCTCTAATAGGACAGCAAGGATCCCCTGAGTGCAAGGGCAGTGCCTAGTGAAGGAAGACAGACCATTATGTCAGGCTCTTGATATTGATGATTGTATTTATGAATCTTTTCTTGTGAATTTGAAACTTATCCTAGTATTATATGCTGCCTGAGACTTATCTCCTGAAAGCCTCCTTGTTGCTTAAATGTAGCCTCTCTCTTAGCCAAATTCAGCATATAAATGTACTGCTTTCCCCACAGCATGGGACATGACTCCTGGCACTGAGGAATTTTTACCAAGAGTCAACTACCAATGCATCGGGAAAAAAGACGTTGGCCAAAAGGGGAAAATGGTAAATACAAATGAGTTTTTATGGCTAAGAGATTTCAAAGTGAGTCAGGAGGTTATTCCAGATGTTATGCTTATGCAAGTCTCAGCAGGATCTCATTGACCACCCCAGGAAACAGTGCCTCAAATAGTGGGGCTCCTGAGGGCTCTAAGAGATATCCAGAAACTATAAGCAAGGCAGACAGCTCAGGAATCCAGCACCCTGTCAGTGGGCCTTAGTTTGGGAAATTATTCTTCCCAGTGTAACAGATTTAGACTGATTTATAGGTTTTCTACACATGGCTCTTCTGCCCCTTTTATTTGAAGTTATAATTAGCACTGTACTCAGAGACTACATCTTTGGTCTGTCCATGTGCCAGTTGAGTCCTGAATTTCAGCAGAGTTGCAACACCTAATCTCCAGTTCATTGGACTTACCCAGGACAACTAACAAGGAGATGATGATGGACAACACTTATCCCAAGGAACAGAGAGTGTATGCAACTGCAAGCAAGATAGTTCCATCCATTTGTACCATGGGATTTAAGCTCCCTCTCAATTAGAAGAAGAGTGGTCATCATCATCTCAAAATCCTCAAGATTGGGGAATGAACAATGGACTAAATTATACTTCTAATTATTATACCTTGGACTTATTATTCTAACAATGGAAGAACTCTCAACATTGATATAAAGGCAGTGGCCATCAGAGGTACTAAGGGGTGGGAGAGGGAAGAATAGGTGTAATGGGGGCATTTCCAGGATATTGGAATTGTCCTGCATGGCTTTCCAGTGACAGAATCAGGCCAGTGTATATTTTGTCATAACCTACAAAATTGTGTGGGACAGAGTATAAAATGTAATGTAAATTATAAGCCATGATTAGTAGCAATGCTTCTATATGTGTTCATCAATTTTAACAAATGAACCATTCTAATGAAGGATGTTGTTAAGTGGTAAAGTGTGGCAGGGGAGGGAATGGGGCATATGGGAATCCCTTATACTTTTTATGTAACATTTATGTAATCTAAACTCCTTTAAAAATTAAAAAAAATAATCAATTTAAACAAAAACAAAAACAACATAGGGGTTTCCCATATACCCAACCTCCTCTCCCTCCCACACTTTCCCACATTAACAACATCTTTCATTAGTGTGGTACATTTGTTACAACTGATGAACACATATTGAATCATTGCTAACCATGGACTATAGTTTTTATACTTTGCACCACACAATTTTATAGGTTTTGATAAAATGTATAATGGCCTGTATCCATCAATTCAATGTCATGCAGAACAATTCCAAAGTCCCCAGAATTCCCCAAGTTTGACTATTCTTCCCTTTCCCTCCCCTTAATGAATTGTGAAAAAATAAATTGTAGCATAATTGGTTTGTTCCTTGACTGCCAAAATGAACACAAAATTTTATGAATGGTATATCTCTATCAATCTCTATATATTTTAAAATTTGGTGCACAAGCAAATATTTATTTGTTGTCAAATTGTGCAACAAATATGGAAGTTACTTTTAGGCAAACATGAAACAAACACTCTACACTACCTTAATATCCACTTTCAGAACATCCAGGAAAGAAGAGAATAAAGAAGAGGACTAGAAAGGAAGGAAAGGAAGAAGGGGAAAGGAGGAAAAGAAGGAGAAAGGAAGTCTTTAAGTATGCAACCAATGAAAACATTAAGGAAGGAAATTAAGGGAGAATTTAATATAATCTATGGAAGAAAATTCTATTAACTTCTTATGACCCTGATTGCCAGATTGTTAGAAATGAAACATACTTAGAAAAATTTGAGTATTTGTTAACATTTCATCATAATTAATAATAAAATAATTAAATAGGATCATGAAAACGGTTGTACCCACTGATAACAAATCAAAAAAAGCTTACACCCAACATGATTGGTAAAAACCTCTCCCTTTGTAATGGCATGTAGTTCTTAGGATGCCAATCAATTCAAAATAAAATATAAAAAGCTTACACAGATGTTATACTTCCCCTCCGAGAAAATTTCAGGAGTTTTATATATTTAATTATTCAGTTTGGCATAAAATGAATTTCAAGAGTTTGATTACAGGGAAATAGATCCTGCCAAATTCCGAGTTATAGATATATGGGACAATAGTAAAAAGCACAGTGTGGTCTACTTATCTGCATATATTTATGAATTTACTTTAGAGATTTTAAGGTACACTTCACTGAATTCAAAGAGATTAACATAGTATCTGGCATGCTGTTTGTATACAATTAATTATCTGTTTTATTTTTCTAAAAGCTGCTGGGAGCAATATACCAGAAATAGTATGGCCTTTATAATGGGAATTTATTAGGTAAAAAGCTTTCAGTTCTGAGGCTGTGAAAATGACCAAATGAAGGCATTGTCAGAGATGCTGTCTCACTGAAGGTTGGCCATTGGTGGTCCTGGACTCCTGCCATGTGGCAAGATACAGTGCAGCTTCTGCCAGTCTCTGCCTTCTCCTCCAGGCTTGCTTACTCCTTGAGTTCAGCTGTGGACAATCAGGCTTAAGGTTCCTCTCTCCCCTCTCCTCCAGGCCTTTCTCTCATCCTCTCAGGATTTCTCTGTCTCTGCTGCTTTATTCTCTGTCTCTGCTTTCAGTCTTCCTTTTATAACGGACTCCCGAAAGAGGCCCAAGACCACCCTCGGTAATGCCTCACTGAAGCAATCAAATCAAAGTTACCCCAACTTTGTCTAGTTCAATCAAAGGCTCGCACACCCTCAGGAATAGATTAACTTTAAGAATATGACCTATTCTGGGATCCACAAAAAGCTTCAAACTTTCACATTACCTTTTAGCTCTTTATGTATTCAAAAATAAATAAAAAAATTGGGCAGAGGCCAAAATTCAGGCATAATGATATCAACAAAGATCCAACTATTGTTTTTTAGGAGGTACCAAGGACTGATTGAACCAGGGACCTCATACTTGTGAAGCCCACACTCGACCACTGAGCTACACCAACTGTGTTCCAACTTTTTTTGATAACTCTCCTTCCCCATTCCTTATCCACACAATCACCCACCTGGTCATTCTCCCCTCACATCCAAAAACTGCCTAAGCAACCAATTTTAAAGATTAAGATTATTTTAGAATTCAGGTTTCCATGAACCAGCTAATACATCAGGCACCATCAATAAGTAATGCCTCCGAGTTGTATATCATCACCTGAACTCTATTGAATCAATTTGTTTCCATAATCACCACCCCAACCTAATGCCTTCATTGTACTTCCTGGAATTCCAGTTGGACCTAAGTGAAAATCTTACACTTCTCAAATTTTCTCAGTATATGTTTTTACTAACATTCCATTGCTTTTGACTGTAGGTATAATTATTGGCTAAGTGGCTTAGCAAATGTGGACATCGTTTCCTCATACAACCTGAAATCCAGAGATAGAAAATTTCAGCTTTCAGTATTTCTGCCCTTCCATTCTCAGCATATTAGCCTTTTGTCCTTGTGTGTATTGTCTTATCTCTTTGTTGAAGGATGGCTGATATAACTAGAGCTTCTGGTTTTATTTGTGTGCAGTAAGGAGAAAGGCATGGTGCCAACTAGATCTGGCTGTTTCGACAGAAAACAAAAGCTTTGAACTGATATATCTCATTAACCAAAGTCAGGTTGCATGACCTTCAGTTCACTTGGAAGAGATGCTACTTCAATTTTTGGAAATGGGTAAATGAGAAGGGAGAGGGGAATAACTGTTGGGTTAGCTAACAAAATTTATCTGCAATAGTTGTCATCAACTTCCTGCTGAAATTAAAACAACATTGCTATCTTTCTCTCTCACCCTGTATAAACTCTAGAGGTCAGGGAAGTATTCTCTCTTTTTCATTGCTACTTTCTGTTTACTGTTTATTTGTCCTGGCATCTTTCCCAAAAAGCCATCAGATCACACTACCTGCAGTATTGGTTTTTCATTTGTTTGTTTGTTTTTTAAATCTATATATTGACTTGACCTCCTGGTTATGCTCATTCTTTCTGAGATTTCCACTAGGTCACTCACTTTCTCTTTGCCAGGATTTCAGTCATTACTTTAATGATATCCATGTAGACAACTTAAGCAACATCTTCAGAAAGAGAAAGGCAGCTCATGTCAACTGTTACTATCAGCTATACCTTGACATGGCCAGAAGTTGCACTGTCCCTAACAGCTGGGCCTTTGTATTCTCCAGTTGGGTATAAGCATGTTTTAGAATATGAATATTAGACAAGGAAAATCGGGATTCTGATAGATCAAGAAAAATAATAGCACACTATAATTAAATCTGATCACTATAAAACACATGAACATTTTCCAAACCCTAGACATGAACAAACATCCACCTAGTTTAATAAGAGTGATTCATGCTTCTTTATCAATTACAGTTTTATTTAGCCTCTTTCTTGTCTTCTGGCCTCAGTCTTGTATTTTTCTTATAGATAAGATTTATTAAGATACCCAATTACTCCTACTTCCTGATAGCATCTAAGAATGACCAAGACCCACTTCCTAAAACTATCCTCAAAATTACCCAAAGCCTAAACCTTTAAAAAGCCAATTTATTTATTTATTTATTTTTTTTTTTTTTTTTTTTATTATGGGTAAAAATCAAAATTCTCACAATACATACAAACATTTGTAAAATGATATATAAATATATATGCATATATGTGTATTTGCTTACAAAAATGTTATTTATATATATATATATACATATATTTTAAGAGGTGCTTAGATTACCTAAAATATTATACGGAACCCACTCGGATTCCCATGTTGCCCACCTCCCACACCTCCCACCACATCCAACACAAACATCTCCCATAGTGTGGCCCACCAACCTCAATGAACTTACACCTCCTGGAGCCTTGCCACCAACCATAGACCACAGTTCACACTGTAGACCACACTCTCTCCCACTCAGTTCTGAGTGGTGTGTGCTGATTTAAAATGGCCTACATCCATTGCCACAAGAGTACTCAGGACTAAATGCCTGATATTTCCCCTTAGTGTGTGTTTTACTTCACCACAATATATAATAATTTAACTTGTTTGTGGCAGTTTAAATATTTTTGTGAATCCCTGAAAAGATCTTGTTCTTGTAGCAATCCATTCCTATGGGTGTGAGACCCTTTGATTGTATGGAATTTAATTGAGGGCCTTTAGTTGGAATACTAGAGTGAGGCATGACCCAGAATGGGTCTCAGCCCTCTTGCTGAAGTCCTGTATAAAGGGGAGAAAGAAGCATAGACACACAGAGAAAAGAGAGCTGCCATTTTTGCCCTTCCTTGTGAGATCTTCCAGATCACCTACAGCTTCAGAAAGACAGAAACACAGATATGCTGAGAGAGAAGCCAGAGACTGGAATCAGTGGAGCAGCCTGAAGCTGAAGAAACAAGCCCAGGGAGAGATGAATCATATGCTTGATTTCCCCACAGATGGCTCCTGGAAGAATGAACCTGGAGGAGAAAGCTGAGACTGGTTGCCATTTTGCCTTGCCACATGGCATGAGTCCAGGACTGCCAGTAGTCGACCTTTGGTGAGACAGCATCTCTTTATGATGACTTAAGTTTGACATTTTCACAGTCTGGGAACTGTAAGATTTTACCCTAATACATTCCCACTATAAAAGCCAACTCATTTCTGGTATTTTGTATTGGCACCCCTTAGCAGATTAAACATTGGTCTTCTATGGGTGTGTACTTCATCATCTTTGGCAAGAGAGAATTGATAAATTATAAACTATAATAATTATAAATTATAAACCCTCATTCCTTGGCTTCTTTACATCCAACAATCCATTCCATCAAGTTACTCATCCAGAAATTCCTATCATTATATCTTAGGTTTTGCACTTATCAATAATAAAAATACCATAAAAATCTCAATTTCAAGCACTGCACTCTAATAAGCAACTCTATCTTTCTAATAACTTTCCACTTTATCTATTTTTAGTACCTACAAAATATTTTTACTTCTGTAGAATCTCTAATTAGTTGACTTTGCCACTTTTGTTCTTTCTGAGCCATTTTTGTTACCTTTTTTTTCCAAGGTAGAATTCATGTTTGGCCACTTTAGTACTGGACATTGCTGTTGGCCATTTATGTACTATCCTTACACTGATTTTTCTGTTGCACAAATTTGGTAAAACTGCAACCCTGGTAAAATCTAAACTCTCAGTACTGCACCTTCTCCTGAGCTGCTGAATGAGCTTCAAATTATAGGAGGAATTAAGGATAGGTAAACTTAGAGATAGAAATGAGATAAAGATAGATATAATAATTGATCAGACACAATCATGTAGCCACAGAGTTTATTTCATATTTTCTTCTTCTCAAAATAACTATTTCACATGTCTTTCTCTTGATATATCCAATCCAAAATCTCTCCTACCTACCCATTCTCAGCACGTAATTTCCCTTCTGATTTCAAGAAGAAAAATAAAACCATTGAGAGGAGTCTTATTTTTCCAGTCATCCAACTTGTTCATGGTGTATAATACTTTTAGTGTGTTGTTGAATTCTTTTCACTAAATCTTGATAAGGATATTTGCATCTATATTCATAAGAGATTTTAATCTGAATTTTCTTTTCTTGCAGGATCTTTATCTTCTAGGTATGAAGGTGATGCTGCCCTCATAGATTGAATTGAAGGGTGTTCCTTCCTCTTCAATTTGTTGGAAGAGTTTGAGCAGGAAGTGTTAATTCTTCTTGGGATGTTTGAAAAGTTCCCCTGTGAAGCCATCACGTCTTGGGCTTTTCTTTGTTAGGAATTTTTTAGGAATTTTTTGTTATGATAATATGATTCAAACTCTTTACTAGTAATTGCTTTACTAGATTTTTAAAATAGATTTTCTATTTCTTCTTGAGTCAATGTAGTTTGTGTGTTTCTAAGAATTTGTCCATTTCATCTAGGTTATCTAATTTTTTGGCATACAGTTGTTCGTATTATCCACTTATAGTCCTTTTTGTTTCACGGAGGCTGGTAATATCCCCTTTTCATTTCTGATTTTCATTATTTGTATAATCTCTCTCTTTTTCTTCGGAGGTTGTCCTGAGTACTGTTGTGGCAACGGATGTAGGCCATTTTAAATCAGCACACACCACTCAGAACTGAGTGGGAGAGAGTGCGTTCTACAGTGTGAACTGTGGTCTATGGTTGGTGGCAAGGCTCCAGGATGTGTAAGTTCATTGAGGGTGGTGGGCCACACTGTGGGAGATGTTTGTGTGGGATGTGGTGGGAGGTGTGGGAGGTGGGTAACATGGGAATCCCAGTGGGTTCCGTGTATTATTTTGGGTAATCTAAGCACCTCTTAAAATATATGTATATATATATATATATATAAATAACATTTTTGTAAGCAAATACATATATATGCATATATATTTATATATCATTTTGCAAATGTTTGTATGTATTGTGAGAATCTTGATTTTTACCCATAATAACCCCCCCCCCAAAAAAAAAAAAAG
>JAKSZT010054458.1:4594110-4736792 GCA_026826555.1 Tolypeutes matacus
AATAACATTTGTAAGCAAATACATATATATATACATACATATATATTTTTTATTAATTTTCAAATTTTTTGTTGTTTTGTTATAATTTTTTTTTTTTCCCATAAAAACCCCCCCCCCCAAAAAAAAAAAAGTTTGTTGAATTTACTCATCTTTTCAAAAAACCAACATTTGGCTTTGCTGATTCTCTCTATTGTTTTTTGTTTTCTCTTTCATTTTTCTCTGCTCTAATCTTCGTTATTTCTTCCTTCTTCTCACTTTGGGTTCAGTTTGCTCTTCATTTTCTAGTTCTTCCAATTTTGAGGTTAGGTCTCTGATTTGAAGTATTTCTTCTTTTTAAGTGTAAGCATTTAGAGCTATAGATTTCTCTCTTAGCAATGCTTTTACTGCATCCCATTAGTTTTGGTATGTTGTCTTTTCATTCCCATTTACCTCAAGATATTTCCTAATTTCACTTCTGATTTCCTTTTTAACCCATTTGTTGTTTGTATTTAATATGTTGTTTAATTACCACATATTTGTGAGTTTTCCCTTTATTTCTCTGTTATTGATTTCTAGTTTAATTCCATTATGGTCAGAGAATATACAGTGTATGAATTCAATATTTTTCAATTTATTGAGACTGGTTTTATGTCCCAACATATGGTCTATCCTGGAGAATGATCCATGTGCACTCAAGAAGGATGTGTATTCTGTTTTCATTGGGTGTAGTGTTATATATATGACTATTAGGTCTTGATGGTTTAGTGTATCACTCAAGTCCTACACTTCTTTATTGATCTTCCATGTAGATGTTCTATTCATTACTGAAAGTGTTGAGTTACAGTCTCCTACTATTAATGTAAAACCATTAATTTCTCCCTTCAAATCTGCCAGTATTTGCTTCATATATTTTGGGGCTTTTCTGTTAGATGCATATATATTTATAATTGTTATATATATATAGCAATTATATATTGAATAATCCCTTTTATCAGGATGTAATAACCATCTTTGTCTCTCATAACTATTTTTCACTAAATCTATTTTATCCAGTATTAGTAGTCACCTCAAGTTTCTTTTGCTTACCACTTGCATGATGTATTTTTTTTCCAGCTTTTCAACCTACAGATGTCTTTGAAACCTAGGTGTGTTTCTTGTAGATAGCCTATAGTTGGGTCATACATACTTTTTAAACCATTGTACCAATCTTTGCCTTTTGACTAAAGAGTTTAATCCATTTACATTTAAAATCACTACAGATTATGCAAGATTTTCTTCTGCATTTTGCTATTTAATCTTTTTAAGTCTATCAAAAATTTCCCCTCAATTCTTCTATAAATACCTACTTTCATATTTATTTGATTTTCTTTATCGTGCCATATTAAGACCCTTCTCATTTGCTGATATTTGTCATAATTCACCAGTTTCTTACTCCCACTCTTCCCTAGATGTTGTCCAATATTCTGCTGGACTATGGAATTTTGCAATAATTGACTCAGATGGTTCCTACCTGTCTAATAGTTGTTTTGGTGGATGGACTGATTCCTATAATTTCATACTCCTCTATCTTCTCACAATCATCTGATTTGTAGGTTTGTCATTGAATAAGTTAGTCCTTGGCCATGCCTTAAATTGTGTGTGTAAGTATGATACCAGCCCACACATGCATCCCCACCACATCTCTACACTGTAACCACCAAAAAAATCTGAAACCACCATCATCACTATGCTCTTATTTCACTTTGAACTAAACCTGGGTCCTTCTCTCTGGGGAATCCTCTTGCTGTTCACTATGTGAATAATCAGCCTTACTTCACAATCACTAATGTCTA
This sequence comes from Tolypeutes matacus, assembly GCA_026826555.1. NCBI lineage: Eukaryota > Metazoa > Chordata > Mammalia > Cingulata > Chlamyphoridae > Tolypeutes > Tolypeutes matacus. The sequence goes on from JAKSZT010054458.1 coordinate 4,595,922, forward strand.
AGTGTCATGCATCCTGACATATAAAAATTTCTCAGAAGGAAACTTCTTGAAGTCCAACAGGGAGACGAAGGACACAAATAAAATATGTTCATATTTGGATGCATGACTGTGCTCTTAGGGACTAGAATTGCAATTACATTGCTTGGTTATGGTGTATGTTTCTGAAAATACACCTTCCTGCAAGCAGTATGTGTGAATTGCCTGTATTCCACATCTTTATCAAACCTTGGAAGGGTCTGCTTTTAAATATATTTGATTTAAAAACTTACTAAAATATTTTTAAGAATTCATTCTTGCATATTCTTTCCTAGAGATTTTAAAGGGTATATTTTTCAAGTTATTATTTATACTAGAGTTGATTTTAGTTTTGTTGGAATGACTATATTGTGGGGTATGAATCAATGGAACTTAATTTTTCAATATTGATATCCAATTATACTAACATATCTTTTGAAGATTCCTCTTGTCTTCAATAATGCTGCGGTTGTAATGATATGCTTTTCTATATGTATCTAATTGAGTATGATACTGGGACCAAAATTCAGATCCATTCATCTATTTAGCTGTTTATTCACTATAGTAATACAGACCTAAATTAGAATAATTCAGTAGTTTTATTATGGCAAAATTTGCACTTCTGAATAAATATCACCTCTAATGCCATCAGTGGGTATAATTTTTAAAATTTGTTTTTGTTTTTTACTTTTCTTTCTCCCTCCTTTTACTTTTCTTTCTCCCTCCCTCTTTCTCAACACACACACAATCCACACTTAAAACGATATACATATGTAAACATACAAAAATATTAACATAATTGGAAAAATACACATATCATAATGCCGGTGGGGTTAACCCTCAATTGCTGCAGTGAAAACTTACACAGCACATTTTTATTATATATTTTTAACAAATCAATTCTATTGTTACATATTTATAAAGCATAAATTCATCCATAGAGAACACTCAATGGTATTTGGTGAAATCACATATTTATTACTATGATTCCAATAGTAATAATAAACAAAACAAACAAACAAGCAAGCAAAATTCTTGGTCTCTCTATGCCTCGCCTGATATACACAGTTGCTATTCTTTTTCTTTCTCTCTAGTGTATTTGTATTTAATTTTATAAAAACAATCATATATGCAATATCACTCATATTCATGTTTTACATGCGGTTTTACTATCTTATATAGTCCCATGTTACAGTTTTTAGCTTTCTTTCGTAATATGCATGGCCTTTGGCTTTTCTTTTCAGCCACTGTCATACCCACACAAAAGCACTGCTAGTTACAAAGGCCATTGCATGTTTTCACCATTTCTATTAGTTTCCAAAGATTTACAAACAATTTTTTTTAACAATCTGCATAGATTAACCCTCAGATTTCCGTTCTGTATCCTCCTTCTATTTTTTGGTGACTTATATTCTAATTATTAACTCCATGATTTTACACAATATATTTTGTTCAAAAGAAAACAACCATATAGTATTTGTCCTTTTGTGTCTGACTTGCTTCACTCAACATAATGAATTCCAGGCTCATCCATGTTTTCATATGCTTCATCATTTCATTTCTTCTTACCGCTATATAATATTCCATACTGTGTATACATCAAAATATGTTTATCCATTCATCAGTTGATGGACATCTGGGATGATTCCAACTTTTGGTAATCATGAATAATGCTATTATGGACATCAACATGCAGATGTCTGTTTGTGTCTCTGCTCTCAGTTCTTCTTGGTATTTGCCTAGTAATAGTATTGCCAGGTAATTTGGTAAGTATGTATTCAAGTTCCTTAAGAACTGCCAAACAGTCCTCCAAAGTGGCTGTACCATTCTACATTCCCATTATTGGTGCATAATCATTCCTACCTCTCCACATCCTCTCCAACATTAAGAGTTTTCTGACTTTTTAATAGCAGCCAGTTTAATAGGTGTGAAATGATATTTCATTGAAATTTTGATTTGCATTTCCCTAATCTTTAGTGATGTTGAACATTTTTTCATGAGTTTCTTTGACATTTGTATTTCTTTCTTGGATAATTGTCCTTTCAAATCTTTGCCCATTTTTAATATGGTAGTTTTCCTTTTTACTGTTGAGTTGAATGATCTCTTTGTATATCATGGATATTAAATCCTCATCGGATATGTAATTGCCAAATATTTTCTCCCATTGAGTTGGCTGCCTTTTCACCCTTTTGACAGTCTTTTGAGGTGCAAAAGTGGTTAATTTGGAAGAGGTCCTATTTATTTATTTATTTATTTTTATTGCTTGTGCTTTCAGTGTAAGATTTAAGAAACTACAGCCTACCACAAGATCTTGAAGAGGTTTTCTTACATTTTCTTCTAAGAGTTTTATTGTTGTTACTTCTACATTTAGTTCCTGGATCCCTTTGGGATCAAGTTTTCTATAATGTGTGAGATAGGGGTCTTCTTTCTTTCTTTTGGATATGGATATCCAATTATCCCAGCACCATTTATTGAATGGACTGTTCTGGCCCAGCTAAGATGGCTTGACCGCCTTTCAAAAATCACTTGACTGTACATGTGAGGATCTATTTCTGAGTTCTAGATTAAGTTCCATTGGTCAATGTGTCTGTCTTTATGCCAGGACCATGATTTTTTTTTGTTTGTTTGTTTGTTTGTTTTGTTTTGTTTTGTTTTTTTTACCACTTTACCCAGGTAATATGCTTTAAAGTTATTCTTCTTTTTAAAGATCTTTTTGGCTATTCAGGACCCCTTACCCTTCCAAATAAATTTGATCAATGGTTTTTCCACTTCTGCAAAAAAAAAGCTGTTGAGATTTTTATTGGAATGGCATTGAATCTGTAAATCTTTGGGTAGAATTGACATCTTAATAACTTTTTGTCTTCCAATCCATGAATACGCAATGTCCTTTCATTTAGTTGTCTTCTTTTGTTTTTTTCAGCAATGTTTTGCAGTTTTCTGAATACAGGTCCTTTATGTTCTAGGTTAAGTTTATTCATAAATATTTTATTGTTTTAGTTGCTAAGTGGATTTTATTTTTCTGACTTCCTCCTCAGATTGCACATCAGTAGTGTACAGAAACGCTATTGATTTTGAGTATTAATCTTGTATTCTGCCAATTTGCTGAACTTGTCTATTAGTTTTAGTAGCTTTGTTGTGGATTTTTCAGGAGTTTCTAGATATAGAACCATATCATCAACATATAGTGAAAGTTTTACCTCTTCCTTTCCTATGTGGGTGACTTTTATTTCTTTATCTGGGCTAATTGCTCTAGCTAGAACCTCTAGGACAATATTGAGCACAATTTTTTTTAAAGATTTATTTTATTTCTCTACACCTCCCTCTTTTTTTTTTTTTTTTTTTTTTTTTTGGTCTCACTGTCTGCTCTCTGTGTCAGTTCATTGTGTGCTTGTCTTCTTTTTTTTTAGAAGGCACTGGAACCGAACCTGGGACTTCCCATGTGGGAGGGAGGCAACAAATTTCTTGAGCCACCTTTGCTCCCCACTTTTTTGTGTCTCTCATTGTGTTTCCTTGTTGTGTTTCTTCATTGCACCAACTCAGTGCAATTTCTTGTTTAGTCAGCTCGCCATGCTAGCCTGTCATGTCAGCTCACTGTCAGCTCATTGTCAGCTCACAGGAACCAATCTTTGGACCTCCCATGTGCTGGCGGGAGCCCAACTGCTTGAGCCATATCTGCTTCCCTTGAACACACTTTTTAAAAACATATATTTATTTCTCCCCACTCCCTCATTGTTTGTTGTTTTCACTTGCTGTGTGCTGTGCTTTTAGGAGGCACTGGGAACTGAATCCAGGACTTCCAATGTGGGAGGGAGGCACCTAATCTCTTGAGCCACCTCTGTTCTCTGATTTGCTGTGTTTTTTCTTCATGTGTCTCTTGTTGCATCATCTTGTTGTATCAGCTTGCTGTGCCTGTCCATCACACCAACTCTCTGTTTTCTTTAAGAGGCACCGGGAACTGAACCACAGACCTCCCATGTGATAGGCGGGAGCTCAGTCACCTGAGCCACATCTGCTTCCCTTAAGCATGCTTTTAATTGATTTCTTTCATTTACCTTTCTTACTCTCCCCACTCTCTCAGTTGTGACTCTTGGAATCACCAGCTAAATCCTTTCTCACAAATTATTTTCTTAAGATGTTTTTGGGGGAACTCAAATTAGGATGCATGCAGTTATAAAGTGTGTTAATTGAGAGAAAGAATCAATATTCAGATATATATACCAGATATTAATAAGACAGATTCAGACATTTCACCAGTGTTATAGTTTGATAGGGCTTCTGTAGCAAAGTACCACAAAATGGATGGCTTAATGCAAGAGAAATGTATAGTATCACAGATCTGAAGCCTAGAAAACTGAAATTAAGGTACTAGAAGTGTGATGCTCTCTCTGATGACTATAGGGAAGAATCTGTTCCATTCGTCTCTCCTGCCTTCTGGTGGTGGCTGGCAATACTTGGGCTTAAATCTTTGCCTCAATCATCATGTATCATATCTTCTTCTTGTATCTGTATGTCCAAGTCCAATTATCATTCTTATAAGGATGCCAGACATACTATAAAAGGGTCTACCCTAATCCAGGTTAGTATCATTTTAAGTAAATACAACTTAAAAAAAAAACTGTATTTCCAAATAAGGTCACATTCATAGCACTAGGGTTCAGGACTTCAACATGTCTTTTTGTACATGTCACAATTTAACCCACAACTGAAGCAATAAATATGGTGACATGAGTAATGACCCCATAAAATAATATGGCTAAAGAAACCTGGGAGAAAGAAAGAGGTAATTGTATATATATATATATATATATATTTATTTATTTTTCCTTCAGTGAGAAAAAAATTAAAGAAGCAAACTGATATCCATAGGCTATACAAGCAAGAATAAAATTAAAATTAAAATAAAGTTTATTGACTACAAAGAAGTTGTTTTATGGGATTTAAAAAAACATAGAATGAGTGAAAATATGTCAATAATATTTAGATTACAAAGTAAGAAGTTTTTTCCTATTATTATTGAAGAACAATGAAAGTCTTCTGTATAGGAAAAAGGTGTTATGAAAGAATGATACCTGAACTTTAATATTCCAGTGTACTATTGTTTTCTCTGTCAAGTAGAATGATTAGACAATAACACATAGACCAAATATATTTAGAAAGAAATTTAATTCTTCAAATAATTGAAATATTGAAAGACAGTAAAGAATACTTATATACCTATTTTGAAAAGCACATTTAATGCACACTTTCATTTTAACAATAAATGCAGATTTTGAAAATCATTTTAAAATGTAGAAAATTTAAATGAGAAATGAAGACTATTATCCTCAAGTCATAAATATTAGGTATAGAATGAAAAATATATTAAACCATATTCATAATTATTAATAGATGTTATAATAGAAGATGCAAATAAGTATCAAGGAAGACATTAAAATTACTTTAATTTTTCAGTGCATGTACTTTATGTATAAACTCAAAAATGAAACACAAGAATATATTTTTCTCTGGCACACATATCCACAGGTTAATGGACTTAGAAATTGGTTATAAAATATAAGCTAAAAAGTTTCAGTTTTTATAAACTAGACACATATGTATAAATTCCTATGTACTCATCACACATTTAAGTCTCTCTAGGAATAGTGCATAATAGTTATGTTTCTCAGGTGACTCTTATTTTTCTAAAATTATCAATTAACTTAATGTTTTATAATCATTATAATGCCTCTCAAGATGTATTATACACATGCTGTAAGAAAATTGATATTTTACTTTGAGTTTGTGATATTCGTTTGCAATTAATATTTATCATTAACCTTGGGAATTTTATTTTTTAGTTGGATAAAAACATGATTTAGTTCTTAGTGGTCTGGTATGACTTGGGACTGATCTATTTCTAATCACAATGTCCTTGGGGATAGTGATAATTCCATCTGCACCATAACAAAGACTTTAAATCTTCACATTCAACATTCTAGAATTATGTTACAGATGTCTTTACCTCATTACATGGTTACTAGGGGATTGTTTCATCTGGTGTACTTTGATACTTTGTGTACCTTAACAAGCAATCTGGCATAAACCTTCTGTTTATGGCTCTAAAAAACATAGCATTGTTATATATCATGGGTACTGTTAATTACACTACTGTGCTAGGCATCATTAAACTTCAAAATGCTCAAAGGCATATCAAAAGGATTTGTTTTTACTTAAGCTAAACTGCTTTTAAGACTCAGATTTCAATAAACAATTTATGGGACAATTGAATACAGCACAATATATTTGCTTTCCCAGCTTTGATTGAGATTAATCTGTTAGCAAGTTTAAGTTCTTGGTGAAGTTTAACCCTTTCTTATCAGAAGCCTTTCCAATCTCTCAATTCACTTCTAATAATTGCACTTCACTCTAGTTAAGAAACATTACTTAATTTTTACTACATGTAAAATTTGAGTAAATGATAATGTGTAATAGAAGTAAATATAACATGGAACCCTTGCCACAAATATCTTTACAACTTGGGTTAGCAGATCATGTTAAAAATTGACTATACTATAAAGCAGATTAATAAATTGCTAAAATTATTTTGATCTACTACAAAATATTTACATTTTATGCCTCCGTTTAGATACTAATAAAATGAAAAGAGATTAGCTTCCTGTTGTGGGATGCTTATTTGATAAGTATATATGAATTGGTAGTGAATGAAAAAAAATTGAAAAGCATAATCAAACATAAAACAAATTTTTTTTCTACAGTTACTCAAACAGAAGTTCATAGTTATATTATTCACAGTAGCCAAAGAGTGGAAACAACTCTAAGCACCCATCAAAAGATGAATAGATAACAAAATGTATTACATAAATGGAACAGAATATTATTCGGCTTGTAAAAAGGAATGAAATTTGGATATATGCTACAACATGGGTGAACCTTTAAAGCATTATACTGAATGAAATAAGCAACACACACAGAACAAATAATGTATGATTTCACTTACATAAAACATCTAGAAATAAGAATTCACAGATGCGGAAAGTAGTTTAGAAGAGAATAAAGTAAAGGGAGAGTGGGGGTTTTTGGTTGGAGGGTAGAATGTATTTGTAAATTTGGGGAATTTAAAGATAAAATAAAATAAAAACAGCAAACTTTTTACCAAAGGGGAAAAAATGTAAATGAAAATGCCAATGTGAAATATTTGCACTTGAATGAGGGAAATCGTAAATAACATTGTTTGTGATTATTAAAAGGATGATGTGTTACCATCAACATATATAACAGTATATATATAAACCTCTAGTACATGTTAGGTGTTTAGTCTTAGACAATATACACAAATTTTCAAAATCTTGATTTCCTCATTTTAAAATGAAATAATAACACCTATCTTCCTGGGTACTTACATGAATAAATAATGATATAGATAAATTGTCTACACAGACATTAAAAGAGGAAATATTTCATAAAATCTCTAAATGTCATTAGAAAAGGATAAGAGAACCGAGTTTAAAAATGATATACCACAGTATAGGACAGTAAGTAATTCTGCAGTTTCTGTAGTTAGATTAGTAGGTATGTGAACCTTGGCCTCCTTTAACTTCTTTTAACCCTGATTTCTTCATAGGTAAAAAGGAATTAGTATTTTATTCATCTCCCTAGGTTATTCTAAAGGCTAAATGAAGTATTGTATCATGGAAAGTGTTTAGCAAAAACTTGGAATACATGTAAGCACTCAATAGTTTTTATATTTCAAGTTTACAAGTGGGCTAAATGTAACTGAATGTATGATCTAATCAAAGCCAAAAGATATTCCTTATAATCTAGGGACTTCTTGTTCACGAAATAATTAAATCTCATTAGATTTATGATAAGTGCATTTGGGTATACTTTTTTATTATATATAACCAAAACTACATTTTAACTAGAAAAAATTGATCTGTGTTTGTAGCAAATTTGTATTTAAGAATGAAATGAAGTTTAAATTTGATGTGTTTGAAGGAATAGTAACATATTTTTGAATCTTCATTAACAATGCTATTTTGATTTTTTGTCAGTGATTCTGATTGCAATCAATATGAATTCCAAATGGAATATGAAAACAAAAATAAAATGATTTTCTATTTTAAAAGAAGCAGAATGATACAATCTTAGCAAGAGCTCTGGTGATATACTTACTGGGTTTAAATCTAGGCTCAGCTACTTAAGTGATTTTGGGGTGTTGGGCAAATTATAACCTCACCTTGACTTATTTTCTCATGTCTTAATTAGGGATAATAATAGTAGCTCCATAAAAGGTTATTGAAGAATAAGTGAGTGAATATAAAAAACCCTTAGAACTTTCGCTCATGTTTAGGATGAACCTTGCTTCAATTCCACTATAATGTAACAAAGCACCTCAAAACTTAATCTCTTAAAACAACTCTTTATTATTTTTCTATTTTCCATTATCCATGTTTGTTTGTTTGTTTATTTATTTATTTATTTATTTATTTATTTATTTATTTTAGTTTGTTTATTTTACCTCTGTGGCTTTCTCCTTATACAGGCAACTGGCTGTGTTGTCAGGTCCAAGATGGTGCCATCCATAAGTCTGAAAGTTGGTATTGATTGAAGGCTGAGTCATACATCTGGTACCATACGCATTGAGAATTCTCAAACAAGGCATCCAAAGCCATCCACAGAGTGGCAAAGGATGAGGAAGTGACTAGAGAATTGTGGTAATTTAGTTAAGTTTTATGGTAAGATAGGATATTCAGGACATAGGAAATGATTTGTGCAAAAATGTAGGCCTAGATATTCAGAAGAGATTTTTTTTCCCAATCATGTGGTATACATGCAATGACAGTTTAGAATACATGGACAATAAATTTAGAGTAAATTAAAATACCCACATATTCTTAAAACAAATGTGAAACACGATATTTTTATGACACAAAAAAATCATTTTATAAAATTTAAATGGATAATTTTATTGGCACTCTCTCATCAAAGTCTAGTGCTATGACTTGAATCAAGTTCCACCTTTAGTTGCGTTATTTTGAATTTTCTTTACTTACACTAAATTAGAAAATTCTAACTCACAATTACAGGTTTTAGGGAGTGACAGCAAGTGTTTGATCATCATAAGTATTAGAAATTCAGGTTTCATAGGTTCCAAAAATTAAAAAGACAGTTCTAACTGAAAAGTAACAAGCAACAATAAAAAAGCCAAAACACAACAAAAACAGAAAAGCACTTTCAGCATTCCATGACCACATAAGTACTATACCATACTGTTATGGATTAAATCATGTCGTTCATAATTCATGTCCAAGTCCTAATTCCCAGTCCTATGTATGTGAATTCATTAGCAAACAGGAACTTTGAAGATGTTATAAGTAAATATGAGCCCAACCAGAATGATTAATCCAAAACGATTATTCCAAAGTGACAGGACACAGTCACTAGGATACAGCTAAGACAGGAAGAGAGATAGCCATGGGACAGAGGTAGAGCTTGAGTTATAGGTTGCCAGCAAACTACCACCAGAATGCTACAGACTTCAGAGAAGGCATGGCTCTGGAGACACCTTGATTTCACACTCACAGCCATGAAAATGGTGAGATAATGAATGTTTCTTGTTTAAGCCTACTAGTCTGTGTTACTTCGTTAGGGCAGGCCTGGAAAACTAACTTCATACTCAAAAGAAGCACTTTCCATGCTCTAAGGTATTTCAGGATTCTTGTGTTTAATTTATCCAACCAATTTTGTAATCTCCAAATTCCAAATTCCCTTTACATTATTCTATGACTGCAGCTGCTACCCAGTGCTTTGCTCTGAAATTGGGGCACATTTTACATTCTATAACAAAATTAGTCAAATAGTCTAGATTTAAAGAATATATCCACTATATTTAATAATTTAAATTTATGTTTATATAATAATTCAGACATAGTGGATTAAATAAGTGTTTTTGCTATTATAAATACTGAGGAAAACAGGAGGAGGGTAGAAACAATCTTTAGATAAATTTGAGTTTAAACAATCTAGAAGGTAACAGGAAATCTTGGAAGACTAATATTTATGATATATATGGTGAATAAATGTTTTATTTTAAATTTATTAACTCTATGCCAACCTATACTTATATTTATCATTATTTCATTTATTAGTGTTGTATTTATTTAAAAATATGTACTATATACAGATGTAGTACTAAGCATGGAAGTAATAATTCTTGCCATAAATTAATTTAAAATGTCAAGATTAAAAAAAATTTCAAATACAGAAATGGAATTATATTAATAATGAGGCATTTTAATGAAATTATAAAGATGTTGAAAGAAGCACTTTTAAATAAGTTTAATGTTGTAAGTTATAAAATAGATATATTTGATAATAATTGCCTCATTATTAAACTGGCCACTTTATAAATTTTAATGTTTGAATAAATGATTAGCATATTCATAGAGTGAAAGATATTTTCTGATTGTTAATTAGAAAACCAAAATTCAAATTGATGTTGTCAAAATGATAACTTGTTCTCTAATTTATAAATATATCATTAAAACTTAAAATTTAAATTAATAACGTGTATGCAAGAATCCATTTTATACTTCAAGTAAGAAAACGATTAATTCTACACTTTTCTTAATAGAAAAAAATACAGAAGTGATTTTTTATAGCTTTTAGTGTTCAACTTTCCTAAAGTAATATATCTATGAAAACCAAACTATTGACCTTCAAAACTCTCAACATCAAAATAATTATATAACATATTTTGTCACTTAAAATATTCTGTCCTTTTCAAAGAGCCAATATGATTAGAAAACACATGTCTTTACATAAAATTAGATTGCAGTATGTAAAAGTAGTTTGGATAGGAACAACAAAGCAGCTATTAAGATCTATATGAAAATATCCTGATTTTTAATTTAAAAAATGGCAAAGTTATTTGCGAAATCTTCCTTTATCATCTGAGGCCTCTATCATTGTATTTCAATTTTTTTCCTATGCCATTGAGATCAGTAAGAAATAAATATTCCTGTTTTGTTAACAAATAGTAAGGTTTGTATATCAGAAGGCATTCTACCTTGTTTATATATATAGTTTTTTTTTTTTTAAATACATATATATTTATTTCAATTTTCAGATGCTTGAACTGTTACAGGCCATCATGATTTAAATAAGAGAAAAAAACATTTAAGAAAGGACAATAAACCTTTTTGTTTAGAGAATGAAATATAAATTGTTAATTCAATTTTTTACAAACAGAAAAAGTCCAAAACAACCTATTTTTTAAAAAAGTTATTATAATTATTTCTCTTTAGAATACGGCCTGGAAGAATCATCTTTTTCCCAACTTGATGGAGATTTATCTCTATCCAAGCTTTGAGTATAAGCAGATAAAAAGTAATTTTCTCTTTCTTGAGACTGAGTTGATGAAAGAGCATAAGGTGTCCCCAGAAATGTCTGATGAGTAAGAACATTAAAATGACTAAACTGATGGGACATATTTAATTGACTGTGATAAACCTGAAAGTTGCTGTATGGATCTTGTTCTGCTGAATTGCTGTTCTCTCCTTCAGAGCATGCTATATCAATAGACGCTCTCTCTTCAGGATCAATTTGATAAGTCTTATCTTCTAATAAACTTTTTTGCACGTCAAGAGATGACTGCAACTCTATTTGAATATTCTTTTTTTGATCTGTTCCACGTGATCCTTTGGTCTCTTTCGCCAATATTTCTGAATGAAAATTGCTGCATACTTCTATTTCTGAGATTTCATCCCCTGAATCCAGAGACATATCCTCTTCATCCTTTTCATCGCTTTCTAAAAGAGCTACATTTAAAAAACAAAAAGTCCTACTCTATTGAAATACACAATTTGTTTAGATTTTAAAATTATACACTACTCACACAATATAATGCGTCAGGGTCTGCAAGTCCACAATCCCTTAAAGCTTGGTCTTCTGTCATAAGTTCACTTAGTCACAACACTCACACTAGGTGTGAATGTCCAGACAATCCGATGCTAAAAGCTTCTGCAAAATGTGTTCACGTTTTTTATATATATATATACACACACATAGTTTATATATATGTTATTGAATCCTTAACAGTATGGTATATGACTTATGACTTATGTGTTCATGGAATGCTAGAAGTGATTTTTGGTTTTGGTGGGTTTTGACTTTTTAATTTTTATTTATTTAGTTTTCATTTACAATTCTCTTCTTAATTTCTGGAACCTAGTATTTTTTGTGTGTGCTGAAGGAATAAATACAAAATATTTTGGATTTGACATCATGTGTTAAATGCATATTTTTGAACTCCTCCATTGTTATTTTAGCTCTGCATACATTTGGTCCGTAAAATACAGCTACCACAGCATGCATATGTTGACACAAAACTACTTTTAATGCTGAAACATGCACAACAAAGCATGTTGTAAAAAGTGTGAGCCAGCTCAGCTTAGCAGCAAGACTTATAAGAGAAATCTTACCTCAGAAGAGGTTTCTTTTGAGATTAGAAAACATTTTCACTTCATCTTAAAAGGTTCACAGTCATAACTTTAATGAAATATTTAAGAATTTGTATAAATATAACTCACTTTCAATAAATTGGAATGAAAAAAATCTTTCACAAGGAGACCTTTAAAATCCACCATATATATATTGATTGTATATATGTACAATCAATAGCAAAAAAGAGAAAGAAAAGGCTATTTTCTGAATGTTTTCCCTATTGTCTAATGCTTCTTTATCTTTAGTGAGTTGTACAAGTAAAGTTTCAAGAGGAAATTCACTTAAAACCATTTTTTAGCATCTATTGAAATAATATACTAGAATCCCCTACTACTTCCATATTCAAAATTGCATTACTTAGTAAATGGTTAAGTGTAATTCATATAACTTCAACCCAAAAAATTGATAAATTGTACAAAAGATGTAGAATATGGGAGGTAAATATATAATATTGAATTCCAGCATAGTACTTCGTCTATAAAATATTATAATAGACTATTTTTGGGACAGTTTCATATTTACAGAAAAACTGACAAGCTATGACAGACAGTTCTCATATATTCCACACATAGCTTCCTCTATTATTATCATCTTGTATTAACATAACATATTTGTTACAGTTAATGGGCAAATTATTGATACATTATTACTACCTAAAGTGCATATTTCATTCAGAATTTCTTATAATTATTTTTCTCCTTTAACTTCCCATCCAGGTTACCACATTTCATTTAGTTCTCATGTCTGTCTCCTCTTGCTGTGATAGTTTCCCATATTTTTCTTGCTTTTGACAACCTTTACAATTTTGGTCAGGTATTTTGTAGGCTGCTCATCAATTAGAATTTGCTTGATATTTTTCTCATGATCTGACTAGGGTTATGGGTTTGGGGAAAGAAGATCACAGAGATAAGTGCAATTTTATTCAGGTACATACTATCAACCTGGTTTATGACAGTTGATCTTGACCTTGATCACCTGGCTGAGATGGTGTTTGTCAGGTTTCTCCACTATAAAGTTATCCTACCCCGAGTCCCTCTCCATACTGTACTGTTTGGAAGGAAGTCACAATGTGCACCCCACACTTAAAGATAACAAAGTTATGATACCCCTACATGAAGGTGAAGTATCTACATAGATTATTTGGAATTCTTCTGCATGGGAGATAAATCATTATGGAATCATATATTTTTCACTTCTTTTATACTTTGCATTATAATTCATTATACTTTATTTATTTTGTTGCTCAAATTGTTCCAGCTTTAGCCATTGGATGGACTTTCATTTGATTTCTGCTCCCTTTTGACATTCCCCATCAATGTGTTTTTTTGTTTTGTTTTGTTTTGTTTTACTCTGTTTCATTTTATTTATTTTCTTTCCTAATCCTATAATCAGTCATTCTTCCAAAATGCACAGGTTCATTTTATTGGAGAATGGTATTATAATCTAAGATATGGGTTCTGTGTGTTCCTGTTGCTACTGGGGTGTGCTTATATATTTTGATTTATTTTAACCTGCACAAAAATATGAAGTTCTGTCTGTATGGCTTTGATCTGAGGAATTGAAATTATAGACAGCACTGGGACATGGTGTCCATCCACATCTTCTCTTCTCAGTGTTCTCTTGTGTATTAATCACATTTATAAATTAAATATTTTATTTGTTATAGACATGTGTTGTAGAAAAAGAGGTATATATGAAAATTGTTTTGTGAGATCATGGGATTTTAGTAAAAACCCCAGGAGAAAGAAGGAAAAGGTTTTTCTAAGCCTATAGGAATAAATGCTTTATAACTGGCAGTAAGAAGGAAAGAAGGTCTAGAGGAACCCAAGACAACTGTTAAAATAAAAGTAGTGGTCAGAGGAACATAGTTAGCAATATTTGAAGAATCACTGTTGTTGAAAATTATAAGGCACTTAAATTTTATTAAGTGCCTACAAATGTGCTTCTGTAAGGTGTAATCATTTTACATATATTAATAAATTAAACTTCTGCAGCACATTATATTGAGTACTAGTATTATTATCAGTTGGTCACTGTGTAAACAAAGACCCTGAAATGTTCATGATTTATATCAAATATTCAATTTTAAGTGGCAGAACAAAGGGCATTACTATAGTAGAGCACAAAATTGCAGAAATGAAAAACAATAATTTCCCTAGTGGGTCACAGAAAGTGATGATAAGCTTGTGATAGATTGTTCACAAAGACATGTTCAAGTCCTAATCCTCAGCCCTGTAAATGTGAGCTTTTTGTAAATGGAATCTTCAAGTCCTTAACCCCAATCCTGTGGGTATTGACCAATTTGTAAATAGGATCTTTAAAGATCCTATTTGGAAGAGGCCAAATTTTATCAGGGTGGGCTTTAATTCAATATTACTAAATTCCTTATAAACTAAGGAAATTTGAAAACAAGAACACAAGCCACGTGAAGCAGAGACAGATCACCATATGACAGAAACAGAGCTTAATTGCCAGCAAGTCACTACCAGAAGACTATAGACTTCAGGTATGGCAGTTTGAGATTATTTATGAACCCCCAAAAAGATAAGAATTATGTTTGTAAACTGGTCTGTTCCTCTGGGAATGATTCCCTATGATTGTATTACATTCCTATGAGATGTCTTAAATTATGTTAAGAGTATGACTTTGATTCAACCAAGTCAGTAGCTTATAATTCAGGTTAAGTCCCTGCTCCCTTGGTGAGCTGATATAAACAGGCAGTCCTTCAAAAACACACAGAAAAAGATACACAGGAAGAAAGAGAGTTCCATAGGCACAGCAGAGGAGAGAATTTTGGTCCTGCAGCCCTAAGAAGAGAGATTAGCCATTTGCTGGATAACCTGTAGCTGAGATTGGGAGGAAGTTGGGCCCATGGAGCCTCTAGAGGAAGAGGAAGCCCTGAGAGACAAGCCCTATGACAGCCTATAGCTGAGAGAGAAGGCCAAACCCTCACAGAAATCAGCAACCATCTTTGGTGAGAAAGTAACCTTGAGTTGGATTCTTTGGAGCCTTGTAACTGTAAGCTTTTACCTCAAATAAATACCTTTTATAAAAGGCAACAGATTTCTGGTACTTTGTATCAACTCCTCTTTGGCTGACTAAGGGAAGGTATGATCTGCCTATCTTTTGATTTTGAACTTCTAGCCTCCAAACTGTGAGTCAATAAATTCCCATTGTTTAAGCCAATTAGTTCATGGTATTTTGTTATAACAGCCTTGGCAACAAGACAGAAAAGTCTTGTATTTTAGCTATTGAGGTCACAGATATAGAATGGCCATTGTTTCCAAATACACAGCTTATCTTGAAGGACAATCCTCAACTATGCAAGGCATTGCTCTCCCAATATTGTGTCTTATCTGCACCTTTAAAAGGCTGTCTCAACTTTTGTCATGCTATCAGCTTCTGGATGTGTAGTATATGGTGAGACAAGTGCCCAGTGTTTTACATCCTCTGAAACAGTGTGGATGCCTTGGTTCAAGTAGATGCATGCAGACTCTTGTAATGATACCAAAGAATAAAGGTATTGGCCAAGACACAGAAGCTAGGGGAAAGAAAAGTAAAAGGAAAAATCCATATTCAGGAACAATATTGTTCCCCAAATGTTTTATCACCCAAAATGTTCCTTCATGCCACTTTGCATTCATTCTCCTTCGTGCATGCCCTGGAAACCACTGACCTACTTTCCATTACTATAGTTGCTTTTTGTAGAATTTCATATACTGGAAACATACTATATATAGTCATAAGTGCCTTGACAATTTCACTTAGCATAATGCTTTCAAGATATATACATATTGTTCCATCTATTACTACTTCATTTTTTTTTTCATTTCTTAGTGTCCTATTGGCTAATGTACCACAGTAAATTTTACATTGAAACCCATTAGGGTTTTTTTCCCCCAGATTTTATATATTATGAATAAAGCTGCTATAAACATTGGGTTGCAAGTCTTTGTTTAGATATATGTTTTCAATTTTCTTGGGAAAATAGGTGTAGAATGACAGGGTTCAATGGTAATTACAAGCTTAACTGTATAACAAAATGCAAAACTCTTTTCCAATGCAATTCTGCCCCACAAAAACTTTTAAAACATTAAATTAATTGGCATTTTGAACATAATGCAAAAAATAGTAAAACAGGGGTAGTAGTTTTCACATAACAGATACCTGAGGACTAAAGCTTCAAAAATTCGAATATATTTTTGTGAATCAAAAGTCAGTGTGAGACTTAAATAAGTTATTTATCTTAAAAAATATTTCCGTCTATCTTTCTTTGCCACACAGCTGCCAATGCAAAGTATTAGAAATGGGTTGGCTTTTATAATGGGATTTTATTTAGGGTAAAAGCTTACAGCTCCAAGGCCGTGAAATGTCCAAATAAAAACATCCAAGATGCTTTCTCACCAAAGTCAGTTGCTGGTGATCCTGGCAACATGCCATGTGGTGAATATGGCCTCTGCTCTTTACGAAGGTCCCTGCCTTCCCCTCCAGAATCTACCATCTCCCAGAGCTCAGCTGTGGGCAACCAGGCATAGGTCTTTACTTTTTCTGAGCTTCCTTTCTGAGTCTCACTTCTCTTCTTTCTTCCCAAATTCATATGTGGGCTATCATTGACTTGCCCAATCCAAAGCAATATAATCAGAGGATCTAAAGTAATCTAATGCAATCAAAAGGTATCACACACAGGAATAGTTCAAGAATATAATCTTTAGGAATTCAAAAAAGAACTAGAAACTGTTACACTATCCTTTCCAAATTTATCTACTTATCTGTATTGTATTTTGAGAATGAATCAACAAGATATTTTGTCTCTCTTACTTGAAATGATTGTGTTTTATTAATGAATAAAGAGGGTGCTGAGATTTGACCCTATAACATTTGTACATTTTGAGATGTTATTGAAGTGAATCTTAGGGAGTCTAAGAAAAGACCTCACAGGGAGAGAAGACTGGCAAATATAACTCTGTGACTCATTTCTCTAGTAATTTTAAGATTATTCATGAAGTTTCTGGTTTTAGTCACATTATGACATATCAACTAGGCATGATTTAGGAATTATAAAATGCAAATTAAATTTTCATACAGCAATTAACTAGGTTAGCTATCACTTGTCTTATTTCATTTATGTTCTAAATTTTGAACAAGAAAAAAAGACCCTGCTAGCCTAAAAATATAGCTTCAAAAATGTTCAATCATGAATGATCATGAATTATGCTTTAGTAAGAAGTTGTAATTGAAAACCACTGCGGCAGTTTGGTATTGTTTAGGAATTCCAAAAATAGATACTGGATTGTGGTTGTACTGATCTGTTTCTCTGGGCTTAGTAGATTGTATTAGACTCAGAGATTTCACTTTTTACTTTATTAAATCAAGATTAGGGCTTTTATTTGACCACATCATTATGGCGACACAGTTTGAGTTTCTGCCTACAGATAGCCTACAACTGTGGGCTATATAAACGGATGCTCAAAGACAGGGAAGTAAATACATAGAGAAGGAGAACACAGAGGAATGGAGATGGGTCTGTCAACATGGCAGAGGCCCAGGTAAGGGAGATGAGCCAGATAGTCTACAGCTTGTGAAGAGAAGAGAGCAGCTGAGCCCAGAAAGAAATGAGCCCAGAGATGAGAAACGAGCCTAATGCTGGCCTACAGCTAAGATCGGAAGAAGCTGGTACCATAGAGACTTAAGAGGAAGGAGGAAGGCTGAACCCTCGCAGACATCACCTGCCATCTTGCATCAACATAAGGCAACAGAGTTTGAGTGAGAAAGTACTTCTTATGGTGCCTTGAGTCGGACTCTTTAGGGACTGGTAACTGTAAACTTCTACCCCAGATAAATACCCTTTAAAAAAGCCAACAGGTTTCGGTACTTTGCATCAGCACCCCTTTGGCTGACTAATACAGCCACCTATCTGTTAATTTTGAATAAATATTTCTAAATAAAAGACTTTATTAGAATCCATTGGATAAATTCTGAAGATCAGTGTTTAAAACTTAGTTTATATTGGTGACATTTTTGAGTATAATTAGTCCCACTGAACCTGATATTTCCAAAAGATGCTTGTAGAATTATGCCACTTTAACCACTGTTCAATAACTACCACCCTAAGATTTGTTATTTTTTTGCAATAACAAGGGATCATTTAGTAACAAAAAATAGGAATTAAAAGACTATTCATTATTATACTGACAGAAAATTAAGTCTGTGTGTGTCACCAAATAGCTTGGTCATTCACATTTATCTTAATGTTATAAGTTAAAAAATGATTTTATTAACAAACTATACTATTAAGCTGCCTGGTAATCATGGAACATTTGGGTAAAATTTAGAGAACATTAAGCTGGCTCAATTCTCTTTTCTCTTTTTACTTTGTACAAAAGTCTTTTTATTATTAAACAGTAATAGGTGCTTTTATTTTATTTTAGCAATTACCTTGTTATTGTTATACCAAAATAGAAAATATGTTCTGAAGTTTATCTTTGGGGTTAATTATAATTCAACCATATGGGATTTGAAGGTAGGAGTCATCAGGCTACATTCAACTTCTGACTTGCTATCCCAGATCAAGATTATGTGGCTCTTAGCAGCAAAGGTAGCCTGTTACTTCCGCACAGCTCTATTTGTGTATTGTCTTAAATTTAATACTTGGTCTAAGACAAGAATCTTTCTATACAGTGAAGAACATTCTCAGACAAGCTATGATCATTTTGGAAAATCTCTAAGTAAATTAATAAAACATAATGAGAGATTCCAAGGAGTAACAACATTCAAAATCATTGATTAATAGCAGATTTCCTTTTTTATTTTTAGAGTCTAATGTAATACTTTATAAACTCTTATGAATCCTTTTGTGAAATCAATCTATTTTTTCAGTATTATTTACTTTATGTACTTTACATAGAATTAAGTGGAAGAGAAACAAAACAGAGGACAGCATGGCCTATGTCAGGAATTTCTTCATGGTAGTAAGAGTGAAACAGAATAATCATGATCATCATGGAAATGGTTTGGCACAGATTAACATCCCTACCTTACTTGCTAATTTTATTTAATTCCAAATAATATAATTCATTTTAGGGTCAGTAAGGAGAGGTCTTAAGAAGTGAGGCTGACTCAGATGGATATAATAAAAATAAAAATGAACATAACATATACCCATATGTATATGTTTCTAAGTATTTATATGCAACCATGTATAATATTTCAGAATTTAGAGTGATGGCATATATATGTATGTATGTTTATGCATGTGCATGAGTATATATATCTTACTTTATATTTTATATACTTATATATGCAAGTTTGAATAAAATTTCAGAATTTATCTGTTTGATTCAAATGACTCATAGGTATTATAATCAGAAGTTGAGTTTAAACATAATAAATCTATATAATAATGGTATTTTCAAGACACATTCATTTAGAAAATAAACTATCTCAGCAATATAATAAGAGCATTTATTACCTGTTTCATTTATTATATTTTTATCTATTGCAAGGTATTTTGGGCAGAGAAAGAAACCTTGATTAACATCTGTGTTTGAACATCTTTTACTTTTCTTTTCAGACTTATGTTTGAAAAAGTATATATATATATATATATATATATAATATATATGTATATATATATATATATGACATATATATATATATGTCTTCCTTCCCACTTTTCTCCTATCATAAAATAATTACTTTTATTCCTTCTTCTTAAATGTTAGAAATTTTATTGCATATTGTCTAAAATATGAGGTAATAGTTTGAGGTTTTGTGGATCCAAGAAAATTATGTTCTTAAATTAATCCATCTTGTGGGTATGAACCCATCATTGGAAGAATGCTTTGATTAGATTATATTCATTTAAAAGCCATTTGATTAGATTACTCCAGTAAGGCATAGCCCAGGGAGGGTCTGGATTCCTTTATGAATGGGATGAATAACCTGGGAAAAAAGTCACAGGAACAAAGAGGAACCCACAGAATCTGAAAGAGAAAGGGATCCATAGAAGCTGAGAGAAAAAAGAACCATGAATTCAGAAAATATCCATAGAAGCTAAGAGAAAAATTCACAAGAGACTGAAGCTGAAATCAACTGAAACTGGGAGAGAGGAAGCCAGCAGCTGAAGCAATGAAACAAGCAAAGCACGAAGATGCCTCCATGGGTCTGTTTTCATGGGAAAAGCATCACCTGATGAAGTCTTGATTCGGTCATTTTTACAGCCTTAGAACTGTAAAATTTTAAGTTAATAAATTCCCATTATAGAAGTGAACATTTTTCTGGTATATTGCCTCGGAAGCCTTTAGCAAACTAAAACATATGGTATGATCTTTTAGCAGAAGAAAGGCTAAATCTCCTACATATCTGTCATTGATGGAGACAACCATAAATGTATATAGTGTCAACACATAGGAGTAGAGAGAACTTTGTTCAACAGCTTCTTTTTTCCATTATTTGTCAACTCTATTAACTGTCTAATAAACATTTTATAAAATATCTGAGAGAAACTTATGTCACATCTCCTAATTTTTACCTAGAGTGCCAAATAATATTTTTCCTTAAGATTAATTCAACAGTAATGTGAGGAATTAAACACTACCATGGTTTCTTAAAGCATGCTATGAATGGGAAGTGTGGACAATTTGTGAAAAACAAGAAATTGTGAAGGGGAAACAAATGTTTCTGATTACCAACACAGAACGTATGGTCTAAAGCACATTAAAAAAAATCATTTTCTTCCTTTTATTAAGGAAATAATTTGCATTTTCTGTAACTATCATGTCATTTCAATCCAATACATATTTATTGACTGTGCCAGTTTTTCGGTAGATTTTGTATAGAAATCAAAATGCATAGATAATTATGCCCTAATAACAGAAGAGAAACATACAAAACAGAATAAGAAGCAGCTAATGACAAGTACTCTAATGAAAGGGGCACATAAATGAAAGCATAAAGAAGGAAAACAATCTAAGGAATTAGGAAAAATCTCAGGTTCTTAAGGTAGACATTAGAAAAATGGAAGATTTTTGAAAGGTATTAATAAAAGGGACAGGCATTTCTGGGAGTGAAATGCCGTGCTTCATGGGAAGCACAGTGCATTTAAGAATCCAATCACTGGTCATTTCATTCCACTTATTTTCTATATTAGAAGCATATACATACTCATTTTTACTTTTAAATTAATGGAAAATACACTGTTGTTAAGCATTGTATTAATATTTATATAGATTTTTAACCTATGACTTCCAGAAAGAAAGCAATTCTATGGAATGTATGATTCCTATTGAAGGTACAGTTTTTATATAATGGAAAACATAAATATATATTTCAAAGAGAAACTATTATTTCCATTAGAACTTTACATGATGTTTTGGGAAAAATAATTAGTTGAGTAACAGTTCATCTTTATCAATAGCAATGCACAAGTGGTTATTTGGTACCTTCCAAGCACATGATTCCTGCTTGGTCATCTCATGCAACAAGGACAAATCTAAGTAGTGGAGTTTCCACAGGTGATTCAGTCTTTAGGTCACAGCTAATTTTCCAAGTGAGTAAAACGTGGCCGAAGCTGAGCCAATCATATTTTTACTTTGGCAGCTTTTTTACCATAAGTATATTTTTACCATAAAGATATTTTTTGTTTGTTTTAATTATTTCACAACCCAGGCAAAAATCTCTTTATCCAGGAAATCATCATTCATGAGAGTTTTTTTAACAGTATTTCCATCTACAGTCTGGAGCTACTGGTATCTACTCTATACAACAGAGCAAGAATCTGCCAAAGTAAAAACCTGGCCAGTAAGTTCAAAGCATAAAATATCTCCAGAGTTGTGAATCAGTTCATAATTATCTTAAACTCCTAAAAAAAGCAAACAAACTCTAGTATATGTTGCAACCACACATATGTTTATACAGTTCCATGACTGCAGCACATTTGTGGGCTACAGTATATGCTACCCTTTCCTCCAGAAACAAGTACCACCTCCACGTGCCCTTTCAAATACGGTTCTTAGACTTTGTATAGATCCACTCATATTAGCCTCACTTCCAGAAATCTTTGTTGCTTTCCATAATTCTGTGATAGACTCAACTTCCATTAATTCTGTAGTTCTCTCTAATAGAATTCAGTACACTGAACTTGAAACTGTATATTCTGAAGTAATTTTAGATTTATACAACTATAAAAATACTACAGTGTGTTCTATTCACCCAGTTTCTTCCAATATTACCATCACACATAACTATGCAACATTTACAAAAACAAAGAAATTAATATTGTTATAATACTATTAACTAAACTAGAGAATTTACTAAGATTTCCCTATTACCCCACAATTGTATTTTCTTTTTTTAAAATCAATTTCATTAAATACATACTAATGAAGCATACAATTCCTCCAAGGTGTACAATCTGTGGAATTTGCCATAATCACATAGTTGTGCATTCATCACTTCAATCATTATTAGAGCATTTTCATTATTTCAATGTTAATAATAATAAACAAAAAATTCCCAAAAAGAAATAAACAAGAAAATTCCTCACCTATCAATCTCTCTAAGCTTCCCCCACTGTATTTACCTGCTCTTTCTGGCTATTCTATCCAAAGTGTATAATCAGTGGCTTTTAATATAATCGCAAAGTTGTACATTCATCATCTCAAAAATTCTAGAAGAGTTTCATTACTCCAAAAAGAAAGAATTCAAACCCCTAAGCATTCCTTCCTCAGATCTACATAACAACTAATCTTTTATCTTTATGAATTGATTTATATTTACATTTTATATAAATGGAATCATAACAACAAGTAGTACTCTATCTGGTCTACTTCACTTAGTATAATTTTTTTGTGTGATATTAACATTGTGTAGTACTAATTTGCATATGTTCACATTCAAGGAAAAATGGTCTTATATATACAATTCTACCCATATTCATATTTCACATATTTATATTTCACATAATATATTTAGTAAATAATAGGGCAATCATAAAGTATTTTTCCTTTTGTGTCTGGCTTGCTTCACTCAGCATAATGTTCTCCAGGTTCAGCTATGTTGTCATATGTTTCATGACTTCATTTCTTCCTACGGCTGCATAATTATTCCATTGTGTGTATACTCCACAATTTGTTTATCCATTTAGCAGTTGATGACACCTGGGTTCTTTCCAGCCTTTGGCTATAATGAATAACGCTGCTAGGAACATCGGTGTCCAGATATCTATTCATGTCAATGCTCTCAGTTCTTTTGAGTATATACTTAGCAATGGTATTGCAGGGTCCTATGGCAAGTCTATATTCAACTTAGGAACTGCCAAATAGTTCTCTTCAGTGGCTGTACCATTCTACATTCACACCAACACTGAATAAGTGTTCCTTCTCTCCAAATCCTTTCCAATATTTAGTTTTCCAACATTTTAATAGCTGTCAGTCTGAAAGGTGTGAAATGATATCTCAATGAAACTTTTATTTGCATTTCCCTAATCGCTAGTGGTGTTGAACATTTTTTCATATGTTTCATCACCATTTGTATTTCTTCTTTGGACAGTTGTCTTTTGCCCACTTTTAAATCTGATACTTTGTCTTTTTATTGTTAAGTTGTAAATTAACCCCTTATCAGATATGTGATTACCAAATATTTTCTCCTATTGAGTCAGCTGCCTTTTCATCCTTTTGACAAAGTCCTTTGAGGTGCAAAAGTGCTGAATTTTGAGGTCTTGTTTATCTATTTTTTCTTTTGTTGGGATTTTTATTGGGATTGAGTAAATCTGTAAATCAGTTCGGGTAGAATTGACATCTTAACTATATTTAGTCTTCTAATCCATGAACATGAAATTTCCTTCCATTTATTTAAGAGTTCTTCAGTTTCTTTTAGCAATATTTTGAAGTTTTCTGAATATAGGTCCTTTATGTCCTTGGCTAAGTTTATTCCTAAATATTTGATTGTTTTTGTCGCTGTTATAAATGTAATTTCTTTTCCTTATTTCTTCTTCAGATTGCACATCAGTAATGTGTAGAAACACTATTGATTTTTGCTTATTAACCTTATATCACACCTCTTTGCTGAGCTTATTAATTCTAGTAGCTTTGTTTTAGATTTTTCAGAATTTTCTAAATATAAGATCATGTCATCAGCGATAGTGGAAATTTTACTTTTTCCTTTCCTATTCAAATGCCTTTTATATCATTGACTAGCCTAATTGCTCTAGCTAGAACTTCTAGAACAATCCTGAATAATAATGGTGACAGTGGGCATCCCTGTCTTGTTCCTGATCTCAGCAGGAAAGCTTTCAGTCTTTCACCACTGAGTACAATGCTAGCTGTAATTTTTTCACATATGTACTTTACCATATTGAGAAAGCTTTCTTCTAATCCTATCTTTTGGATTGTTTTTTTCAATCAAGAAAGGGTGCTGTATTTTGTCAAATACCTTTTCTGCATCAATCCAGAGGATCATGTGATTTTTCTTCTTCAATTTGTCAATGTGGTTTATTACAGTAATTGATTTTCTTGTGTTGAACCACCCTTGCAACTTGGGATAAAACCCACTTTATCATGGTGTATAATTCTTTTAATGTGATTTTGGATTCTATTTGCAATTATTTTGTTGAGGATTACTGTGTCTATATTCATTAGAGATAATGGTCTGTAGTTATCTTTTTTTGTAGTATCTTTATCTGGTTTTTGTATTACGGTGATGTTGGCTTCATAGAATGCTTTTAGTAGCATTCTTTCCTGTTCAATTTTTCGGAAGAGCAAGAGCAAGATCAGTATTAGTTCATCTTTGAATGATTAGTAGAATTGACCTATGAAGCCATCTGATTCCAGTCTTTTCAACTTTGGGGGTTTTTGATGATGGTTTCAATCTCTTCCTTTGTGATTGGTTTGTTGAAGTCTCCTATTACTTCTATACTTAGTGTAGATGGTTCATGTGTTTCCAGGAATTTGTCCATCTTGTCTACATTTTCTAATTTTTTGGCATAATTGTTCATAGTATCACCTTACAATCTCTCTTATTTCTATGGGGTCAATGGTAATGTCCCCCATTCTCATTTCTAATTTTATTTACTTGTGTCTTCTCTGTTTTTCTTTGTCAGTCTAGCTAAGGGCTTATATATTTTGTTGGTCTTTTCAAAGATCCAACTTTTGATTTTGTTTTTTCTCTCTATTGCTTTTCTGTTCTCAAATTCATTGATTTCTGCCCTGATCTTTACTATTGCTTTCCTTTGGCTTTGTTTGGGGTTAGTTTGCTCTTCTTTTTCTAGTTCTTCCAGGTGTGTAGTTAGATCTTCAATTTTAGCTTTCTTCTTTTTTTAATGTAAGCATTGAGGGCCATAAATTTCCTTCTCAGCACTGCTTTTTCAGTGTCCCATAGGTTTTGATATGTTGTGTTCTCATTTTCATTTGTCTCAGGATATTTGCTGAATTCTCCTGTAATTTCTTCTTTGATCCACTGGTTGTTTAAGAATGTGTTGTTTAATAGCCAAGTATTTATGAATTTTCCCTTTTTCTGTCCATTGTTGATTTCCAGTTTCATTCTTTTATGATCAGAGAAAATGTTTTATATAATTTCAATCTTTTTAAATTTATTGAGACTTGCCTTGTGACACAACATATGGTCTATCTTGGAAAATGGTCCATGAGAACTTGAAAAGAATTTATATCCTGCTGTTTTGGGGTGCAATGCTCTACAGATGTCTGTTAGATCTAGTTCATTTATCACATTATTCAAGTGCTCTGTTTCTCTATCCTCTGTCCAGATGTTCTCTCCAATAATTAGAGCAGTGTATTGAAGTCTCCAGGTATTAGTGTAGAGACATCGTTTTCTCCCTTTGGCTTTGCCAGTGTGTATCTCATGTATCTTGGGGCACTGAGGTTAGGTGCATAAATATTTAGAATACTTATTTCTTCTTGTTGAATTGCCCCTTTTATTAATATATAATGACCTTCTACATCTCTTATAACAGTTTTGAATTTAAAATCTATTCTGTCTGATATTACTATTGCTACTCCAGCCCTTTTTTGGTTACTATTTGCATGGAATATCTTTTTCCAACCTTTCACTTTTAGCCTAGTTGTTTCCTTATGTCTGAAGTGAGTCTCTTATAGACAACATGTAGATGGGCCATGTTTTTTAATCCATTTTATCAGTCTCTGTCTTCTGATTGGGGAGCTCAAGCCATTAATATTGAATGTTGTAACAGTAAAGGCTTTACTCAATTCGTACATCTTGACCTTTGGCTTTCAGTTGTCATATCATACCATAGTATTTTTTTTTTTTTAACCTTTTTAATATTTTTCATTTCTATACTCTTCTAGAAGTTTCTTGCTCTTGTTTTTTTTTTTTTTTTTTTTTTTTCCTTTCAGGCTACAGCACTCCCTTTAGTATCGCTTGGAATTCTGGTCTTTTGGTAACATATTCTATCAGTTTTTGTTTGTCTGTAAAGACTTTGAACTCCCCTTCATTTTTGAAGGACAGCTTTCTTGGATACAGAATTCTTGGCTGCCAATTTTTCCCTTTCAATACATTAATTGCATCATACCACTTTCTTCTCTCCTCCATGTTTTCTGATGACAGGTCAGCACATAATTTTATCGAGTTTCCCTTGTATGTGATGCTTTTCTTTACTTTTACTGCTTTCAAAATCTTCTCTTTATCTCTGATATTTGTTGTTCTGAATAGTAAGTGTTTGGGGTAGGTCTATTCCTGTTTATTCTGTTTGGGGTGTGTTGTCCTCCTTGGACATTGATATTTATGTTTTTCATAAGTGTAGGGAAGTTTTAGTCATTATTTCCTCAAATATTCTTTCTGCCCGTTTTCCATTCTCTTCTCTTTCTGGATCACTGATAATGAGTGTTTTTGCATTTCACATTGTCATTCAATTGCCTGAGACCCTGTTCCAGTTTTTCCATTCTCTTCTTTTTCTCTTCTCCTGTCTTTTCCATTTCAGATGTTCTGTCTTCAAAATCATTAATTCTGTCTTCAAGCATTACAAATCTTCTCTTATGTGCCTCTAATGTATTTTTAATCTCATCCATCATGTCTTTCATTCCCATAAGGTCAGTTACTTTTCTTTGCAGACTTTCAAATTGTTCTTTATGCTCACCCAATGTCTTCTTAATATACTTTATCTCTTTAGTCATATTTTTTTTCAGTTCTTTAAAATGACTTGTGAGAGTTGTGTGATTATCATTGATTAAGTGCTCAAATCCTGATTCTCTTCAGGATATTTGGCTTGTTCCTTTGGCTGGGCCATCTCTTCCTGTCTCCTAGTATGGCTCATAATTTTTTGCTGATGTCTAGGTATCTGATATGTTCCTGAATTTACTCTGATCGCCAATTTCTCTCTTTTGCTTATTTTAGTATTTTTTTCACAACTCTTTGATATTTGGTTCAACTTATCCTAAGTCTATAAAATTGCCCAGATTAAGTTTCCAAAAACTGTGCCTGGGACTCGCTTATGGGGTGCAGACTTTCTCCCAGGGGTTGGGGTAAAGAGAGTTCTAAAAGCAGTTTCTGTCCATTAAATTCCAGACCAGGCAGCAGATGGTGCTTGATGGTGCACATTTCCACAGAGGTGTATCTCTCATGGTATTCGTTTGTTTTCATCTGGTCAGAGCTGAGATTCAAAGAGGGCTCCACTGACCGAATTCACTGAAGAGAATTCCCCTGACTCCCCCTCCCTTTCTCCTTGTAACAGCTGGCAGGGAGGAAGAAGTCTGGTCTCCTCTCAGTCAGCTTCAATGTCCCAGGGGTTTTACCACTACTGAATATCTCCAGGGTGGGGGAGGGTATCCCTTCCCAGTGGCCAGAAGATTTATTAACTAATGATTTATAGTTTCAGTTTTTTTTGTCTCTCTGTACATCAATCTCCTGGGAGTTGTGAAGTGCTGTCCTGGTCTGTTGACCCCCAAAGCAGATCCCTCTGGCAACTTTAGACTTTTTCTCCATTGTTTTTCTGAGAGCACTGAGCCTTATCTGCCAACTGACGCCATGTTCCCACAATTCCTGTGCACTTTATTTTGTTGTGGAATCCAATCCAGGATACCATGTTGTATTTAGTTGTCATGACTCAATAGTGTCTACCTATCTGTGTCAGTTTCTTTGTCCTGCCTTCATGTCTGTGACACTTTGAAAGTATTTTCTAGGATATCCCTTAATTTGTATTTGTCTGATATTTTCTCATGATTAGCCTGAGTATGGATTAAGGGGAAGAATACCACAGAGGTGAAGTGCCTGTTTCTGAATCATATTATGGATCACATGATATCAACATGACTTATTACTGGTGATGTAGGCCTTGAATATTTGGTGAAGGTGAGGTATACTAGGTTTTGTTACTGAAAATTACTATTATTCCTATTCAATAACAAATGAGTAACAAGTTACTAAATACAGATCAATCTCAAGGGGAGAGATTTAAGCTCAATGTCATGGAAGAAGGATTATCAAAGAATGCATGGATATATGTTGAAACTTCTATAGTAACTAACATATTTGGGGAGAGAGAATTTGATGCTACACACCTATCCCTTTTATTCTTACAGTTTCACCCACTACTTTTACCAGTCAACAGTGAATCTTGCCTTTGGTAATTATTAATATATTGTCCAAATAGTGTTTTCTATTTCCCCCATTCCTCTACATTTTTTAACTTTTTTTTTTTTTGGAATTATTTTATAAGGAATTTTTATCCTTCTTTCCAATTTATTTATTTTTCCAGATTGTTTTTTTTTTTTTTTTTTTTTTTTTTTGTATCAATATAGACTCATGGATATTTATTTTAGTCTTTGGAATAATATAATGGAATATCATAATTAATTTGATTGCAGATCTACATGCATGATTCAATAAAATATGAGGTCTACAATTTGAAATTTGGAATAGTCTATGAAAAATCACTATAAGGATTTAAATATAGCTTTTTAAATTGATAGTCTTTCAAAGGAAGAATAGTCTACAGAGAGGGAAATTGAGTAGGTATGCAGACAGGAACAGAAAATGTGATTCTAGTGAACAGATAAGAAAGACAGAAGAAGAGTTAATGGGGGAGAAAGAAAAAATATATATATGTAAAAAGAAAGCAAGAGAGAAAACAAATGAGAATATGTCTGAAAACTTTACAGACTGTGTTATACAGATTGCCCTGTTTGATTTAAGTCATCCTTTTTACTTTGATTTCTTACACTTAATTTTTTTTCCTTGTAAAAGAAGTACTAAAATAGAATTGAATTTTATCTTACTTTAGGGTTACATGTGCTTTTGTCCACAAGTAACTTCCAATTACTTGGCAAGGGGATTTATCTCTCTTAGTCTATCATTTAACTGTCTGCCAGTCTATCTATGTCTACTTAACTACCTGCCTGTCTACTTATTCATTTATGCATCTGTCTTTCTGTCATCTGTTCATCTTTACATATCTGTTTCCTCTCTCAATTTCCTATTAATCTCTTCGCCCACTCCCCCATGACTCCCTCATCTGTTTGTTGTTATTTTTTTGCTCATTGTCTGCTCATTGGATTTTGGCTCATTGTTTGTTTTTTCTTTAGGAGGCACTGGTAACCAAACCTGGGAACTCCCATGTGGGAAGTGGGCACTCAACTGCTTGAGCCATATCTACTCCCTGTTTGTTTTGGTTTTGTTCATTGTCTGCTCATTGTTTTTATCTCATTGTCTGCTCATTGTTTTTTGCTCATTTTGTGCTCATTGTTTACTCATTGTTTGTCTTCTTTAGGAGACATTGGGATCTGAACCCGGGACCTTCCATGTGGGAGGCCGGCACTCAACTGTTTGGGCCACATCTGCTCCTATTCATCTATTTTTGAATGAGGAATAAACAATAAATATTTTTATTTCCAAAGAGGTCACTTCATGGTATGGTGGTACCATCATTAGATAGTGCATGTGAGAGGAGCTAAGACTTAGGACTGGAAAAGTTTTCAAAGAGGAATGTAATTCAATTTAGCAAAGAAGAGGAAGGTGATTATTCTTTAGCAGAAGAGACATCAGAGAAAAAGATGTAGAAGCAGGACTTACACTAGCTATTTATAGTATGGCTTATTTATAATTTATGTTATTTCCACGAGACTAGTAGCTAGATAAAAGTTCAAAAAGCAGGTTTGTACTCAATTTAGAAGGCTAAAAAAATATATTGAATTAAACTTGTCAATGAGAGCAAGCTTATTTTTTAGGTTAAAATATTAGGGAAAGAAATGAGATTAGTTAGATCCCAATCTAACTAATGAGATCTTATAGATAAAAATTAAATCTCTCATGTTATCATAGTGACCAATTATAGATGACATTTTCTGTTTTTAAAAATAAATTTAAATTTAATATCTTTATGAATTTCCTAATAATCCATTATGAAAACAATTTATTATCACTGACTTTCCATATCTACAGTGGGATCAGGTTAATTGGGCAGTATATTTATAAGAGAAGGTATGCAATATACAACTATTTAGATTTTATGTATGATTTTACTTCATAGTTTATAATTTTGCTAAATAATGAAAATCATGATTTTTTTTTTTTGAAAAACAATTTAATATCCAAATCTTGTCATCAGGATATTGTTGACAATGCTGTAGGCTATAGAGATAAAAATTCATTTTGAATTCAATTTCATCAAAAGATGAGCAACTATTACTGGAAACATGCCTACCACCTCCTGCAAGTATTAAGGCTATTGAATTATTAAGATTTTAGTATAATTTGAATCTGTAGAAAGGTGCTTTACCTTCAAGGTAAATTCAGTAATTGTTTCATTTCCAGGGCCTTACTAATAAGCACTGCTTAGAACAGAGTTTGGCAAACTTTTCTGTAAAGAGCCATATGGTAAATATTTTCTGCTTTGTGAGTGATACATGTGGTCTCTGTTGCAACCACTATACACTGATGCTGTAGTGCAAAAGCCACCATACAGTCCTGAAGGGCAAGAGTGATCTTGGCGAAAGCACAAAGAACGAGAAAACTCAGAGAATGCAGAACTCAAGAGAAATACATGAGTGTCAGCTACCCCTTAGCACTTTAATATGATCTTTCCAATATCCTTACCAGCAAAATTATTTTGGGTTTCCTTGTATTTGTCCTAACCTAAGGCACTCTCATTCGTTCCTCACCACTGTAGTAAGTGGGCTAAATAAATGATTCTTGGTGGTCGGCAACACCCCTCTCTCACATCTTCCCTTTCCCTATTTATTGCATCACAATCCATGTTATAACTAATATCAACTTAAGTGCAAAAATCCCTCTCTACGTCTCAGCTTCTTTCTCTAAGTAAGGGAACACTTTTAATAAATGAAACATTAAAATTCAAACTTCCTCTTATGAACATTGCATTTGATTCTTTCATGCACATAATATTCTCTAACCAAACTGTATAGGCAGGAAGATCCTCTTTATTTCCTCCAGTTATTCTCAGAAAGGTGAGCCAAATTCAGTCATCTCCAATGAATTTCATAATTGTCACCCTGCTTCTAAATATATATAATTTGTTCAGGTTAATGTGACATTATATTTACAAAAGGTGTTATAAAATATACAACTACTTGGATCATAAAATTGATTGCAAATCCTCTGGTGTGTAGGATATATGAAGAGTGGAGAGAGACTAAGGTTTACCTAGCCCATGGCTGAGCCAGGGAGTTAAGCTTGGCAAAAGACTCTCCTTCTATCTAGAACTCCAAAGTGCAGTCATAGTAAAGTACACTTAGTCAAATAGGGAGTGAGAAGCACCATCATTAGACATATCCCCATTGTTCCCATAGTTCATATAGTCATCCTTTAGCCCTTGCTTTATATTGCCACCACAAATATACTGTAGTTTCCAAAGGGCTGTGAATGATTTTATTTTTATTTTCCTTTTATCATTATAGTCCCAGGATCTAGCACAGTGCTTGACACAAGTAAGCTTTTTAAAAAAATGCTGGATGAAATGTGAAAAATTTTCCAGGCAATTTTGTTACCTGTCCATCAGTCTATTATTTCCTGGATGTCTGCATATATAAGTAAGTGAATGATGCATTAAATATAATACACATTTACATATATCTAATTAATTTAGGTTTATATAATTGATAAAAGAATAATGAGAAATTCTGAAGCATATTGCTTGGAGATATTTCCCTCTGGAATTATTTTCAAGCTAACAGGGATGTAAATCAGGTGATCAGTAAAATTTGCATGTTTATGAAGGAAAAATCTGTGTGATGAAGGACACTGGGAAATTTGCTCTATTGATAATGTCTAAGTTCATGTCTTGGGACAGTGAGTCCATTTGAGAAAAAAGACCTACCTAGAAAAACTAAGGATAAAATCACTGAAATGTAATTATATCCAATGTGATACACTAAAGATGTTATAAATTTCTTGTGGAAAAAAATTGCCTTTGATTTTTTTCTTTACATTTCTCTGTGTACAACACAAAAGACCTGCATATAAAAGTTAATGAATATGATAATAGTATTAATGAAATATAAAAATATTTAGCAGTCCCTAGGGAGAAAATAGAAAAACTCTTTCCCCTTAGATAACATGAATAGTTTTTGTTACCTATATATAAGACCTTAAAATTAAATATTTTGTAAAAAAAAAAAATCTAAATATCTTTTGCTTCAACTGAATAAGTTGAGCTTTTGATTTGGAGGCCACTGCTGACAGACAGTGGGCAATCTATCCCCCAGACAATATAGAAAGAATGATGCATAAATGAACACATGAACACATATACTTTCTAGAGAGGGAAGAGCAAAACTATAATAGGATTTGTGAAAAATGGCTGTGAAGAGTTAAGAAACAGAATTGAACAAAAAAAGTATCAAAAACCTTGATGTTTGACTGAATATGGATGAAAAAATTTGTTTAGATGTGTTCCACTAAATATTAATATTGGTAGCATATTTTTTCACATAGTATTTGCAATGGCTGTTTTTTTTTAAAATAAGTATCAGGGCCTTTGTACTTGCTATGTCCTCTTTCTGTAAAATAGATGTTTGCTCAGTTTACTTTCTTTCCACATCTACTATTCTTAGTTCTCTGCTCAAATTTTAGCTTCTCCGACATGCCTTCTTTGATTACCTTATCTAAGGTAACCACTTCTACCACTTTTCACTCTTCTGCTTTGAAATCTTACAGCACTTTTATAATTATAGTCACACTCATCATGAGGTTAGGGATATCATATTGTGTTCACCACTGTGACCTTAACTACTGAAACACTTCATAGGTATTTATATTAATTGCCCAGCTGCTTAAAAAATACAATAAAAAGGATTGCTTTAACAATAGGAATGTACTGATTCATGGCTTCTGAGGCTAGAAGGCTTGCTTCCTCCCAGCATGGGTACCTTCAGGCTAGCTGGCATTCTTTGGGCTTCCTTGGCTTTTCTGTCACATAGCAATGTACATGGTAGAGTCTTCTCCTTTCTTTCCTAGGTTTTATTGTCTTTCAGCTTCTGGTTGCTCTCTGTAGCTTCTCTCTATGGCCTACTCTATAAGATTCTCATTAATAGAAATAAAAAACATCCTGATTCAGATGGGGCAGAGCTTACCTGAACTAACCTCATCAAAAGGCCAATTTACAATGGGTTCATAACCACAGTAATGGATTAAGAATGTGTTTTTCTGGGGTACAAAACTTTTAGCCACCACAGTGCTCAATAAATAATCATTGAATATTGGCTGTTGAATGAATGACATAAGATTGAAAAACCCTAACTAACTTAGTATTGATATGGAAGAAAATAAATGTTTGTCCCAGCACCTTTCATGTTGTTTGTTTGTAATTTTTAATGAATAAGTACATATATCAATTAATATATTTGTTTAAATTAAATAAATGCATTTGATGACATATGTCTATATAAATAATTGGATAAGATATTCAATACTTCTAAATTGATATTCAGTATTTCTAGAGATAAGTAGATATTCAACATTAAGTAGATATTAAATAAATAAAAGATAATAGAATAAATAGATAGTCAACATTTATAAAGAGACTATTAAGACTAATGTATATTTTTTTAAATATTTAAACTACAGATATTTCAATACTTATGGACTTACTTGTTGACAATGTTTTTTAAACTAACAGTCATGCAGTTAAAAAAAATAGCAAAATTGAATGCAGCAAGTAAATCTTTAAATGAGCAAAGGAAAAAAAAGAATCAACCAAGTCTTTATTCATATTTGAGAAAAAATGTCAAGGAAACACATGAAATACAACAGCAGTCAGGGCTAATTTCCAGTTTCCTTGAATATTTTCCACATCTACTATACATGTTTTAGTCCCATAAACAAAATAGAATGTGTTTCCAAAGAACATTTTTGTTAACTATCAAGATGAAATGATAGATACATAATATATCAATGCTTGATTAGAACTTATTAGTTTTACCAAATTCTTTCATATTTGTTATCAATAACTGTGAATATAACCTACGAATATAGATGGGACTCTATGCTCAAGAACAAAATTAGTGCTGTTTAACAGGAAAAGAAAAAAAAATGAAAATATAATAAAATAAAGAGCAACTCCAATAGAAAAGATAACATTAAAAAAGTAATTAAAATAAAAATAAATAATCTTACTATATTTATGGTATTGATAAATATTTTGATAACCATAATTTTTTCTGCATTATTGTTTCCCCTTTTATTTATATTATGACTAAGAAATGAAGACACTCCTTGACAAATTGGTTCAAAGTTATTTACTCTATAAAGAGCTAGATATTTGAAATAGTTTAGCTGGTCTGATCATTTTTAAATACCTCACTTTACTTAGCTCATTTTAAAAAAAATGATTTTCATAATATCACTTTTATTCATCCCCATATAATTTAAAATAATTGATATATTCTTCAACTCAAAAATTTATTGATAGAGTATAACTGTAAAAGTGGTATGAAGGATCAATATTTAGTTTATGTGTTTATTACAAAAGGAGATGCATTTAAGATTTGATATGTACCTTATTGTAATACTGCTTGGATTTAAATTTACCACCATCTATTTTAATTAGGAGATTAAAAGAAATAGTGACCAAAGAATGTTTGACCAGAAAGAAAGCTGCAATTTGAAAATTTCACTTTCCTTCAAAATACAATCTCCTTTCTGTGCCTTCGGATGCCAAAAGTATCAGTCAAGTAGTATGTATTTTTTCCATACTCTGTATAAAGCACTATACTGGATTTCAGAAAGTAAGGAATGGACAAGACAAAAATATTTATTATTATTATTGTTTTAATTTGTGGTCTATCTGGTCTGAGAGATCTTAAAAAAGCAGCTAATAGAAAGGAGTAATGAATTTTAAGATAAAGGAAATGAAGGCGGTGAGAGATAGGTTGTCATGTTTCATTATATGTGTGCCTCACTAACCAAATTACAGAATTAAATTATTACTATTATTATTTTATTCTGTTATTTATTAATTTATTTTTATTATTATTTATTATTTTTGCTTTCAAATAGAAAAATACAATTTCTAAAAAGCATCTTAAAAATTCCTTTTTTTGCTTTTCACTTGTTGGCTCTACAGACACACACACACACTCAAAATACCTCCAAAAGCCCAAGTGGTTGAGTTCAATTAATCCATTATTTTTTAAACAGCCAGTAATAAACCTGTTAGTTTAATTTAATTCACTCTATAAAAAATTCCTGAAATTTAATTAATGCATAGTAAACAAAATTAAATTTACATTTACTTGGAATTTAATTCTGCAAAAATATAATCTCTTGGCTTTAAATTCTACTGCTTGGATTTAAATTTACAACCATTTATTATTTTTTTTGAATGGCCAATATTTTATTTTAATATTTTAAACGATGCTTAGATTACATAAATGTTACACAAAAATTATAGGGATTCCCATGTTCCCCACCTCCCACACCTCCCACAATCTCCCACATAAACATCTTTCATTAGTTTGGCACATCCCCTGCAATGGATATACACATCCTGGGGCTTTGCCACTAAGCATGGACCATAGCTCACATTGTAGACCACACTCTCTCCCACACAGTTCTACATGTTATATGCTGATGTAAAATGGCCTATATCTGTCATTGTAATGTCACTCAGGATAATTCCCAAGTCCCAAAAAAGCCCCCGTATTACAACTGTTTTTCCCTCTCACTGCCCCCATAGCATCCAGTGGCCACTGGCTCCACATCAATGTTGTAATTTCTTTCATTGCTTGAATTGCAATATGTCTACAAGAGAATATCAGTAAGTACACTCTAGTCCATAGCTCTTCCCCCAATCCTGAGGAGTCTGGGATGGTGATGTCCACTCCACCTCCAAGTGAGAGGGGGCTTATATCCCATGGATAAGATGGATGGGATTATCCAGCCTGCAGCTGCAAACTCTCTCCATTCCCTGGGATGGCCGTTGTCCATCATCATCTCCCTACTAGGTGTCTTGGGTGAGTCCATTGAGCTGTAGAGTAGGAGTTGCAGCTCCACCGAGATTCCAGGCACAGCTGGCACATGGGCAGACCAAAGGCTCCAGTCTCTGGAAGTACACCTACAAACTCCAGCACCATATATAGGTTTGAATAGATGGGACTGATGTACCATGTGCAGGGAGAACTTATTTGAGTCCAACTCTGTCACTCTCAGGAGCACAGATTCCAAAGTAGAGCCCACTGATAAGGCATCAATCTCTGGAGCTATCCCCCCTTATATAGGACCTGGGTGTCTCCAGAGCCCTCAGGGCCCCTCTGTTTGGGGTGATATCCACTTTGGTGTTCTATGAGATCCTACTGAGTTGTGCATAAGCGTAACCTCTGGGATGACCTCCTGATTCTCTTTGAAGTCTCTTAGCCACATGAACTCATTTGTCTTTACTTTTTCCCCCTTTCATTCAAGGTCTTTTTCCAGTGGTATTGTCAGTTGGCACTTGATATTAATCCCTCGTTGCCAGGGAGGCTCATCCCCAGGAGTCATGTCCCATGCTGGGGGGGAAGGTAATGTATTCATATGCTGAGTTTGGCTTATAGAGAGTCCACATTTGATAAAAAATGAGCTCTCAGGTGGCAACCATTAGGCACCCCATAACAATAGGCTAAGTTTCAATTTCAAAACAAATACTTGTAAGGCTAGTCATAAACAACAAGAACCCATCAGTAGATCATCCTCCTTAGCCAGACACTGTCCCTGCACTTGGGGGACTGTTGCTGCTCCCTTGGAGAATGTGTCAGAGCTCTCCAGGCTGGGAATTCAGTATTCTCTCATTTATTGAGTGATTCTCCACCCACTGTGATCATGCCCCACCCCTTGATCATTTGAACAATTTTATATATCTTTTCTGTATATTCAGGTGAACTTCCTCCCAGGAAACCCCCATCCCTTACACCACCCACCAATAATCCTCTCCTGCCTCCATTGTAACCCTTCTGTGATCCAAAGCTTCCTTAAAGATGAAGCCCATATACTAGCCAAATACAATTAGTAGGAAAATGAAATAATAATGATAAGTTTAATTCACCCAGAAACAGACAGGTGGGTATATCTTATGAGCAAGGTTGGATGCTCATAGGGGAGGATAAATCAGTGTGTCAAGACCTCTTGTTGCATGTAACTATGAATCTTGTCATCTAATGAGCCAAGATAAGGGAGTCATCATGTGCCCCAGGGGCATGGGGAGGGAGGAACAGACTAGATCAAACAGGGGGTATTTAGTGGTCAGGGAAATGTTTTTCATAATCTTACAATGATGGTCACAGACATGGTAAATATCATCAAAAAATATTAAACTGTAAAGTCTAAAATGTAAGCCATAGGGTAAAACATTGACAATGTTTAGTAGCTGTGTTTCACAAATCTGTATAACAGTTACAACTATGCTACCATACACATACAAAAAGGTTTTAATATGGTGTGAGGAAAGGGGGAGGAGGTTGGGAATACGAAAGTCTCTAGAATTCTGTGTGTGACTTTGCTGTAACCTAAAACTTCTTTGAAAATTAAATGAAAATTTGGGAGACACTGGGGAGTAAGAGGGGGAAGGTGCCATGGTACAGACTGGACACCCAATAATACAGTGGTAAAAGGAAAAATGTCAAAAAAATTATTTTTAATTTTTTTTCTCATTTTTTGAATATCCCAATCCTTTAATTTTATTTTATTTTTAGTGTTTTTTTTTTTTTTTTTTTTTAAGTTTCCATGTATTACAAGCATCTATTTAAATTAGGAGATTCTCTTTCAAAACACAATCTCCTTCCTTTGCCTCTGGATGCCAAAAGTGTCAATAACAATGGTTTATGATTAAGCTATTTTGCTCTGTAATTTTCCAGGCTACACACATACCTAATAAATAATCATTTCACAACTTCTCTTTAAACCATACCATATTTAATAAAATACATAGCATCTGAAAATTGAGATCAGGTGAAGCACTAGAATTTACAGAGACAAAATATGGCCTGCTTTAGCATTAGCTCCAACTGACTTCTATTATGTACAAGAAAATATATTAATGAAATATAATGGCTGAGATCTTAATTGCACACAGGTCAGAAATTCACAAACAAAGTTCATCTAAGTACAACCTTTTTCTAATTTCTTTCATAAATCATTAGGATGTGTCTTTCTTTTTGAGCATGAATTTCAGCATAAAATGCAAGAGTTCATTATTTAAGAAGACAGAATATAATATCTCAGTTGAATATTAACTTTTAATAGAATGGAACTAAATCAACTTTTGAAAAATAGGCCAAAAGATTTTTTAATGATCCAAACTCATAATCAATTGTGTATCATAAGATTTACCTTCCTATAACAGGCAAATTAGGGTGTTTGGTTTAATCCAGAGTAGAATTTAATTATTTAGATACAGGCCATCTTTAATCATTCTTGACACATTCTAACCCAAATAACTTTAAACAAAATGAATATAGAGTTTGTATAAAATATGAAGTTCTCAGCTCTCTATTCAGTAGTGTATCATTTCTCTGTGAGGCTGACCAGCCACCTGTAGAGTGCACTCCTCACTTCCAGAAAGACCTATAATGAGTTGGCTAGCTGAGTGTGACAATTATTATAGACATTTTTGGATTGCTTTTTTTCCTCTCTATCTCATAATTTTGGAATTATTAACTATATCCTAATGCCACTTTTGCTATTGTGTTAATTTGTTTAGATATAATATTATTCTTCAGGTAATGCCTGCATGTTTAGGAGGACAAGTGTTCTGTCAATTGATGCAATTGTAATTTTGTATTTTAAAAGATACAGGATATTTTAGGGACAAACAAAATGAAAAGAACTAAATCTTGTGAAACTGGAGTAAGCACTTAAGAATTAGACAGATATCAAGAGTCTTTTTGCTTGTCAGGGTAACTGAGTTCTTATACAGTGCTAGGAATATTGAAAATGCTTAACAAATATTTGATAAATAGTGACAATTAGTCATTCTTAACAGAAGTATACTTAATCCAGAAAGAAGTCACAGTCAGAGTCAGACCTAGAGCTAAATCTAGGAACTGATGTGGGGGAATGGATAGAACAGAAACTAAGTTGCAGCAGGGTATCAAGTGACAAGAAGTCATCCTTTCTGGGAGAAGCAGAGCAAGCAGACTTTAGAGTCTCATCTAAGTTGAGACTAGAGTCTCAGCTCTAAGATTTAAGAATTAAATGGCTTGATAGTCCATGTTAGGCAACCTTTATATTGTTTCTGTCTTGGAGAGAAAATTCTTGAGTAAGATTTTCCATACACTTACAGATTTTGTCTTTATATACAAAGCCTATAACATTCTTCAAAGGTAAGCTTCTGATATTTAGGAATAACGAAGGCCAAACTCTCTACAGTCTGCCTAACTTACTGCAACTTTTCCCATAACATCCCAAAAGTTTTTCCTTTCACACTCCTTGGCATATCTGCTATTAAGTTCTAGTTATGTAAGAATAGATACATTGTTCATCCTTCATTAAAGGACAAAATTTGTATCTGCCCACACTTTGTTCCTTACATCTCCAAACTATCAGATTGTGTTTACTACTAAGACCAAACATCAATCTTTTGTTTTCATAACTGGAAAAATTTACCTGATCACTTGATGCTCAAGCTGGTACACTTGGAATTCTAGGCACAGGTCTCCCTCCCAATGAGGTGTATAAAAACCACACTCAAACAGTACAGATTTATTTCTCTTCTCCGGGA
Organism: Tolypeutes matacus; assembly: GCA_026826555.1. NCBI lineage: Eukaryota > Metazoa > Chordata > Mammalia > Cingulata > Chlamyphoridae > Tolypeutes > Tolypeutes matacus. The sequence goes on from JAKSZT010054458.1 coordinate 4,636,612, forward strand.
CAAAGTGGGGCATGCAGATCTGCCATCTACCCACTCCAACGGGGAGCAGTTTTCAGTCACTTGGGACACCGACCATGATGGGAATTCTTCCCCTGCTCTTTCGGACTTTTTGTCCTATGTAAATGAAAAGGAGATTTTCTATTCCGAGACTCTTTATTTTGTGCAAAATAGGGATCATTTGCTGAAGTTTCTGTTGTGCCCTGAACCTGTTTTCCCACAATGCATTGTTGTAGCAACTTGCTCCATGATACTATCTCATCACTCCTTCACAAATATATCAATCCACTTAGAACTCCTTTTCACAAATAAAAACTCCCAATAATTCATCTGGAAAACTGTCTCTGTAAGTCCACATCCAATTAATCAACAAGCCCTACACTAAATAAGGTCAATCAATCTATTTTACTTTTATTTCCAACACATTTCTCCAAAACTTGATAATGTCTCCCTTGATCTAATGCATTGTTTCCTTATTGGTCTCTCTTCTTACATTTATGGCCTCCTCCAATCAATTTTTCCCTAGGAAGATGATTTCATCTAAATGTGAATCAGATAATATCACTATACTGCATAAAAATGATCAGGGGGCTTTATGTTTTTTAATATGCTCCATGAAATCCTGTTTCATGGTTCCAGATGGTTTCTCTGATTTTTACACAAGCTTTTTCTTTACCTTTTATCTTTCCCCCTGGCACCTAACAAACTGGATGCAAAAATCACTTCTTTACAAAGTATTTCACTAAATTTTCTACCTCCTCTTTTCCTTTCACATCATAATCTTTCTCACAGAAACTCTTTCCTTTCATAATAATTATCACCGTTAGAATTAAGTATTTATTAATGGGTTTATTATTTTTAATGGCATTCTCCTGTCACAGACTGCAAGCTTAACAAGAGCAAAAACTATGTTACATTTTTTCATAATCATTTATTCATTCTGGAACAGTATTTGATGCAGAGATAATGTCAAAAAAAATGTAAGTAGGGAAATAATAATTCTATTTTTGTTAACATTGTTGGGGAGGGAAGGATATTTGTTAAATGTATGTTACAAAGGATCTTCAAACGTTATATTATTTTTAAGTTCTGTTGTGTGCATATGTGTTCATTTATTTTTTCCTTTAAATATATTTTTGCATGACTAAAATGTTACATAAAATTCAGGGGTAAGGGTGCATTTTATCTACCAGAATTTGCTAAACAAATTAAAAGAGTGGGGACAGTTTCCATATCTTGTTTAATTATACCAACACTAAATATTGTTTAATTAATACATGAATGAAGGGAGGATTATATGGATGGTTAGATAGATGGCTAGACATCAGAATTCATATGGCAAAATTAAAACATGGTTTTGAGATTAGTCACCACAAATGCCCCAATTATTGATTCATTTAATTATGTCAATGTCATGGCAGAGGAAAAACCACAGGAACAGAGAAAGAAAGCTACCAGAGCAAGGAGCTGAAATCAAGAGACACTGGGAAAGGAAGCCAGAAGCTGAAACAATGAAACTGGAAAGAAAAGGGAGAAACAATCAGATGCCTCCTCGTGCTAGTCTTTGGGGAGAAAGCATCACCTGATGATGCCTTGATGTGCATACTTTCACAGCCTCAGAACTGTAAGTTTGCAACATTATAAATCCCCACTATCAAAGCCAACCCGTGTCTGCAATATTGCTTTCGGCAGCTTTAAGCAAACTAAAATGAATTTTGTTACGAGGAAAGTGGGGAGCTGTCATGGCAAATACTAAAAATGCTAAAAAGTGTTTGTAATTGGTTCATGAGTCGATGCAGGAAGAACTGTGAGGTGCTTGATAGAAAAGACCTAGATTGCTTTGAAGAGACTGTTGGTAGAAATATGGATGCTAAACTTACTTCCAATGAAGCTTTAGAATTGATGAATGTGTCATTGCAAACTGGAAGAAAAGAAGTGACTCTTGTTTTAAAGTGGCAGAGAATTTGGAGAAATTGGGTCCTGGTGTCAGATGAAAGGCAGAATTTGAATGGATGAGCTTGGATATTTAGCAGTGGAGATTTGCAAATTAAATGTGGAATGCACAGCTTGGTTTCTTCTTGTAGCTTATAATAAAATTGGAAGGGAAAAGGATAAGCTGAGAATGAAATCCTGGGCACAAACCGAAAATTGATGGTTTGGAAAATTCTGAGTTTCAGGAAAACAAGTTCCCAGAGTATAGGACTCCATGTGAGGAGTTAACTGAACATGGAACCAGGCAATCATTTCCTTGCTAGTCAGGATTGGAAATGCAGTTCCCCAGGAAGGATCTATGGAAGGTTTACTGTCTGACAGTTGGGATCCCTGTGTGCTGCATGCAAAACAAGTTTTTTTTGTGAGATCTGTATGAATAGAATCACTGTCAGCCTGGAATAAAAAAGGCAAAAAAGACAGATTGGAGGAAAAATGACTTCAAAGGCAGAATCATGGTAGCTGAGGACTGGACTGAAAACATATTCTTGAGCCAGGAGAGCAAGCTTACCCGTGTGTGTGGGAAGGGTGAGTATGCCCCAGTACTTGAAAAGGGCAGGGCTTCTGCCCCATTGTTCAGGAAGAGTGTCACCTTCCTGGGCTTCAGAGAGGGTGAAGTACATTCCCCGGAGTTGGGGAGAGCCTGGCTACCACCCCAGTGTTCTCAGAGGGTGGGCCTAGAGTTCATTTCACACCTTGATGCTTGATGAGCATGGAGTGGAGAACATGGCAGTTGGGCAAGCCTTTGAAAAGAGTAGGGCTGCTATTCCAGCAGTCCCCAAGGATAAGAAATCATGGTTCAATAGATGACTCTTAGACTTTGAAATCTAATGGAGTATGTACTCTGCATGGTTTCAGAACTGTTTGGGACCTATATCCCTGTTTTCCTTTCAATTTCTCCCTATGGAAATGGGAAAATGTATCCTATGACTGAACCTCCTTTGTATATTGGATGCGGATAACTTGTTCTCAATTTCATATTTCCAAAGCCTGAGGGGAATTTTGCCCCAGGACAGACCACACCTATAACTGATTTTGATGAGACTTTTTACTTAATATTGTTACTAAAAAGACTTAAGATTTTGAGATTATTTTGATGTAATGAATGTAATTTTGCATATGGAAATGGAAATAATATGTATTTTTGGGATCCAGAGGGTGGAGTATGATGGTTTGATGCTGGAGGGACCCCCCGAAAATCATGTCCTTAGAGCTAATCCATTCTTGTGGATGTGAACCTGTTATAACTGAGACTTTTTGATTAAATTATTTCAGTAAGACATGACCCAGTGTTGTAGTTTGCTGAAGGCTGCCAGAAATGGGTTGGCTTTTATTTTTATTTTTATTTTTTTATGGGTTGGCTTTTATAATGGATATTTATTAAGTTAAAATCCTACCGCTCCTCCAGGAAAAATGGTGGCTTTCCCTCGCTCTACTCCCTGTTCTCTTTCTCCCTGAGCTTAGCTGTGGGTGATCAGGCATATGGTTCAACTCTCCCTGCATCTTGTCTCTTCAGCTTCAGGCTGCTCTGCTGATTCCAGCCTTTAGCCTCTCTCTCAGCTTCTTGGGATTTCTCTGCCTTTCTGTTGCTGTAGGCAATCCTGGAGTCCGCTGTCACATGGCAGGCTAAAAATGATAGCTCTCTTTCTCTGTGTTCCATTTATATAAGACTCCAATAAAAGTATTAGGATCTACATTGGGTCCCACAATCTAATCAAAGGCCATTTACTGAAACAATCTAATCAAAAGTCTTTTAAACAAAAGATTCCTTGACTGAATCTAACCAAAAGTTCCCAAATACAATAGATTCACATGCACAGGAATGGGTTAGCTTAAGAATATAATTTTCTGGAGTCCAAAAGTGACTCAAACAAGGATACCCAAGGTGGATATTAATCCTCTCAATGGAGTCCTTTATAAATGGAATTTTGGACAGAGACAAAGAGAGAGACACAGAAGCACAGAAAAAGTTACAGAAGGAGGGAGAAAAACACTTAAGCAAGAAGGCGGAAGCAACAAAATCCAGGAGAGAAGTGAGAGACCAGCAGATAATGCCATGTGCCTTACCACGTGATAAAGGAGTCTAGGATCACCGCCAGCCAGTATTCAGGAAAAACATATGTCTTGATAATGCCTTGATTTAGACATTTTCATAGCCTTAGAACTGTAAGCTTATAAGCTAATAAATCCCCGCTGTTAAAGCCAACCCATTTCTGGTATATTGATTTCAGTAGCTTTTAGCAAACTGAAACAGTCAATACCTCATCAAAACACAATGTAAGAGTATCATGCCGAATTAATTGAAAAAAATTGTAACCAGTAGAATGTTTTCCTTAATTTTTCCATACATATCTTTTGAAAGAGATTTGAAAATAAGTATCTCTACCTATGGTCAAAGTATCCTAGAATGAAATTTAAAATAATTACTATATTTACTTAAAATAATTTATAATTTGCCCATTTTACCTTATTGTTTTATTTTAAAATATTCTCCCCCTTAGGATACTATATATAAAATTAGTTCTCAGAAATGACTTTATTTTTTAATGGCTTTTAAAAATAAGAAACAAAAGTTTCAGTGGTGTTCCCTGGCATATCTCTCTACCATTGTAGAAAGAAGGAATCTTAAAATGCAAGTTCCATGACTCACTGTCCAATATAAAAAATAGCAATCATATAAAATTTAAATTATTTGTATTAGTCAGGGTTCTCCAGGGCAACAGAACTGTCAGGATATAATCTTTATATATTGCAAATATTATGGATTTATACTATGAATTGGGGATAGGAACTCCGATAAATGTTCAAATGTATTCCCCAGGAGAAGCTGGCTGACTGAGGTAGAGAGAGAAGTTCTACTTTCTGACTGCTAAAATCATCACTTCTCCCTTTAAGGCCTTCAACTAACTGGATGAGATTTCTCTAAATGCTGCAGCAATCTCCTTTGTTGATTGTAGATGTAATCAGCCATAGATGTAGTCAACTGATTCATGATTTAAATCCATGAAATATCCTCACAATAACAATCGTGAAAGTGCTTGCTTGAACAAACAGCTGGACAACATAACCTAATCAAGTTGACATAAGTACTTAGCCTCAAGTTGGTAAACGAGGAATACGTTTTAAGGTGTTTATTTCATATAGATTCACCAGTGAATATAAAATAGTACTTTAAATCCAAAAGGTTGTTGACAGCTGATGTGGTTCAGGCTGACTGTAATTTTTCTGCATGTATAGTAAAGAAATATTTTAAATGAATACATTCACAGAAGTATTAACTGAATGTGGATGAATATGATCTGTAAAAATAAGAACACAGAGGAATAAGCCTATATGAAAGAAAGAGCAACACAATTTTAGAATGACAACCAACTTTAAGAAATAACTCAATATAATATATAACATCTGATACAGAGTATACAAAAAATGGTAGATGTTCATCATATTGAGAAAAGCATCTCTAAGTCTTCAAGTAAAAAAATCTATATCTATAACAGAATGGATAAACTTATTTATACAAGTACATGAAACTAGAGAAATAAAGGGAGACACACCAAATGTTTGGAAAATTGTTTCACGTGTTAATAGTTGTTCTCTCTCTAGGTAAAAAGATAATGAGTGAATAATCTTCTTTTCCTTATGCATTTTCTTCTTATTTTTTTCTAAAATCATTAACAATAACATTGTAAGTAAAAATAACTAAAAATATGTTATTTTATATTTTTACAAGAGAGAAAAATTTAAGTGTCTGATGATGAATGAGATAAAACAAATGTAAATATCTGAAATATGAAATTAATGAACCAAAAAATTGTTACAAAGCATTCATGACTATAATCATTAATTAAGTATTCCTAATTATAACTGATGAACTTCATATACTGATAAATATATATTTAAATCTATTTAATTTTAAGTGGCTCTCTGTATTTTTAATTAGTATTATAATATAGGTTAATGCATAAATCCACTTAAAAATTTGCTGATTCTTTTACAGTAGTACTTCTTAATGAGATAGCCTGACCAAAAGTACTTAACAAAATAAGTTCCTTTTTTCCCTTTTGCTCAGTTACCAAATCTTTTTTTCCTTTTATTTCTTCCATGCAGAATATGATTTTTGTTCTCCATATCCTTCACATACTACATTATATAATCATTATATGGATACATTCATATAATTTTGTAATATTCAAATTGGTCAAATCAGATCAAAGTATATGCAACAAATGAATTATGGCCCTAGATTAATCACTGAGGATACAATTAACCAGACATTGTTCATTATGAACATTTAAGAAAAATGAGAAGCATTGTCAATTTATTCAGATATTGGCTCAGCATGTATATCTCTCTATTTATCTATCTATCTATCCATCCATCTATCTATTTTCTTGAGGATGCAAACTATCAAAAATACATCACTTTGGGGGTGTTCTATCTAGAAAACTGACTATATCATGTTATTTTCATTTTTTAAAGGGAGGCATTGTTTCAAATACTGAAAAAATGCATACAATTAGTTATAATGTGGAGAGGGGGTTTCTTAACAAGAGGACCATGGAAAGATTACAGGGGGCCCGTGAACTTGAATTGAAAAAAACTCAATATATTATCTTTATTTCCTCTGACCTCCAATGTTGAATGTCATAAAACTATCTGCTGCTACATTCTGAGAAAGGGTCCGTGGTTTTAACATGACTGGCAAAGGAGTCCATGGAACAAAAAGGTTAAGAAACCCTGATGTAGAGAGAAAAATGACTATGTCACTTAGGAGTCAATATGGATCAGAAACTATGGGGACTCTTTATAGCAATTTTTAAAAATTAATCATAGTTATTTAATTCATTTTTTAATTTTTTTTTATTTTTTAGGAACACTTATATTACACAAATTTCACATAAAAAATATAGGGTATTCCCATATGCCCCACTCCCCACACCTCCCACATTTTCCACATTGACAACATCCTTCATTAGTGAGGTACATTCATTGCAATTGATGAACACATTTTGAAGCATTGCCACTAAGCATGGATTAAAGTTTACATTGTAGTTTACATTCTCTCCCACCCCATTCTGTATGTTATGGCAAGATATACAATGGTCTGCATCTGTCATTGCAATGTCATTTAGGACAAATCACAAATCCAAAAATGCTGCTGTATTAAACCTGTTTTTCCCTCTCCCTGCCCTCATACCTCCAGTGGCCACTGCCTCCACATCAGTGATATAATTTCTTCCATTGTTAGAATCACAGTAAGTCTATAGTAGAATACCAGTAAGTCTACTTTAGTTCATAGTACATTCCCCAATCCTGAGGAATCTGGGATGGTGATGTCTACTCTACTTCTAACTGAGAAGGGGCTGCGATCCCATGGGGCTGAATGGATGGGACTTTCTTGCTTGCATTTGTTGATTATCTTGGTTCCTTGGTACAGTAGTTGTCCATCATCACCTTCTTGTTAGTTGTCCTGGGAGAGACCAATGAACTGGAGTTTTTCTGGTTAAAATAGAATTAAAAATTAAATTCTACTGAATGACTAACTTTCAATTCCCCTTAATGGTTTGAGAACTTTTTAGTTTTTATATTAAACTATTCATCAATAACAAAAATATAAAAATAAAAGTAAACCATTGCATCATAAGATAAATTCTTGTTTATACCAAAGGGGTATACACATATGAATAAATGAAAAACTGAACTTTATTGCAGCTTGCCCTACAAAACAAGTGAATTTTATCTTCCATTATTATTCTTTGCAACTCACTGTAGAAATTATTCTAAAAGAGAAGTTACCGTGTCTTTAGCAATAGTCTAAAACCCATCAGCTTCTTTGTCTATACATAATTTTATCTATGAAAAAAATAAAAAAGGCAAAAACAAATTAAATTAAAAAGATGAAAAATAAAAATGACAATGCTGAAATATTTTGTGATATGCATTTCCCTAGCCACACAAGCCTGGGGATAAAGTAGTAAACCCTGAAGCATAATACTTGAAAGTAATCCCTTACTCCCAGCCTTAAGTTTTCCCATAGGTCTCTTAGCTTCTAGATCACTGACAGGCTTTTCTTACTATTGCTCAATTCAATGGTACTATAGTAGCAACACTGTCTGAAAAATTCAGGTCCCTGGATATTTCAAGCTTTGACCTCCACAATTGAGTTTATTTTGAATTTAGAATATATTTTTTCCATCCATTTATTTTTCTTATATGCTCATATAATTCCCTCTTACACTGCCTGCATGAAACATATGTGTTTTTACTAATACAGGACAAGAGAGCTCTAGTTATATCTGGGGATTGTGTCATTGAGGTTTTCCTTTGGTCACCTTGGGATAGTTTTAGGATTTTAGGTTTCTTTCCAGAATAGAGTAAATGACTTTGTAAGGAATTGTATCAGAAATATTTTCCAGAGACTTTGTGGGCCAAGAATGATGTCTAATTTTTTAAAATTATGTCTTATAATTGTACATCTTTTTTAAAATATGTAGCATAATAACTAAATAAATGATCAAGCACTATGGAGAAAAATTATACAGGGGAGGTAAAAAGCTACATTGGCTTTCACCTTCCCCAGTCTCTGTGCTTCCAACCCCCACTCCCACCTACACGTAGTTTCCCAGTATTGGGTGTGGGCAGAAGTTAACTAGCCTCTCTTATGTCCAGGATGTTAACTAAGCTCTCTCATCTCCAGCTTCTCCATATTAAATTTCTAGCTGGTCCACTGCTACTTGAGCCAAAGGGAACTGCAACTTAAAACACACAAAGCTATTAATTTTTCAGGTTTTCTTTTTTTTTTTTTTTTTTTGGCAACCACTAGCCAATAAAGCTAAAGTTTGTCACCCAGTTCCCATACCCCTATTACATCCCTTATCATCTGTGCCTCCTCTGGCTGAAAACTGCTGCTTTTCTGGCCAACCTCACCACTCTTTCCTACCAACCTGGAATAGGCAATGAGCAGCCCTGGACAGGAAAACTACAGAATCCTGTTGTCCTTACCTAAAGCTCAGCAAGTTTACAAGAATAAATACTTAAAGCTTGTAATTAACATTTGGTCACTTGTTCTGGACAAGTTTTTCCAGTTTCATGCTCTTTGTGTGTGTGTGGAGATGATTCCCCATCTCTTTGTGCCTCCATACCTGAATGTGAAAGCCTGTCTGAATTTATTCATAAGTTAAATAAAAATAAAACATTGCATGAGAGCCCTGTATGATGTTATATATGTTTGTTTTGTAAGTTCAGAACTATTACTATACACTTATTGTTTATGTGTGTTTATGTATGAGTGATATACTTCAATAAATGAAAACAATTTTTAAAAATAAAAATAAATAAATAAATAAAACACCATTGAGGAACCATTTACAGCTTAAAGAGAAGTAAAATGTTTAAAGTGTGATAATAGCCCTATTTTAGAGATGTTAGATTAACTCATAAAACACAGGTGAGAATAAAATTGGTAATATCCCTTTGAAAACAACTTAGAAATCCTTTTTAAATTTTAAGATCTCTATAAGTTGTGATCCAATAATTTGATACCTAACTATATATCCTATATTACCTCTTGCTCTTTTTATCAAGTGATGCATAGAATTTCAAAGCAGCCTGTGGAGTGAGTTGCTACATTGTACAGCATTGTACACAGGCTCAGGCACAAAAGAAACTTTCAGCAAATGACTACTTTATTATTCACACAGCATAAAGCGTCCCTGAGAGCTGCAGAAGAGATCATATTGTGGCTGGTGTTTGGGAGGTCAAACTGCTCAGGTCAGAGTCAGTTGAAGGCAGTTCTGCATGCCCCAGTTTGCAACAAAGGAGAGAGACAAGTTTGTGCTGCCTGAGGTGGGTATTTATTCACCTTGCCACTGAGAATTTCCTGCTGGGAAAATCTTCTGCAGCAACTAGTTCTTGGTTTTGAGTTTAAGGTCTGGTGAGGCCTTTTCATTAGACCTAACATCTCCCCCTGGCTGTGGAATGGAAAAATAATGTCACATTAGAAAAGGAGGGTGAATATGGTAGTAGGGGAAGACTGGAAGATAGCCGCTAAGCATGAGTCTGTGAATTCCCCAGCACAGCCTTGTTTCTCTTTTAGGGGAAAGCTTATTTTAAATATAATTTATGAAAATATGAGTCCAAGAAGATAATTTAAAATTTGAAAAACACCCGTTCATTAAGTAAACACTATATTCAAAAGCAATAAAATATAAGAAATGTTTCTTTCTTTAAATATACTTATTTTTTTTTTAAAAGATACCTAGATTAAATAAATGTTATACAAAAAATATAGGGTATTCCTATATGCAGCGCCCCATACCCTTCCCACATTTTCCCACATTAACAACATCCTTCATTAGTGTGGTACATTTGTTACAACTGATGTCCACATTTTGGAGCAATGCCACTAAGAAAGGATTATAGTCTACATTGTAGTTTACATTCTCTCTCTCTGGCACATTTTTGAAAGTTATTACAAGATATATAATTGCCTGTATCTGTCATTGCAATGTCATTCAAGACAATTCCCAAGTCCCGAATATGCCCCGAATTACACCTATTTTTCCTTCTCCCACCCCTCAGAACCTCCAGTGGCCACTGCCTCTACATCAATGATTAAATTTTTTCCATTCCTAGAATCACAATAAGTCTATAGTAGAATACAGTAAGTCTACCCTAGTCCATCGTTCATTCCCCAATCCTGAGGGTTTTGAGACTGTGGTGCCCATTCTGCCTCTAATTGAGAGGGGCTTAAATCCCATGGGACTATCTTGCTTGCAGTTAGACTCCCTCTGTTACTTGAAATGGTTGTTGTCCATCTTCATCTCCTTGTTAGTTGTCCTGGGTGAGCCCAATGAACTGGAGAGTAGGTGTTGCAAATCTGTTGAGATTCAGGGTCCAACTGGTACATGGACATGCCAAAGATTTAAGTCTCTTGAATATACATCTATCAACTCTAGTACTAACTATAGGTTGAAGTAGAAGGGGCAGAAGAGCCATGAGTAGGGAAACCACAACTGAGTCCATCTCTGTCACACTGGGTAGCATAAATTCCAAAGTAGGACCCACTGGCAGGGAACCAAAGTCCTGAGCTGTCTGCCCTGCCTATAGTGTCTGGTTGTCTCCAGAGCCCTCAGGAGATCTGCTATTTGAAGCAATATTTATTTTGGCAGTCAATGAGATCCTGCTGACACATGCATAAGCGTAACTTCTGGAATGACCTCCTGACTCACATTGAAATCTCGTAGCCATATAAACTCATTTGTCTTTACCCTTTCCCCCTTTTGGTAAGATCTTTTACCATTTGGATTGCTAGTTGGTGCTTGGTAGTATTCCCTGGATGCCAGGGAGGCTCATCCCTGGGACTCATGTCCCACCCTAGGAGGAAGGTAATGCATTTATATGCTGAGTTTGGCTTTGAGAGACTACATTTGAGCAAAAAGGAGGTTCTCAGGAGGTAACTCTTAGGCACCCTATAATACTAGGGTAAGTTTCAATTTCAAAAGTAAAGATTCATAAGTACAGTCATCAATATTAAAGGCCCATCAATGGTCCATCCTCCATCTATAGTCACTGCCCCTGTACTCAGGGGATTCCTGCTGTCCCACTAGAGAATGCAGCAACACTCTCCAGGATGGGAACTCAACACTTCTTCAGTTATTGTGTAACTCTCCACCCACCATGACAATGCCCCCGAAAACTTGAACACATTCATATGCCTTACAGGTATGCTCCAGATGAGCTTCCTGCCATATGTCCCCCATCTTTGATACCCTGTACCAATGATCCTCCTACACCACAGCTGGAAACCCTCTGTGATCCAAAACCTTCCCAAAACTGAAACCAACAAAATAACTGAATACAACCAACAGAAAAATGATATAATGATAGTTTTAAAATAACAAAATATATAAATTCAAAAAACAGTTTGAAACAATAAAAAATATATATTTTAAAAATTTTTGACATGTCTTTCAGAAGAAACGTTTCAAAAGTTCAAATCCAACGTGACTTATGAGATTTATTTTAACAAGAAAACCCCTAAATTTTAAATGTACTAAACTGATTATTAAGCTTACAGCAAGACTTCCGGGTGGTTGGGCAGATGTATTCTTTTTTCCCAGGATAAGTGATATGTATGCAATATGAATGTCCTGGAACGAAACTGACCAACTTTCATGTTCAGAACGCAGTGTTATACTGAATTGTACTAATTCATAATATTTCTAATGGATTTATTTTTTTTTCGTAATTTTGCAAAATATCCATGTTTACTTTAGAAATTTTAGAAACATAGCAAAAAGCAGAACATAGTAATCACTCCTTTAACTCTTTTAATTTAGCCAGATCAAATCAATGCTAAGATTTTGCAGGATATATTTCTATTTTGTAAATATTGTCATTTTACTAAGTATAATTTCCTTTGTATTTTAAGCTGGTTCCATTGGGATAGTATTACATAGAATAAAGTAGTTTTAAGTAAGGCAGATCTGAGAAAACCTTGTAATCATATTGTATTATTCTGCCAAAAAGCTGCCAATGCAAAGTACCAGACATCTGCTGGCTTTTGTAAAGGGTATTTATTTGAGGTAAAAGCTTACAGTTACAAGGCCATAAAAAGTCCAACTCAAGGTTGCTTTCTCACCAAAATCAGTTGTGATGTGTTGAACCAGGATGATCGTTGATCTCTGGATAATCTCTGCCTTCCCCTCTAGGCTTCCTCTTCCTCTTGAGGATCTGCTGCCCAGTTTCTTCTGGATTTTAGCTGTAGGCTGGCATAGGGCATCCAATATCAGTCTTTGCTGTTCTCCCCAATCTCACTTTTAAGCTATCTGCAAAATGACTTATCTCTCCCAGGCCTTCAACTGTTTGGGCCTTCTCCATTCTGTCACATGGCTCATTCAAAAATGATGGCACTTTCTATTCCCATGTGTCTGTCAATATGTGTGAGTGTCCATCTATATCAGACCCACAAAAGGGACAGGGACTCAACCTTAGTCACACCTTGTTGACATGGTCAAATCAAAAAACCTTCAAAGCAATATTAACAGGTAATCTAATAAAAAAGGCACCTCAGCTAAATTTAATGCGATCAAAGGGTATCATACCCAGAGGAATAGATTAGTTTACAAATGAAATATTTCTCTTTTTAGGATTTATAAATAACCTCAAATTGTCACACATAGATTTTTTTATTCATTATTATTATTTACTGCAGAAGTTGAGGTTTACAGATAAATCAGGCAGAAAGTAAGTGTTCCCATATATCACCCCCCTACACAGATTTCCCTATTAATAACACTTTGTATTACTGTAATATCTTTGTTACAAGTAATGAAACAATCTTATTATAATTATACTATTAACTATAATCCATATTTTACATTAGGATTATATGTAAATATATTATTGTGTTGTACAGTTCTGTTTTTTTAAATAAATGACTTTTATTGATACATATTAATAAAGAATAAATCCATCCAAAATGTAAAATCAATGGTATTCTATGTAATCACATATTTGTGCATTTATCACTTCAATCATTCTTAGAGCACTTTCATTATTCCAATTATAATAATAAAAAACACACAAACAAAATTCAACACCTCTCAATCTCTCTGTTTCTCCTGCTATATATAACTGCTATTCTTTTTGCCTTCTCTCTAGTATATTTGCACTTATATTTTGAAAAACAGTCTTATATATGCAATATCACCCAAATTCATGTTTTTACATGAGGTTTTACTATCTTATACAATCACATATTACAATTTTTAGCTTTCCTTCTACTAATATACATGACCAAAGACTTTCCCTTTCAAGCACTGTCACACCCATACAATAGCTCTGCTAGTTACAAACACCATGATATATTTTAACCATTTCTATTAATTTGCAAAGTTTGACAACCTTTTATGAATTATGCACAGCTTAACTCTCAGCTTTCCATTCTCTCCCTCCTTCTATTTTCTGGTGACCCAATATACGAATTATTAATTCCATGAATTTACACAACATATTTAGTTCATTATATCACAATCATACAGTATTTATCCTTTTGTGTCTGGCTTGTTTCACTCAACATAATGTCCTCCTGGTTCAGCCATGTTGTCAAATGCTTCACTACTTCATTTCTTCTACCACTTTATAATATTCCATTGTGTGACTACACCAACATTTGTTTATCCATTCACCAGTTGATAGATGCCTGGGTTGTTTCCAACTTTGTAGCTTATAGATTTTTATAAATTAAATTGTTATTTGTTTATTTTGAGATCTATACAGATTCAATTCAAATGCAGTTGTAAAAAGTAAAACAGAGCTCTCATGTCCTATTTACCCAGTTTCCCTCAATGATAAATCCTACAAAACTATAGTGTAATTTTGAAACCAGTGTATCAATATTGATACAATCAATATTAAAGTGCTCAAAATCATTTATTAGCAATTTCTCTTCTTTGTAACTTTTCCTTTATGTATTTTTTTTTTTCTTTTAAGCTTGTCTTTCAGGTGCTGAGCTTGACTAAAAGTTATATAACCTGAGCAGAAGAAGAAACACAAGCTGGCATCCTTAGAAGACCTTTGAGACACCAAGAACAAAAAGCATTGCTCTCAAGACCAAAGTTACATTAATAAAGAGGTGCTGGAAGCAAATCTAAGGCAAACAGTCCTTCAACAAGGAAAATCTGATCTGGATCCTGTCTTACCATATAAGCACAACTTTATATCTAGCCAATCAAACCACATCAAATTGACTTTATAGAAGTGCCAACCTTCTGTCCCCATAACATCTCCCTTAGCCCTCAAATCCAAGAGATAAATTTGAGCCTTGCCTTTTGTATCCTTGCTGGATGACCTGCAATAAAGTTCTTCTTTTTCTCAAAATCCTGATGTCATAGAATTGACTCCTGTGTGTGTTGAGCAGTGAAACCTTGCCTGATAAAAACATAGGGTACTTCCAACCCAGAAAGAACCCTAGTATTACCCTTTGATACCACTTCTACTTCCCTCTCTCCATTCTCTTCCTATCCCTTGCTTAATGCAGGCAACCTTTAATCTGATTTTCACTTCTATCGTTTAGTCATTCAAAATTTTAATACAAATGGAATTATATAGTATGTAACTTTTTAAAATTGGCTTTTCTTTTACTTAGCATAATTATCTGGAGATTCATCCACATTATTATATTTATCAATAATTCATTCCTTTTTATTTATGAGCAGTGCTCCATGGTTTAAATATATTACAGTTTGTTTAACCAACTCCCATTGAAATACAATTGAGTAGATACTAATTTATAGCCCTTCTGAATAAAACCACTGTGAATATTTGGATAAAGGCATTGTGTACATAGGTTCTAATTTTGCTGGAATAAATGTCCAGGAGTGTAATTTCTGGGTCATGTGGGAGTAGCAAGTTTAGTTTTATTAAGAAACTGCCTATTATTTTCCTTAGTGTCTGTATTATTTTTCATTCCCAATAGCAATATATGACTGATTCTCTTTCTCTATATTTTCGCCAGTGTTTGATGTTTACACTATATTTTATTTAACCTTTGTGATAAATGTGTAGTAATATATCATGGTAGTTATAATTTGCATTAAATAAAATCACATTTAATTTTAATTGTAGATGACCCATAATTGTTTCCTCAGAAAATCTCTAAATCTAACAAAACAAAACAAAACAAAACAAAAATCCTCCCAGAACTAACAAATTAGTTCTGCAAGTTAACAGGATACAAGATAAAGGGAATAAATAATTGGATTATAGAAGAGTAGTTAGAACATGATCCAGTTTATAAACTTTAAAACTTACAAAAAATGATGTGATTGGTGTGTCAACCAAGAAATTACAGATTAAGCTGCAAGGCAACAAAAGTTTTTATTTGGGGTGTTAGAAATGCAATTCAGGTAGCAATCCAAACTGTGTCCTGTCATGGGTTTTCTAAATAAGGGTTTATGAAGAAAAAGAAGATTAGATAAATTGTTTGCAAATAATGATGATTGGTGGATATTTGGAACTTTCTAAATGTCCTACAACTTCAACAGCTAACTGATTTCTTTATCTTGTAGTTGTTTCAAGGTGTCCAGATATCCTCAGAAACATTGTTGATTTGGTTTTTCATATCTTGACAATCTATGATATCTGGCTGAGACATGCATAAGTGTAACTTCCTGAATGTTCCCTGACTCCATTTTAAATCTCTTGGCCTTAGTAACTCTATGTTGTTTTATCTCTTTTCTCATTTCCCCTTTTTGCTAAAGATATTTCTCCAAAAATATTGCTGGCTGGAATTGTGTGAACATGACATTGGATTAGGCACATAAGGCACAGCTCTCACAGACAGAACAGAAAAAGAGCCAAAGGCTGCCTGAGGGACCTGCTTTCATGGTCAGTAGAGCAGGACTGTGCTTCACACTTTCCAGGAGGGTGATGGGCAGAAACAAAGAAGCCAAGACAACAAGCTGTGAGTTACTAAACCTCCTAGCTGCTGGAAAAGGTGCTACTGTCCCACTCCCAAGATATTCAAAAAGCCCTGACTTATTTCAGCTGACTGAAAGGGGAGCAGATGTCTTCTTCCCTGCCACCTGTTACAAGGTAAAAGGCAGGGGGAATCAGGGGCTTTTCTTCAGTGAATTTGACCAGCAGAGCTTGCTTTGAATCTTGGCTCTGGTCAGACAAAACAAAGGGAAACCAAGAGAGATACACCTCTGTAGAAAGGTGCACCAAAGAGTACTCTCTTTTGACTGCTCTGGAAATTACTTGGACAGAAAAGCCTTTTAGACCTCTCTTTACCCCACCCCTAGGAGAAAGTCTGTGCCCCATTAGTGAGTACTTGGCATGATTTTGGTAGCTAAAGCTGGGCAATTTTAAAGACTTAGGATAAGATGAACCAAATATAAAAAAGCTGTGAAAGAATAATAACAATAATCATGAGATAGAAATTGGCTATCAGAGTAAATTCATGAATATATCAGATGCTTAGACATTAGCAAAAATTGCAAGCCATACTTGTAAACAGGAAGAGATGGCCCAGCAAAGGAATAAATCACATATCTTGAAAAGATTCAGGATTTTAGACAATCAGTGATAATCATTTTAAAGAATTGAAAGAAAATATGACTAAAGAAATAAAGGTTATTACAAAGACACTAAGTGAGCATAAAGAATAATTTAAAAGTCTGTGAAGAAAAGCGGCAGACCTTATGGGAATGAAAGACATATTGGAAGAGATAAAAATATATTAGAGGTACATAAGAACAGACTTGAACTGCATGATGACAGATTTAGTGATTTTAAAGACAGAACATCTGAACTGGGAAAGACAGGTGAATAGAAAGAGAAGAGAATGGAAAAAATGGAACAGGGCCTCAGGGAATTGAATGACAATGCAAAACACAAAAACATACACATTGTTGGTGCCCCAGAAGGAGAAGAAAATGGAAAAGGGGCAGAAAGAATATTTGAGGAAATAATGACTGAAAACTTCCCTACCCTTATGAATGACGTAAATATCAATATGTAAGAAGGACAATGCACCTCAAACAGAATAAATACAAACAGACTTACTCCAAAGCACTTACTTTTCAGAATGTCAAATATCAGAAATAAAGAGAAGATTTTGAAAGCAGCAAGAGAATATAAAGCATCACATCCAAAAGAAATGTAATAAGATTAATTGCTGATCTCTCATTGGAAACCATGGAGGAGAGAGGAAAGTGGTATGATATATTTAAGTTATTGAAAGAGAAAAACTGGCAGCCAAAAATTCTGTATCCAACAAAGTTGTCCTTTAAAAATGAAGGGGAGTTCAAAGTCTTTACAGACAAACAAAAACTGACAGAATATGTTACCAAAACACCAGAATTACAAGAAATACTAAAGGGAGTGCTGTAGCCTGAAAGGAAAAAACAAGTGTAAGAAACTTGAAGAAGAGTGTAGAAATGAAGAATTGGAAATGGTTAAAAACATATACTATAGTATGGCAACAGAAAACCAAAGGTCAAAATGGATGAAGTAAGTAATACTTTTACATTTATAACATTGAATGTTAATAGCTTGAGCTCCCCAATCAAAAGACACAGACTGATAGAATAGATTAAAAAATATGAGCCATCTATATGTTGCCTTACCTCAGATGTAAGGACACAACCAGGATAAAAATGAAGGGTTGGAAAAAGGTATTCCATACAAATAGTAACCAAAAAAGAGCTGAAGTAGTGATACTAATATCAGAAAAAATAGATTTTAAATGCAAAACTGTTATAAGGGATGAAGAAGGTCATTAAATATTAATAAAAGGGACAATTCAACAAGTAGAAATAACTATTCTAAATATTTATGCACCTAATGTCAGTGCCCCAAGATACGGGAGGCACACACTGGCAAAGCTGAAGGGAGAAATAGATGTCTCTACAATAATATCTGGAGACTTCAATACACCAATCTCATTACTGGATAGAACATTGGAACAGAAGATTAATAAAGAAACTGAGAAATTGAATAATATGATAAATGAACTGGATCTAATAGACATCTATAGACCATTGCATCCCAAAACAGTAGGATATACATTCTTTTCAACTGCTCATGGATCTTTCTCCAAGATAGACCATATGTGTGTCACAAGACAAGTCTCAATAATTTTAAAAAGAGTGAAATTATACAAAACACTTTCTCTCATCATAATGGAATGATGCTGGAAATCAATAATGGGCAGAAAATGGAAATTTTCATAAAGATATGGGGATTAAACAACACACTCTTAAACAATCAGTGGGTCAAAGAAGAAATTGAAAGAGAAAAATTCAGCAAGTATCTTGGGTCAAATGAAAATGAGACATATCAAAACTTATGGGATACTGAAAAGGCAGTGAAAAGGGAATTGGAAGCTCCAATTCACAAAAATGGAGGAGGAAGAGAAAGTTGGGCAGGAAATTCAGCTACTGATTAGTAAACTTGGCTGGCTAAAGTATAACGCTAAGAACAGCAAAAGTTTGAAACTGTCCAAGTCAGAAAGAGGCTGGTAGCTGCCAATTTAACTCTACTCTCAGCATGAGGTGAAGCAGGGTGGACTGAAAAAATCACAGTGCTGGTTGGGACTGGCTTCTTTCCATCCAGATCAGACTGCAGCTCTAGCCTAAGCCTCAACCGCACCTCTGGCAGGGAGGAACCTGGGGGGGATCTGCACCAGCCTCTCTGGGAAAATATAGGTCACACCACAAAGGCTGGTGATCAGCCTACCCTTGCAGCACAATCAACCCCAGAAGCTATTCTGTGGCTGAAGTTAGAAGCTCCATTTCCCTAAAGAATGGGGGGGGGGGGGAGAGACAGTTGGCCCTGACTTCAGCTACTGATTAGTAAACTTTGCTGGCTGAAGTATAACCCCAAGAACAGCTAAAGTTTGAACCTGGCTGGTAGCCCCCTTTTTGACACTGCCCCCAGCATGAGGGGAAGCCGGGCTGACTGATAAGCACAGTGATAGTAGCGACTGGCTTCTTTCACCCAGATTGGACTGCAGCCCTGGCTTAGGCTTCATCCCCAACTGTAGCAGAGAGGATCCTGGCAGGCCTTGCCCCAGCCTCTCTGGGTAACTGCAGGTACATTCAGCTGGAACAGAATGAATAGTCAGAAGTCTACCAGGATAACTGCCATAATTTTGGACTACATGGCATCTATTGCTGCCAACACCTTCAGCTCCATCACCTGACTAGGAAGGGGAGGAAGGGGCATGATGCTTCATCAGTCTCTCTGGGCAACTAGGGTCTAGGCCTCCATGACTTGGATTATTGCACATGGATGAGAAAGTTGGGAGATGCTTCATCTGTCCCTTGGGCAATGCAGGCAGCTTGAGTGTCCACAGCTTACAGCAACAACTACATTCTCGATCCTATTACACAATCAGCAAGGGAGAAAGGGCAAGAAAGCCCTAAACTAAAGAGAGAAACTGCACCCAGAATAAATACATCTATTTAGCTAGATGCCAAGATGCCAACAAAAAATTGCAATCCACATCAAGAAGCAGGAAGAAATGGCCCAGTTAAAGGAACAATATAAGCCTCCAGATGACATAAAGAAATTGAGACAACTAATCATAAATGTTCAAAAAATCTCCTTAATAAATTCAATGATATAGCTAAAGAATTTGAGGATATTAAGAAGACATTGGATGGGCACAGAGAAGAAATTTGAAAGCATACATAGAAAATAGCAGATCTTATGGGAATGAAAGGTGCAATAAATGAAATTTTAAATACACTGGAATCATATAATAGCAGACTTGAGGAGGCAAAAGAAAGGATTGGTAAGCTTGAAGAAATAACCTCCAAAGCAAACATACAAAAGAACAGATGAAGAAAAGAATGGAAATAATTGAACAAGTTCTCAGGGAACTTAAACGACAGCAAGAGACTTGCAAATATACATGTCATGGGTGTCCCAGAAGGAGAAGAGAAGGGAAAAGAGAAAGAAGGCATATTTGAAGAAATAACAGTAGAAAATTTCCCAACCCTATTGAAGGACATGGATATCCATGTTCAAGAAATACAACATACTCCTATCTGAATAAATCCAAATAGACCAACTTTGAGACACACACTACTCAGCATGTCAAATGCCAACAGCAAAGAGAGAATTCTGATAGCAGCAAGAGAAAAACAATGCATAACATATAAGGGATGCCCAATAAGATTAAGTACCGATTTCTCATCAGAAACCATGGAGGCAAGAAGACAGTGGTATGTCATATTAAGATACTGCAAGAGAAAGACTTATAGCCAAGAATCTTACATCCAGCAAGTTTGTCTTTCAAAAATGAGGGTGAGTTTAGAATATTCACAGATAAACAGAAACTAAGAGAGTTTGTAACCAAGAGATCAGCTTTGCAGGAAATACTAAAAGGTGTGTTACAGTCTGAAAAGAAAAGACAGGAGAGAGAGGCTTGGAAGAGTGTCTAGAAATAAAGATTATATCAGTAAAAGTAACTAAAAGTCTCAAAATAGTGGGGAAAATAAAATATGGCAGATAAAACCTAAATGTCAAAATGAGTGATATAATAACTGTCTTTACAATAATAATATTGAATCTTAATGGATTAAATTCCCCAATCAAAAGAAACAGACTGGCAGAATGGATAAGAAAATATGAGCCACCTATATGCTGTCTGCAAGAGACTCACCTTAGATCTAAGGATTCCAATAGATTGAAAGTAAAAGGCTGGGAAAAGATATTCCACATATTCAGTAAACAAAAACAGAACAACAACAACAAAAAAGTTGGAGTGCTTATACTTATATTAAATGAACTAGACCTTATTTTATTTTTTTATAATTTTTCTTTTTTACTTTTTAAAAGATACTTAGATTACATCAATTTTACACAAAACTATAGGGATCCCATATACCCCACTCCCCACATCTCCCACACCCTCCCACATAAACATCATTCATTAGTGTGGCACAATCAT
Organism: Tolypeutes matacus; assembly: GCA_026826555.1. Lineage (NCBI taxonomy): Eukaryota > Metazoa > Chordata > Mammalia > Cingulata > Chlamyphoridae > Tolypeutes > Tolypeutes matacus. The sequence continues at coordinate 4,658,063 of JAKSZT010054458.1, forward strand.
TGCAGTTGATAAACGCATCCTGGGGCTTTGCCATTAAGCATGTACCATAGTTCACATTGTAGTCTGCACTCTCTCATACACATTTCTGCATGTTATGTGATGATATATAATGGCCTGTATCTGTCATTGCAGTGTCATTCAGGACAATCCCCAAGTCCAAAAAAAGCCCTCATATTACAATTGTTTTCCCTCTTCCTGCTCCCAGAGCCTCCAGTGACCACTGGTTCCACATCAATGTTGTAATTTCTTTCATTATTAGAATCACAATATGACTATAGTAGAATACCAGCAAGTCCACTCTAGTCCATAGTTCTTCCCCCAATCCTGAGGTTTCTGGGATGGTTATGTCCACTCCACCTCTAATTGTGAGGGGACTTATATCCCATAGGGAAAGTAGATGGGACTATCTTGCTTGAAGTTGAAGGCTTTCTCTGTTCCTTGGTATGGTAGTTGTCCATCATCATCTCCTTGTTACATGTCCTGGGTGAGTCCAATGAGCTGTAGAGTAGGTGTTGCAAATCTGCTGAGGTTCCATGCCCAGCTGGCACATGGACAGCCCAAAAACTCAAGTCTCTTGGACATACACCTACCAACTCCAGCACCAACTATAGGTTCAAATAGAAAGGACAGAAGAGGCATGTGTAGGAAATCCACAACTGAGTCTAACTCTGTCACACTTGGGAGCCCAAACCCCAAAGTAGGGCCCACTGGCAAGGCACCAAACTCCAGAGCTATCTGACCTGTCCAAAAGACCTGGGTGTCTCCAGAGCCCTCAGGAGCCCCACTATTTCGGGTAGTGTCCACTTTGGCAGTATGATATCCTGCTGAGATGTGCATAAGTGTTACCTCTGGGATGACCTCCCAACTCATTTTGAAGTCTCTTAGCCATATAAAATCATTTGTCTTTACCTTTTTCCGCTTTTATTCAAGGTCTTTTTCCAGTTGCATTGTTAGTTGTTGCTTGGTAGTAATCCCTCTGTGTCAGGAAGGCTCATCCCTGGGAGTCATGTCCCATGCTGGGCAGAAGGTAATGCATTTATATGCTGAGGCTGGCTTAGAGAGAAGCCACATTTTAGCAACAAGGAGGCTCTCAGGAGGCAACTCTTAGGTACCCCACAACAACAGGATAAGTTCCAATTTCAAGAGCAAAGGTTAATAAGCATAGTTGTCAATATCAAGGGCCCATCTGTGGATCATCCTCCTTTGCCAGTCATTGACCTGTACTTGAGGGACTGTTGCTGCTCCATTAGAGAATGTGACATAGCTCTCCAGGATAGGAATTCAATATTCTCTCGGTTATTGTGTGAGTCTTCACCCACTGTGACAATGCCGCATGAATATTTGAACATTTGAACATTTTTATACACCTTATAGGTATGCCCAGGTGGATTTCCTCTCATGTAGCCCCATCACTGACACCCCACACCAATGTTCCTCCCCTGCCGCAGTTGTAACCTTTCTGTGATCCAAAGTTTCTTCAAAAATTAAGCCAATAAAATCGCCAAGTACAATTAATAGTAAAATGAAATAATAATGATAAATTTAAATATAAGAAATAAAAAATATAAAAATTTTTTAATTTAATTAAATTAAAAGATTTGGGATATTAAAAAATAATGAAAAATATTAATTTTTTTTGACATTTTGCCTTTCATCACAGTAATATCTGATGTCCTGTCTGTACAGTGGCATTTTATTCCATATATTCCCCAGTGTCTTGCTATTTTTCAATTTGTTTTCAAAGAACTTTTAGGTCACAGTAAAGTCTCACACAGAATACAGGAGACTTTCATATACCCAACATTCTTCCCCTCTCCTCCTTCCTAAATTAAGGGTAGTCTAGGGATGTAAATGCCAATTGAAAGTAAGCTAGAGAATAATCTATGGACTGAATAACACAGTAAACCCAGAGATGGATAAGAATTGTGATTGATGGTACAGATGCAAGAGTGTCCTTTGGGAGCTAGAACAAATCGACATCACTATTGCAGGGTGGTGGGAATGTGGAGAAGCATGGGGAAAATACAACTGGAGTGACCTATGGATTGTGCTTAACAGTAATAATGTAATATTCATGCACCTATGCCAAAAATGTACTGTGCTGATAATGGGGGATTGGGGAAAAATTGTTCCAAATTTACGCTATGGTCCTTTTACTAGCCTGATGATATTATCTCATAATCTGTAACAAATGTTCTAGCATGGTGTGGTGTGGTGTGTTGATAGAGGGGTGTTGAATGGGAATCCTGTGCATGTGCATGATTGCTTTGTAAATTTACAACTTCTGTCATTAAAATGTATTTAAAAAATAATAACAGTGTGGCTTTGGGGAAAATACACCAAATGTAAGATAAAGACTATAGTTAGTTGGTTTTGAAGATATTCTTTCAGCATTTGTAACAAATGTCTCACAACAATGCAAGGTGTTGTTAGTGGGTGGATGTATGGGACCTCTGTATGATGTTTTGCATGTTTGCTTTGTAAGTTCACAACTTTTACTATACACTTATTATTTATGTATGCTCATATATAAATGATATATAAAAATAATAATAATAGGGTGGGTTGCGGGGTGAGATATGCCAAATGTTAGATACTTTGGTTTGTAGTAATATTTTGAGGATGCTCTTTAATCATTAGTTAAAAATGTTTCACAACAGTGCAAGGTATTGTTAGTAGGGTGAGGTATAATGTCCTTGCAGTACGTTATGTATGTTTATTTTGTAGGTTCACAACTATTACTATACATTTATTATGTATGTGTGATATACTTCAACTAAAAAAAAAGAAAACTCCCAAAGATGAAAAGCCCGGCACCAGATAGCTTCACAGCAGAATTCTACCAATCATTCAAAGATGAACTAATACTGACCTTGCTCTCAGTCGCTTCCAAAAAATTGAACAGGAAAGAATGCTACCAAACTCATTCTAGGAAGCCAACATTACCCTATTACCAAAACCAGGTAAAGATACTACAATAAAAGAAAATTACAGAACAATTTCTGTAATGAATATAGATGCAAAAATCCTTAACAAAATACCTGCAATCAGAATCCAAAAGCACATTAAAAGAATTATATACCACGATCAAGTGGGTTCTTTCCCAGGTATGCAAGGGTGGTTCAACACAAGAAAATCAATTAGTTTAATTGAATTATTTTACCACATTGATAAACTGAAGAAGAAAATTCACATGGTCCTCTCAATTGATGCAGAAATGGCATTTGACAAAATACAGCCAGCACCCTTTCTTGATAAAAACACTCCAAAAGATAATCTTTCTCAATATGGTAAAGAGCATTATAAAAAACCTACAGCTAGAGAAGAAGATGTGGCTCAAGCAATTGAGCTACTGCCTACTACCTGGGAGCTTCTGGATTCACTTCCTGGTGCCTCCTATAGAAGATGAGCAAGACAGCGAGCTGATGCAATGGTCAGGTGCAGCGAGGTGATGCAACAAGATGATGTAAAAAAACACACAAGGAAAGCATAATGAGAGACACAGAAAAGGCTAGAGAGAAGGTGGCACAAGCGATTAGGTGCGTACCTCCCACATTGGATGCCCTGGGTTCAGTTCCCTGTGCCTCCTAAAAAGAAGACCAGCACAAAACAAACAGACACAGCAAATGTAAACAATGAGGGGATGGGGAAAAGTAAATACAAAATACATCTTAAATAAAACAACCTACTGCTACCATTGTATTCAATGGTGAAAGACTGAATGCTTTCCCACTGAGATGAGGAACAAGATAAGGATGCCCACTCTACCATTATTATTCAATATTTTGCTAGAAGTTCTAGCAAGAGCAATTAAGCTAGACAAAGGTATAAAAGGCACCAAAATAAGAAAGGAAAAGTGAAAACTTATACTATTCACTGTTGACATGATCTTATATTTAGAAAATCCTGAAAAATCCACAACAAAGCTATTAGAGTTAATATACGAGCTCAGCAAAGTGGTGGGATACAAAGTTAATATGCAAAAACAAATAGCATTTCTATACACCACTGATGTGCAATCTGAGGGGGAAATCAGAAAAAAAAATTCCATTTATAATAGTGTCTAAAACAATCAAATATTTAAGAACAAACTTAACCAAGGACATAAAAGACCCATATTCAGAAAACTACAAAACACTGCTAAAAGAAACTAAAGAAGACTTAAATAAATGGAAGGAAATTCTGTGTTCATGGATTGAAAGACTAAATATTATTATGATGTCAATTCTACCCAGAGTGATTTACAGACTCAATGCAATCCCAATAAAAATTCCAACAGCCTTTTTTGAAGAAATTGAAAAGCCAATAGTCAAATTTATTTTGAAGGGTAAAGAGCCTTGAATAGCAAAAAGTCTTAAAAAAGAAGAGCAAAGTTGGAAGACTCTCACTTCCTGATTTTAAAGCATATTACTTAGCTACAGTGGTAAAAACAGCATGGTACTGGCATAAGGAAATCAAGCAATTTTTGACAAGGCTCTTAAGCCCACTCAGCTGTGCCAGAACAGCTATTCAACAATTGGTGCTGGGAACTGGACAGCCATATCCACAAGAAAGAAAAAAGACCCCTACTCACACCTTATACAAAAATTAACTCAAAATGGATCAAGGATTTAAATATAAAGACAACAACCATAAAACTCCTAGAAGAAAATGTAGGAAAACATCTTCATGATTTTGGGGTAGGTGGTAGTTTCTTTTTGTTGCATGAATAACAAAAGAAAAAATAGATAAATGGGACCTTCTCAAAATTCAACATTTTTCCACCTCAAATAAGTTTGTCAAAAGGATGAAAAGGCACCTGACTGTAAGAGAAAATATTTGGCAATCATATATCTGATAAATGTTTACTATCCATGATCTATAAGGAGAGATCATACAACTCAACAGTAAAAAGACAAAGTATCTGATTAAAAAATGGGCAAAAAAAAAAAAAAAAAAACCCACAGATTTAAAAAACACAAGGATAAAATACAAAGAGATAAAACCCATTAGTTTATATAAAAGAACTGTGTTTTTGTCCACTCCAGTTTAAAAAAAAAAAATCAGTTTTTTTTTTTTTGTTGTTGTTGTTGTTGTTGGCAAAGGGGCCATTTTTAAATTATTTTACCTTTAGACGTTTTTGATTCCCAATTAAAGAATGCACCTTACTCCCTGGTGGAGTCTGGACCATTTGTTTTGCTTTGTTTTGGTTTGTTTTGGTTTTAAAGAAAGCATATAATATATCCATTCGAAACTGGATTTTTTAAACACCCAATGCTCTTTTTCTTTTCCTTTAAAAAAGAACAATTTAATTTCCAATGCCTCTGTTGATTCCAATATAGATAGCTATTTTCCTTTTTTTACCTTCCCTTGGAGGTATTTTTATTATTGTATTGATTGTCATTAAAAGTGGCTACTGGGGACACTTTTATAATTTTTTCCACTCTTTTGTTATTGCTGTAATTGTGAAGCTATGATTTTATTTGTTTTTTTTTAATTTTTATCCTGATTCAGAGGTTCTTTTTTGTTTTTGTTTGTTTAGCTAATTTAACAAGTTTATCTAAAGGACTGGCTTATCCTCAAGGTTATGTTTTTTTAATTAACTTCCCAAGATTAGGTTTAGCTCCATTGATAAACAATGAAGACCCAGTCTCTTCAAATGCATTAACAAAATATGAAAGATTTAAATGAGCACCAAGTGGTTGAGACAATGGCTTCTTTTAATCTTACACAGTTTTATCCTTTTGTTTGTTTGTTTACATATTTGGATTAATGATCAATCAATTGGTTTTGAGAAGAAAAGATTTTAGTAGGACTTTTAGTAAGTCCTTAGCAATTTGGCAGACCTTTTAAGGAGCCTTCTTACCTGTGGTATTTGTAAAGTGTCTTATAAAATCCTTTAGCTTTTTCCATATATATATATATATATATTTATATTTATGTATAAATTTATATTTAAAAATATATATATATATATATATTTTTTTTTTTAACTCAATTTAAACCCTTGTGTACAAATTGGAAACGGTCAGGCACAACTCTGGATTATAAACTTCAAATAGAATTTAAAATTCCACATTTTTTCAATTTGCTTTAAGATTGGGAAATTCCTTAACAATAGCCCTGAGTGCTGCTCTTGATCAGGGACTAAATGTTACTGGGTGTGCCATTCTGGCAGTCTCAGAAGATCTGGTCTTATAAGACACTTGCCAAATTTTAGTAGTCAGGCAATGAAGGATAGAGGGAAGGAACACAAAGCAGAGCAGTAAGATTAAGAGAAGCAGAAAGGGGAGAAGTAGCCAAACCAGGCTTTACAGTCAGAGGGTTATTAAGGCTAAATTTTTATTTTTCTTAAGCTCTCTATAAGGAATCCTTTAGAGAAGCAATTTTGGAATTAGCCTTTTGGCTAATTTGGTACAGCAATTACAGAATGCATTCCATTGTTTTTGGGAGATCTACAATAGCATTTGGAATTTCCTTGGTTATGGCTCTTAGTTCAGTTTTAATTCAAGGAGTGTAGGTGATAGAGGCAGTTTCTGAGCCTCCTTTATTAGGTTTTATTTTTAAAAGAGCTGAGAGTGTGATTCTGAAGGAGCTTCAGGGCCCTTATTATGAATGGGCAACTTTGCAAGGGTAGGATAAATCAGAGGAGGACAGGAAGGAGAAGGAGCTGAGGCAGCCTCAGAAAATTTAAAGATTTCAGACAGTTTTTCAAGTTTAGTTATGTGTTTAGCTAAGTCTTTATTTTGTTCATTTGTTATTTGTTTCTTGAATAGAGGCAATTTTGAAATTTGTTATATATTTGGAAGCTTCCAAGAACCAATTTTAAAACGTATTCTATTCAGGTTGTTTGATTTTATAGTCCTTATTCTCAAACTGTGTGCACAAATACACTAAGCTGGACATATTAGAAGAGTCTCATTGTGGCCCTTGTAATTTAAGATTATCTTTGTATGTCAGTTCCAGAGAGATAAGCATGTACATGATGCATGAAAAAAAAATCTTGTATTAGTGTAATTCATTTGTTGCAATTGATGAAAGCACATTTTTATAATTTACTATTAATTGTAGTTCATGGTTTCACTTAGGTTTGTGTTGTTTAGAAAGTTTTTTGGATTTATTTATTTTTTCTTCTAATAGCACATCTACAACAGTATACTGCAGTACTGTTAATTATGTTCACAATGTTGTGCTACCATCATCACCATTCATTACTAAAACATTTCCATAATTCCAAATAGGAACCCTGTATATTTTAAGCCTTAACTCCCTGTTTACTGCCACTACCATATCCCTGGTAGACTTTATTATGGATTCTGTCTCTGTGTATTTGCTTATTCTAAGTGTTTCATATCAGTGATACTACATGATGTTTGTCCTTTTATAATATCACAGATTATTTCACTCAGCATGGTGTCTTCAGGGTTTGTCTATGTTGTCACATGTGTTGGGGTTTCATTCCTTTTTGTGGCTGCGTGGTGGTCCATTGTGTATACATACCACATTTTGTTTGTCTGTTCATCTCTTGGTAGACAGATAGGTTGTTTCCATCTTTTGACAGTTGTGGGTAATGCCCCTGTGGGCATTTGTGTGCAGATATTTGTTAGGGTTCTTGTTTTCAATTCTTTTTGATGCATGCCAAGAGGTGGGATTGCTAGGTATGATTAAATTATGATTAGGGCTTTGATTGAGCCACATCAGTAGAACGTTGAGTCCCTGCCCCCTAGGTGGGCGGGGAGTCACAGAGAAAACTACATGGCAGAAAGGAGATTTGATAATGGAGTTTTGAGCTGGAGCCTGGGAAGTGAACACACAGGAAAACACAGAGGAATAGATATGGCTCCTTAGACATGACAGAAGCCCCAGGGAGAGAGACAGAGGCATTTTCCTTATAGTCTACATCTGGCCTTGTGGAGATACCACAGCAGCTAGAGCCTAGAGAGAAATAGAGCCCTGGGAAGAGAGGAACCCAAGAAGCATGAACCCTCACAGATGTGGGCAGCCATCTTGCTGCAACACATGGCAATAGACTTTGGTGAGGGTAGTAACTTATGCTTTATTGCCTGGTAACTGTAAGCTTCTACCCCAAAATAAATACCCTTTATAAAAGCCAACCAGTTTCTGGTATTTTGCATCAGCACTGCCTTGACTGACTAATATAATGGAAGGTCATAATTCTTACCCTAAAACCAGCTGCACTGTCTGATGGAGCTGTGCCATGCCATTAGAATTTTATGAAGAATCAGGAGCCATTGTGTCTGAATGAGAGTAATGCTAAAGCCTGAAAAACCTGACAGGATTTAACTTAGTGTTGGACTAATAAATATTTTACATTGTGCTTTATATGGGATGCTTCTTTAACTTAGTGAACAGCCTGTGTTCCAGTTGTTTGACCTATGACCAGGTGTCCCTAGTTGCATGGAAATTGTCTTGAGGGTGGCAGGCTACCCATTGTCAGTTTTGCTCATCTGTGATCATCTTACCTTAATATGGAAGTCTTAGTCTTCAGAAGCTGAGCTTCTCATTAAATGGCGGCTGGCACTCTAACAGCATTTAAATGCCTGACCTGTGCCCAATCGAGATTATATGATTGCTCTCACTCAGGACAAGGGTCAGTTGAAATGCATAATATCAGAGGAAGAGGAAAGAAGATATTCCAAATATTTGAGTACCCATCAAAGAGGAGAAATTTTCTGTAAACCTTAAAGGACAACCAAAAGACTGCTACAACCAATTCAAACTAAAAGAACATTGAATATATTTCAAAAACCTGAAGAAGAAAGTTCGAAAGTTATCCAAATAAAGATTAAAACATCAACCAATGAAAGGAAGGTTTGCAACCAAGAGGACTTCACCAACAGAAACTCAGGGCTATCAGGGAAAGGACAGAGCACAGGGAACTCCAGCAGTTACAATGCTTAAATCCAACAGCAGCTCCAGGGTTTTTCTGTCATCAGAAGTGTCAACTGAGAAATTACAGAATGAGCTCAATAAAACAATTATTTTGGGTCTTAGAATTGCAATTTGGGAAGCACAGATTTAGGCAGCAACCCAAACTGTGATCTTGTGACTTTGAATCAAGTGTTTCTGAAGAAAAAGATTACATAAGTTTTTGTGGGGGAAAAAAAAAAACTGTGATTTTGGATATTTGGGACTTTCCAAATGTCCTTCAAGTTAGAGAGCTGACAGATTTCTTTACCTTGTAGCTGTTTCATGGTGTCCAGATGTCCTCAGAACAGTGTTGCTTTTGTTTATGCATACCTTGCTGTTTGTGATAACTGGCTGAGACGCGTATGAGAGTAACTTCCTGAATGATCTCCCGACTTCATTTAAAATCTCTTGGCAATAGTAACTCTATTTTATTTTATTTATTTTCTCAATATAAATGCACATATGCAGGAAAACTATAAATAAAAATCCATGTGAATAATTAATACTATATTAAGAATTCTTATTACTATAATGATAACACTCAAGTTAAATAAAATTGAACCTGTTAGACTGTGTGCAAGGAATGTTCTTTTTTCTTCTTTTATAGTAGGCTAAAACCTCTTCTTTAATAAAATTATAAACTGTGAGTAACCTTAAAAGTACACTGACTGCTAGGTTCTGGAAAACTGTTTATTTTTAAAGATCTTTCCAAAGCTTTCAAGAACTTTTACTTTACTTGTTGCTATTTGGTAACAGCATTATTAACCACCCTTATTTTAAAGTTGTTGAAAGGTTTAAATTAAGGGATTACAAAACAAACTATGATTTTTAATTCCTCAGTTTAGAAGCTAGTTTCAATCTGTCATTCCTCATCCTTCCTCCACAGCTCTTACAAAGAGAAGGCCTTGGGGGTAGGGCAGGTTAAAGGGCTTAGAAAAAAGTTTTTCCTTTCCCAAGTTTCTATATTTAGATTTCTATATTACCTTTTCATCCTGCTAAGCCTAATTTGGGCTCCAAGAATAGTTATTCACATGTATAACCTCATACTGGATTTTTCAATTTGAATAAAGCTCATCTGAGTATTTTCACTTATTAATTTGATATTATCATCCTAATGTATGAAGTTATATATTGAATGAATAGGCAGGCATGAATAGAGTTTGACACAGAAACATAGAACTCACTGTAATAATTTTCATTCTCTTACAAAAATAAGTTTACCTATAAGATAACATTTAAAAGTACTATAATGGTAAAGGTGGGTTTGTAATTTGGAAAATGTATACAAAGAATTTGAATACTTTGCTTATGTATTAATGAGTTTGATGGCTTTCCAAATTATCTTTTCATATTTTAATGTTAAAATTATTAATAAAAATCCTTTATGAATATATAAAAAAAATACACACATTTCTAAATTCCTTGTTTCTCCACTGGGAAAATAAACTTGTTTATAAGCAAATATTATCTTCAATATACTTACTTTGTAGGATAGATATCCTACAAAGCTACCCTTCTTTGTTTATATGGTAATTTATGTATTATGTAAATTGATACTTAAATACTAGTACTTCAAAAGAGAAATTTTGAATGACTTTCTTTATATGATAACTTGGTGACTTCTAGATTTGATTCACTTGTCTTTTTCAGTTGTCTGCTCTCGCTCCAATTTGTTGAAGATGAAGCAGCTCAGCCTTTATGTGTGGTTTCTTTTCTTTCGGGAAGAGGGGCTGGAAACAATCAAACATTTAAAAATTCTCCAACTCTTCACGAAAGCACTAACTATGCTATTCGCTATAGATTGCAATATATCCAAGATAACTCTTCTAGAAGAGTAAATTTTAATTATAATGTCTTGGAGTGAGATGAAGTGAATGTTCTTTAAACATCTAGGAAATATCTGTCTGTATTTGGTAATTATAACATGGAAGAAGATCCAGAATGCCACAGATCTGTTTCAATTCAGTTATATCTCAACTGTGTTATTTTTTGTAAATTCCTTAACTTCTCTGACCTTCTGAGTCCTCATCTGAATAAAGAATGTTGTTAAATTCACCCAACTGTTGTGAAATTTAATTTAGGAAATACATGTGAAATAAGCCTTAATATATTGTGAATTAGCAACTATTTTTAATTGTGATTAAAACAATCTGGCTTGAATTCTGAAAGAAATAATGTATAGAAATGGATATAAAGTTTAGAAAGTTGTAAAAATTTTAAATCACTAATGTAAAATTTTTAAATAAACATGATTTTAACATATATGAGCAGGGATTTTATTGATATGAATTTCTTAGCGTTTCTGAGCTAAGAGAAAAATAAAGTTACCAGGTGACTATATTAGTAAAAAAAAAGTTTTCTCTAAGGTATATCTCTAACTCAAAATATATATACTCTTAAAATTTATTTTATTATGTTAGAGAGACATTATATGTATGTCAATGCAAAGTAGGTGAAGGCATCAGAATGAGTCAGAAATGTACTGAGGAAATTCAGAACACTATTGGGTCTGCTGTCAAGATGAGTATTTACATGAAGAAGTAACAGGAAGTAATGTGGGCTAAGTACCAGGACATAATAATTTTCATGTGAGTTTTTTGGGTGACAAATAACAGTAACCACCTCAGTTGAATCAGAGCAGACCAGGAGAAGTAAATGCATTCCAACCCTGGGATTGCCTGGCTAGTACATAACAAAGTTTGCATTTCCATTATGCTTTTTATACTCCCTTCTTTTCCATAAAATCATTGATTTTGAAGATTGTTTATATTCAATTATTTCTTTCTGCTAAGCTTCTTATCCCATCTTATTTTCCCTCTCATGGGAATGACTTGCACTGTGTCATAGGTAGAGGAATTGAAAACCAAAAGAATGAGCTGGAGGTCAAAAGATAAAATTTTACAGTTTATACTACAAGAAAGATTTGCTAATTTCTTCTAATAAATAAATAGTTATTTTTATAGCTATAGTGAGGTTTTATTTCTTCCTAATTAAATTTAACATAATTTGTTATTTACCCATTTTCTGGTTTAGTGTGATAGATGTTTCCTTTATGCCACACATATATGTATGCATATATGTTTGTGTGTGTATTTGCCTGTCTATCTCTGGTGTGTGTATCTGTATGTACAATATGATCTAGACTATTATAAGGGCAATTAGTGGTATGGGTTTATTATGAATTAATGACTGATCATTGAAGTCAAGGGGTGATGGATTCCTCTAGGTTCTTGGCTTTGTAACATAAATGAATTTAAGAATATGCAGCTTTAGTTAGGCCAGTAGTTTATTGAGAAATGGGAGAAGAAAACAGGATTATGCACTCGAACCTGTAGATGTGGACTCCACTAGGCAGAGGGAGCATTTTGGGCTTGTGGGGCTATCTTTATTAAGCTATTACTTATTCCTCCCTTTCCTAATGTTGGGGAGGGTCCTTAGCTATTTGTTGTTCTGATTGGTTATCGCACCCATCAGCTCCCCAGCGGCCAAAGGTGAGGCCACTTGAGGGTATCCGGGCTTTTCCTTGACCCCTAATGAGATCTGATTCCAAATTGGATTCTCATGGCCAGGGTCTTGTGGGGTCCTTCCAGCAGCCTTCTTGGTTGTTTTTTTCCCTCAGGGGGTTTCCAGGTGGGGTTCCATGGCCACGTGTTTTGTGGCCATGTTTTTCTGCCAAATCTTAGACTTGCCTTCCTTTTCTTAAACTAACCAGCCTCATCGTTATTCTGTCTTAAATATATTTTGTACTGAATTTAATATAGCAAACAAATTCTTACTGAGGCAAGATAGAGCAGGAACCTGAGGGAAAAAATAAAGATGCCATAGGGAAGCACTAGGGAGCTAAGGACAAAACATCAATTCTGTGTAAATCTCCTGCTCTTGGGTGCCCATCTTTGCCTGCACTTGACAGGGGAAAATCCCTACAAGGGAGGAGTCAACCACCCAAGGCTGAATACCCAAAGAAAATAGATAATGAGAAGCCCATTTGTTCCCTGACCCCCACTCAAACCAGCAGAAACTCAGAACCTATGAAAACGTTGTGTTTCCAACCCTTCTTTTACATACTCAGAACCAATGAGAATGTTGTAACTCACAAGTCTTCAATTACATGGAGGGAGGAAGAGGTGGGAAGGCAGCCTTAAATAAGGCTCCAGCCCCAGCCTCAGCACATGTCTCCTTTGAGCGTGCCTGCGTCCTTGTCTCAGGTGTGTACTCTTTCTTTTGCTTTACAATAAACTTTTTAATTGCTTGCTGAAAATATGGCGTGTCCTTAAATTATTTTCTGCCACATGGCCAAGAACCTGGAAGCCTACCTCCAGCAAAATTACTATTTGCTTAATAAGCAATTTTCTCCCTGATAATTCATCTATAAAATAGGGATAGTTAATAATATTTACTTAAGTCAGATGACTATTTTCAAACTAAATCAATAAATATATGAAAAGTGCTTAGAACATATCAGACACATTAAGTACTTTAAGTTTTCAACATTTAGGCACTATTAGCTTATTAGAGAAGTTGTAGGTTTATAGACAAATCATGTAGAAAACACATAGTCCCCATAACCCCCCACCCACACATCCAGTTTTCTCTATTTTTAACATTTTGCATAAGGTTGTAACTGTGTTACAATTGATGAAATATTACTATAATTATACTATTAATTATAGTCCATAGTTTACATTAGGATTCACTGCTTGTGAGGTGCTGTCCTAGTTTTTAAAAATTTTCTATCCTACTAGCAAATATATACCGTAAAATTTCCTCTTATAACCACATTCAAATATTATTCAGTGGTATTAATTATATTCTGATTGGTGTACTAATATCATCACTACTATACATCTGTAAGTGTGTCTAATGCCAAAATAATATAGCTGTTTTTAATTTGTTTGGTTGTTTGGTTATCATGAATTCTGGCAGTTATCATCCTTAGTGAGTTAAATCAGTTTGCATTTATTTTGAATACCGGTGTTCTGGACTTATTTTTAAATTCTTTTATTACTTATCTGGTTGTTGTTTTTTGTTTTTTTGTGTTTCTATTTAAATTCTACATACTTCTTCTGTGATTTTTAAATTTTACTTTTCTTCCCATACAACAATCCAAATGGGAATCCTTTGTTTCCTTAATGTCTTTATCAATGCACATTCCCACTGTAATGATTGATCCACCTTCTCTATATTTTTCTCATTATTTGATGCTGTCATTTCTTTTTACTTAGTCAATCTGATAAGTGTATTGTGATATAACATTGTGGTTTTAATTTACATTAAGTATAATCGCATTTAATATAATTTGCAAATGGAATGATTGTTTACTTAGAAAATCTCCATATTTAACAAAAATAAAACAAAACTCCTTCCAGAACTAACAAGTGTAAAGTGTTCTGCAAGTTAGCAGGATACAAGATACAGAGAATAAACAATTGGATTACAAAGGGTACATAAAGTATGATGCAATTTTTTTAAAGTTTAAAAATATGCAAAAAAATATATCATATGGAAAATATACATAGTCAGGAAATGTATAAATACAAATTCATGTGAATAATTAATACCATTTTAAGAATGTTTGTTAATAGAGTGATAAGGGAGGGCTTGTAATTTGGGAAGAGTAAACAAGTGAATTTGAATATTTTGTTGGCGTATTACTAAGTTTGTTGGTTTTTCATATTATCTTTTTAAATTTTTAATATTAATATTATTAATAAAAACAAAGTATTTTCTGAGTATATAAAATTATATACATCTATTTATGAATTAGTAGTTTCGGCACTGGCAAAATACACTTATTTTTATTCAAATATTACCCTGAATATATTTATTTTATTGGAAACACTGCATAGATTGTGAAAGAAAGGCTCAGATGATGAGATATCTTCAAGCAGGAGAAGTGGGTTCCTTCTAAGGCATGGAGTGGGATGACTGGAGATACATTAAGAGATGGGTCATGGCCCAAATTTGAAATTAGAAAAGCTAGAAAAGGAAGCACAAGTTTTTGATACTTTTCCTTGTAAGGATAAAGAAAAAAATTAATTAAGCTATATTTTTAAACTGTTACTCTTTTCCTTATTAATTTCTTTTAAAATATCTTGACAAATTCAAGAAGAAACACAGAATATGCCTATAAAGTTTGATAATGGCAGAAATTTTAGTGGGGCCTTTTCTGTTTCACCTTATTCTCTCACAGATTTTACTGTAGAAAGTAAGTTGGGTGGATTAAAACTCCCAGTTACAGCTGGTGTTTTATGATATAATATGTTTGACCACAGTGAAACGGGATGTAATGAAGAGACCCGGTGAAGTGGATCAGTGTTCCTGAGAAGGTACATGCAAAAAAGATCAAATTTGATGATTATTCTGTAGATATATATTGATGATGTGATGATGATAGCCAAGTTTGTTGAGGGCTTACTACAGAATTGGCACTATTGTGCCTTACATATCTAACTCAGTTAATCCTTACAACATCCTAATGAAGAAAATGAGACTCAAAATTAAACCAAAAAATACTATCTTGAAAGTACTTTTAAACCACACTGTATAACTTCAGCATTTCAGGCTTAACCATAGGTATTCAATTATTCCTCTTGAGAAGGAAATATGGATTAGCAAATAAATTCCTGTTTAACCCCTATACTAATATTAAGGAATCTTTGACATTTTTTTTTTATTATTCACAGAGAATAAAACTGATGTTCATTGGGGTTACTGGCTTATTCTAGGCTATTAAACTAGCAATTGCACAAGATTGTTTTTGTTGTTGCTGTTTTTTGTTTTGTTTTATTTTGTTTTTAACCTCAGATATGTTGTGAAAAATAGCCTGAATTCCTTTCACTACTCTATGAGTTGTGTAATTCATATTCTTTAGGATTTTTCACAATTATAGATGGAAAAAGAAGCACCTTTCCATGTTTCATGGGAAAGCCCAACAGGGCTAGGTAAGACTCTGAGAATATGCTGGCATTCTTTAATACCTTCTATTAGGTGGAACAAAGATGAATCCTGTGTCAATCAAGACTTCAACAAGCTGTGACATTTTCTGCCACTTGTAACATGATTATCAAAATTAGGAAAAGAAACATTATTATAATAATGATCATTACTATTAGGGAAATGATTGATTATAAATTTAATTTAGAAGTGATTAGATATTAGAAATTCATGTTCTTCATTGGAAAAGTTTTAATTACTAAGTAGTTTGAGATTTAGCATAAGTGCATGATGTAATGCCTGAGTTCAAACTGTATAGAAGTGATGAGTTATCTAAATCATTTGAAGAAACAAATAGAGAAAACTGTTGTTGAAGAACAAAGATTCATTAGTTTGAGGTCATGTCTAACGTTGAATAATACATGATTATCAGAAATTGTGTATCTATTAACAATGGTATATTTATCTAGGTTACAATATAATACCTAGAGTACGTGAAAATAGTAGCTACTTGGAATCAAGTGGGGCCCTCGCCAAATATTTGGTATTAAAATATACTCCACAGAAAAAGGAATTGAAGCAAAACAAAAAATGAGGCTTTGATCCCATTAAGCCTTCATTCACGGACTCTCCTATGTAAAGTTCAAAAAGTTCATATTTCATTTAACCAAAAGAGCTAATTTAACCAAAGAAAATATATTTTATATGCAAAAATGTCTATGTATCTATATCTATTTTTCCTCCCTCTATCTATCAGCTATCTATCTATCTATCTATCTATCTATCTATCTATCTATCTATTTATCTAATCTATCTATCTTGTTAAGTAAAATAAAAGGGCTGCTTGCTTTGGCATCTCCAAGAGTGACCCCCTTTCTGAAATCTCATAGGAACTTTCCAAAAGTTAAAAAATAAAAGCAGGGACTTTCTGGGAAAAAAAAAAAAAAAAAAAAGAATGTACCTTTCAAAATTTGCTGTTTAAGCAAAATTTGGGAATAAGATGGTTTGGGGTCAATATAGATAACCAATCAGACATAGACAAGTATGCTATAATAAACAATCTATAATTGCTCCCTGCATTGGAAGATGCTCCTTTGTAATAAGGAACTTAAATGTCTACCAGTTATTGTAATTTCCACTTTGGAGATCCCCTTATGTGTTTATAAGCCAATTTAACCTGCTCACCATTTAAGACTCCTTACTTCAGTTTGAGTTTTCCCTCTTCAAACAGTTTCTCTTCCAAAAAGTTCAATGATTTGATTACGTTGATGACTTTTTTTCTTTTGACTATTTGTACATATGCATACATAACTGTGTATATGTTTTTATTATTCTAAGATAGATAGAAAACAACCAGAAAAAAATTATACTATATAATCTGAATATCGCTGAATGAACTCAAATTTATTCTTTATCTGATAAATATGTATTAAGCACCCACTTTAACTCAGTCAGTTTCCAAGGCATTGGGATGCATTAATTCACAAAATGGATAAATATACCTGTCCTCACAGATCTTATAATCTACTATGTGGAGATAAACAATATAAAAATACACATATACAATGAAAGACTGTGATGGTTTCTGTGAAGGAAGATAAACCTGAAGGATGGGGTGGTTTTAAATAGAGTGGTCAGGGAATGCCTCATGGAGAAGATGAAATTTAAACACAGTGTGGAAGCAAGTAATACAAACATCTGTAGTCATATAGGGCACAGAAAAGTCAAATGGAAAAGCCCTGAAACAGGGGTGTGCATGGGTGTACTCCAAGAATAAGCACAGAAATCATTGCAGCTGGAGCTGAGTTGCCAATGTAAAGGTAATGGGTAAAGATGTCCACAATGTTGGATTTATACATTTTATTTGAAATAAGTTATTACTAGAATGTTTTGTCAATCAGAGTGGCAACTTCTGATTCATCCTTGAAAAGGAATTACTATGACTAATGTTTTGACAATTGGAGTGTAGATAGTAAGAACAGTAGCAGAGAGGCCAGCCAATATACCCATGTCATCTTGAAGGATATTTGGACCAATGTGGTGGTAGTAGAGGTGGGGGTGATAAAACCCACAGATATTATAATATAATATAATAGAATAGAATATCTGTGGGTTTTAATAAATAGAGAGGATTAAAAGATGTTTCCAATATTTGTGGTCTGAGCATATATAGTGTGGGAAAGACTAGTGAGAATAGCAGGATAAGGGTGATGGGTGGAAATTAGAGTTGGTTTTTGGACAGTTGAATTTGAGAAGCCATTTAGAATTTAAATGGAAATATTGAATGTGTTGTTGCATGTAAGACTTCTTGTTTCTCTGGCATGTGAATAACTTGGAAGTCATAACTCTTGTTTCTATAACAAGAAAAAGCTGCACTGGAAGGGTGGCTACTCCTTGCTGGACCCTGCACCAGGGTCTGCTGCTGGGATGCTCAGCATATCTACGTCAGGGCAGAATAGCTCAGAAGAAAAAATAACATTCTACTTTATAAACTGTGATGGTGAAACAAGAACAATTGAAAGAAAAGATGGTGACTCTCTTCTGATATTGTGGTAGAAAATAATCTGGATATTGATGATTTTGATGCATGTGAGGGAACCTTGGCCTGCTCTATCTGTCATCTCATCTTTAAGAGCACATATTTGAGAAGTTACAAGGAATCACTGATGAGAAGAATGACAGCTTGATCTGGTTTATGGGCTAATAGATGCATCATGGTTAGCCTGCTAAATCTGTTTGACAAAGTCTATGGACAATATGATGCAGTGATGGATGCCAAAAAATCCTTTGATGTGGGCAAGAACACCCAAGCTAGAATAAATAGGAATATTTTAATGAAATTTTACCTATTTTTATAATTATTATTTCTTAATTTATTTAAATGAGAACATGTATGAACGGATTTGTTATTACAACTATACGTTTCAATTCTCTTTGTATAACTATTGAATTCTGTAGTTCTGAAAGTATGCAATATTTATTTTAGTAAAATTATAAAAATGCTAACCAAATATTAAAAAATAGTTAATATGGTAAAATATTACATAATTTACCTTACATTTGTTTAGTGACTTTAGCAAAATATTTTCATATAAATCTTATGTCTGCTTACCTATATAAGGTAGATTTAAAAGATATTATTATCCCTGAGTTTTCTCAGTGAAGTTAGAGATTTAAAATGGCTTGTCTAAGGCCATAAAACTACTTTGAAGATCTGGTACTAGATCCCACATCTTGTCAGCACAAGTTAAAGTTTCAGACTGAAATGGGAAAAATTATTAATATCACACTTAGAACAGTAATTATATATGAATGTTATGGACAAAAATATTTAATTGCTTAGTGAACAATTTCAAAGACTCATTAACTTAATTTCAAAGATACTTATTAACATTATAAAAAGTATTTCAAAATTTGATTTACTGAGTAATAGAAATCTGAGCATAGGCACTATAACACTATAAGTTAAATCTCTGTTCTCACAGAACTTGTGGAATAAACTAAATATTAGATGTCTTTTTTCTTTCCAATTCTAAGCAAAATATTCTATCTTTGTAATCTTTTAAAAATAGTGCTGATTTGTAAATCTCTGTCTATAGCAGAACGGGAATCTTATTAATTGTTTTCTCAGTCCTGAGCCAGAATAAGCAATGAACAAACTTTTACATTGCACAACAAAAGGGGCTCCCATTCTCTTATATAAGGCTGAAGTTACAAAGCAGTATGCATCAGTTCCAGAAGAGAGGGAATGGTTTTGAGTATCACAGATTGCCAATTATATATGGGAAATATTTGTATCTTTATCTTACTAAAATAAATTCGTATAAGGTAAGAAAGGGGTAAACTGTTTGCTCTTTGGTAGTATAATAAAACTAGGACTAATTGTGAGAAACAGCAGAACAAATTAGTGAAAGACTGAATTACAAGACAACTGAATTATCTTCAGGTCATCATGCAGTGTGATCACTTTTACAAATATTTGTCGACTATTATACTTGCTATAAGACACTGTGATATGCCCATTGGGAAATACAGAATTGAGCAAGGCAAGGAATACCCTCAGGCAGCTCACATTTTATCAACAAAATATAGAACATATACATAAATAATTTGCTTGAACTAAACTGATCAATTTGCCAAATAAAGATACTTTTAAAATAATTGATATGTAAACTGAGAATAGGAAAAACTTGAGGCTTCTACTGTTCATGGTGAAATATGTATGTACAGCGGGTTCTGCAAAATATAGTCTTAATCAATAATCAGGGTAAAAGACTTTACTGGAGCATTATTTCACTCAGTATTTTAGAGTTCTTCAGGGAAATAGACGTGACAAAATATATATGGAAATATTATGAGACTTATTATAAGAATTGGCTCATACAACCATGGCAATTGGCAAGCAAGTCTGAATTCTGTAGGGCAGGCTCCAAGCTGTGAACTCTAAGGAAGATTTCAATGAATTCCCCTGCATAAGCTAGCTGACTAGAGAAAGAAATTTTTCTCTCTGACTTCTGAAATCACCAATTCTCACGTTAAGTCTTCTAACTGATTGGATAAGACTTTTTCCATTGCTGAAGGCAATCTCCTTTGTTGATTGGTGAATTAATCAGCCATACATGCATCAACTGACTCATGATTTAAATCCATGAAATATCCTCCCAGTAATAATCAGGCCAGTGCTTGCTTGACCAACAACTGGACACCATAACCCAGCCAAGTTGGCACATGAAATTAACCATCATATCCAGAAAAGATTATAAAATAAATTTTTATATTTTTAGGCCTCTCTAGAATTGTTGCAAAGGTCACAGTCCAGGCACACAAGCCAAATTAATCACAAGATTACAAAATTTTTCCCATCCCTGATGCTTTACCACCAACATAAAAAAAGTGAATTAGAACTAAAAGATCTGCAAGTCTAAGACTCTATTTAAGTAGGAATTCATAGGGAAGCCAAAATACAACAGGATAGAAAAACAACAATAATAACAACACAAACAAGAATAGTAGAGGAAACTGGAATCTCTGGTGCCTGAAAGTACAGCAATAAACACAACCAAGCTCCTAGTCAGTTTACAAAACTCTTACAATAAAGACCTATTACTTCATTTCCTGATACTCATTACTCATGTCAAGTTTGGGACAACATATTATAAGGAATTCTAAAAGGCAAGAAGAAATACACCCTGAAGAGGCAAAAAGGAAACATCAGAACCAGATTTAGCTGTGACACAGACTTTGAAATTATTAGGCAAGGAATGTAAATTGTTGATTATGCTAATCTGGGTTCAAGGAAGAGGGCTTCATTGGAGGTGTTAAATTTGGTTTAGATAATGTTTAAAAGGCTTAAGTTGGCATTAGAAAACTTAGAGTGAATCTAGAGAAGAAGTGTGAGGACTGAGTCCTGAAGCTCTCCGATGACTGGAAATGAAAGAAATGTGAAAGAACAGGCAATAGAGTCTGCCAGTTATGTAAGAGCAACACAGGGGCATGTAGGTTTTGGAATCTGAGTAAAAGAAAGTGTTTCAAGGACAAAAGAGTGATTTCTAGTTGTAATTCCTGTTGACGGATCAAAAGGTAAACACAGAACAAGCAAATGGACAATGTTAAAGCATCATTGGAATCATTGGTAGATTGACAAGAGAAGTTTCAGTAGATGATTGTAGTAAAAGACAACTGAAATATTTAGAAGAGAAGATGGAGTTAGAGATGGACAATACAGACACCTTTCTGAAGCAGTTTTGTTTTAAAGGAGAAAAAAAATTAGATTTTAGCAGGGGGGAATATGGGTTGAAAAGATTATAATTTTGATGAAATAAAAATTTTATGTTTCTGTGCATGAAAAAAATATATGGTATGGTTAATAATACAAAATTTAAAGGGTATAATTCTTAAAATATTAGCCTTGTGAAGGTAAGAGGGATGGGATTAAGTTTCTAGGTGAACGATTTGGCCTTAGGTAGACATACAGTTTGCCACCAATATCCATTTTTTCAAATAATTCAATGTACAGATTTTCATCTCTCTCTCCAATCTTTCCTTGAATTCCACATAAGACTGTATTTTGTTATTGCTTGCTCTGCTGAGCTCAGACTTATGCTACCAGATTGCAGCTGTATTTCACAGATCAATGCCATTATCTGCAAACAATTTTTTTCTGTCTCCACCTCTGGCTATTTGTCTTAGGCCTCAGCCAGGCTCATTGCACTGATATCACTTGAATATGCCTAAAATTGCTGGCAGTAATGAAACTAAAGAATTAGCTAGGTTCTTTAATTGAGTCACAGGAGATAATTACAAGTCAGTAACTCTAACATCATGTCTGCATTACATGCCCTAAAACTTCAACCCTCCAACCTTGGATTCCACATAAAAAGCAGAGATTACCATCTCTGGGTAGAGGTTCTGGGTTCTCCTGATAGATTTCCCACTCAAACAGAGCTGCTCAAGAAACTGGATCAGGTTTTGCCTCTGTGGGCAACATGGGAGGCCCAGGGTTGCTGCGGCCACTCACACCACGCTGTATTTTTGTAAATGGTTGAACTTGGTCTGGCATTTATGATTCTGTTTCTAGGATGAAGAAAATAGGAGAAAGAGGAATAATAATGCTTTTCAATAGAACCTATAGATAGGTTAAATTAAACATAAAGTAATATTTTTTGTCATTGGGTATCCTTGCTCTAGTCCTTTTTTTTTTTCCCCAAAGCCCCTATTCTCCCATTTTATCCCCCAAAACATATATATAGCAAGGTGCTTCAAGACAATAATTTTTGAAATCTTCTCAAATAAAATTAGAAGCCTCTGCATTCTATATATTCTCAAAGATTCATAGTATACATAAGAAATATGGAACTTCTGAAGATTCCTATAATAGGTCCTAGTACAACATTGTTTTCCCCAAATTTATTTTCCTGAAGAATGTCTTTTTGATAAGAAGTATTAATGTACTATAGAATTACTTTGCAGCTAAAACACATAGGAAAACACTGCCTTGATGTCTCTTTTTATAGATAAGGAACTGTTTTACTGATTCTGCATATTACTAGAAACAATAAGGAAAATTTTGACCTAGGACTATGGAGGAGCTATTTGGGCCAGTCAAGATGACCAAGACTATCCTGATTCGAGGAAATAATTTATATTGGCTATTGTTGAAATATATTTTGCCACTTAAATTAAATATATTTTGTACTAAGAAAAGTATTCAAAGACAAAAAAGAGACAAAATTTTGATTAAATAACATTTTAAAGTGATCTTAACATTTTATTTCATTGTATTTTGTCTTCAGTGATATATTATTTGATTCAACATTTGGTTCAGTGAACTATGGCAAGTGATTGAATGCACATTCTAAATTTGTAAAATGATAATGCTCAAGAAACATAACTGAGAGTAACATACTTATAGAAACTAGTGATTAGATCATTATGGCTTTCAATCATAGAACATTGTATACTACATATTTGTCAAATCACTGTGATTTTATGATGATTTTGAACATAAGTAACAATGAAAGAAAAGTCTTGATTGATAGTGATGGCACATTGAAATTCATTAGGAATTCAAAATACTTCAAATGCAGAGTACAATTCAAAATTAAACCATTAGAGTCAATGCACTCTTTGAACTCATGAAATTACAGTATGCACTTTTGGATGAACTTCTTCCTGAATTTCAATATAAAGATCAATGCAATTATGACTTTTATTCATCAAATGGCTATAAAACCATTGTCTGTTAAACTAGTGGTAGTAAAAGTAAAACATATATATTGGCAAATATGGAAAGTTTTGTTTTCTGCAAAACAAAAATTAGTATGTGTTTTATAAAATGATGCCCAAACGTTATTCTCCCAGAAAATAAGACATTCTAAAATAAGGCTTTAAATAAATTCTATTTTTAACCATGTTCCTTAAACTGGGACTTTATTTAAAATGAATCATTTTTTTTTAAAAAAGCAAAGCCTCTTTAAAATTAAGAAAAAATAAACTGGTTTCCCTATCTATAATAATACTAACCAAGATATTACTACTTTTTTTTCTGAAAAAAAGTTTATTATGTTGTCTACAAAGATAAAAACATGTTTAATCTTTGAATTTATGAATGTGGAACTGTAATTATAAATACTGTTTTAAAACACAAAAATCCTTATAATAATTAACATTAGGAACTTAGAAGAAATTTTTTTTCACCAAAATTCTAAAGTATCCAAAGAATGACCTTGTGTAAGGCATTTAAATCATAACAAAGTCCCTGAATAGTAATAAAATCACAAATCATAATAACAAATACAATAAGGCAATTTTATATAAATGCACAAACCTGATAATCTATGCTGATAGTTTAGGAAATAATTACTTGCTTCCCTAAAGAAAGACAGCTGTAAATTATTCAGGGGTTACTCCATCACTGATGGAAACATTTCCTTTGTTTTTTATTTCCAGCTTAAATGATTCCTTATCAAGAATTAGACAGTCTTATTATTTTTGTTATAATTATGAATAGACTGGTTATTCTTTAGTTTTCACATTCACATTTCTTTTCTTTTCAATATGTTTTATATTCTGATTGTCTTTTTCTTTTTCCTTTCTTGTTTAAATTACATTACTTAAGAAGTCTTTAGTTAAGACTCCTTGAATAAAATGACCATTTTTTTGAATAGTAAAAGAGTTCATTGCTAGATATATTTAAGCATATAAACACAGACACATAACTTCATCTCTATCTATCTATTTATCTATCATCTATCTATATCTGTCTATCTACCTACCTATTTATTTATCTACCTACCTACCTATCTAAATTGATAAAATATGACCTGGGCACATACAGTGAAAAACAGAGAGTACCAGTTCCTATCCCATTCATGATGGCAAGTAAGACATTTAAGGGCTCCATTCCCCTGCAGAAGCTTTGGATAATTAGCAAGAACTGGCAGAAATGTCTTTCTCAAAGCTCCATAAAATGGACAAAGGACTGCAGTAACAGGGCAAGCAATGGATCAAATAAAAAATACTTAAATTGGTTGGATCTCCTGGTACTCTGGCTGGCTCCTCCCTCACCCATCACCAGCTCAGCACAGATCCAGCCTTATGTTCCCAACGTGGGTCCTGACCCTGAATAAAGTAACCTTTGTGCACATACTGGGAGCAAGTATGTATGTCTTAATATGTCTTAAAGACAAATTAAGAACTTCCCAGAACGTGTCCCGTGTGTAGAAGGAAGCTCACAGAACTCTCCTACAAAAAAGTGGGAGAGCAATCAAGTTATTCTGTTTGAGGCAGTGCAGTATCTGGTACCATGAGAAAATTGTTTCCTAGGGAAGAGGGCACATCCAGGTTTGCACAAATGGGGGGATCCCTAGAGCCATATGTGCATGCTCAAGACAAGATACATGTGCAGAAAAGCTCAGGGAGGGCCCAACACTTTGGTTTAGAGCTATTATTTAAACTGATTATATGAATATGACCAGAAGGAGAGCACTTGCGTAGGTGAATATTCAAAGCTTGGGAAAAGTGTTTTATTTTTATTTCTTTTTTTGTTGTTGTTAGGTCCTGGTAATCAAGAAAAACTCTCTCATAACAGTACCTGAATAAAAGCTTTAAGAAACAGATGCCTCAGACACTAAATTCAATAGATAACATGTTAGCATGTCAAAACCTGCATGATAGCAGGTTTCAAGAAAAGGTTAGAAAACATACACAAAACAGGAAATGATGTCTCAAACAAAGGAGAAGATTAAAACATTAGAAACCATCAATAAAAAAGACCGGATTTGGCACCTACCAAAAAAAGACTTTTTTTTAAAAAGGTCCTAAATATGTTCAAAGATCTAACGGTAGGAATTCAGGAAAACAATAAATGAACAAAAAGGAAATAGCACCAGAAATGAAAATTATGCAAAGGAACCAAACATAACTAAGGACCATAGTAACAGAAATAAAAATTCCCTAAAGGGGTTCAATAAGAGATTGGGGAGGGCAGAAGGAAAGGTCATAGAGCAAGAGATAAGAAAATAGAAAACATCCAGTCCGAGGAGTAAAAAGAAGAAATAATGAAGAAAACTGAACAGAGCCTGAGGAAACTGTTGGACAACAGCTTCCATACCAATATATACATTTTGGGAGTCCCAGAAGGAGAAGAAAGAGAAAAAGGGCAGAAAGAATATTCAAAGAAATAATAGCTGAAAAATCCCCAAATTTAATGAGAGACATGGATATAAACATCCAAGATGCTCAATGAAGTCCAAACAGGATAAATTCAAATAGACCCATGCCATGCCACAGTATAATCAAATTGTTGCATGTCTAAAACAGAGTATTCAGAAATCCAGAAGAGAGAAATATCACATACAAGGGAGCTTCAATAAGATCAACTGCTGATTTCTCATCAGAGAGCACCGGAGCAAGAAAGCAGTGGGATGGCATATTTAAAGTGCTGAAAGAAAGAATATCCCATTCAAGAATTCTATACATGGCAACTGCTTTTTAAAAATGAGGGCATGATTAACATATTCCTAGATAAATAAAAGCTGAGGGAGTTCATAACCACTAGACAGGCTCTAGAATAAATGCTAAAGAGAGGTCTGCAGATTGAAAGGAAAGGGTAATAGTAGATTGACACCACATGAAAAAATAAAGAATAATTACTTGGGTATAATTAAATTCTAGTAACTTGTATTTTTGGTTAGTAACTCTACTTTTAACTTCAGATATAAAAGGCAAATTCAGAAAATGTATTTTTAGACTACTGATGTATAAGGACATAATTTGTGACAAGAACTACATAAAGTTGGGGGAACAGAGGGTTATAAGATTATATTTTATGCATACTATTGAATTGATGTTTTATTTTTCCCCATAATGCTAGTTAGTATGCTAGTTTTATGGTTGTTTGTGATAATAATACAAAGCAATATCTATTTAGCATTTACTGACTCTCAGCAATGATTTAATTTCTCATATAAACATTACTCTGAAGAAGATAATATTTATTCTAAATTTACAGAAAAAGATGTTATAACCCAAAGAGATAATAAGCTTCCACATTCCCCATTTTCTTCTATTATTCAAGTCTTGCTATAAGTATCTTTTAGTATTGAAAAGAATTTCTGTTGGAGAGTGAAAAGAAGCTGTGGTATCATATAGACCTGGAATGGATCATGATTATATTAACTATAAATTGGGTACCATTGAACTAGTATTGAATTCTGTCTGGCATTTACTTTACATATCTGTATAATAGTGATAACAATACTTATGCTGGAGCTTTCAAAAATGTTTATAAAGCTGTGCCATAGTGGTTGGCATATTCTCAACCATCCATGTTATGTACTGAGATTGTGGTTGAGGTAGGAAAGATTTGATTTTAAAAACAGGGCTTAAGATTTAGACAGACTGAGATTGCTCACATTTATTATCTGCTCCCAGGCTATTCTAAGTATCAAATTGTTCACCTCCTATATGTGTATGACAATACTACTTAGCCTACATGATTTTTTGAGGGTTAATTTAGATAATCCATATAAAACAGAGGGTCAGACTAAAAGAAAGTGTTCCACAAGTATTGACTTTCTATTTTTATTATTGTTTTTTATTTTTCACTCTTTGCTCACACATTGTTTCCTTAATCAAAGAATGTCTATTTGCCTATAAAAGGGCAGTTTTAAAAATTATCCCTATTTTATTTTCTTGCATATAAGCCTACAAATTGTCTTTCTATTTGATCTGCCAGAATATGGTCCCTTTGGTTATCATACTCAGTTCCTAACTTTGCTTGACCAAATTGAATTACATTATTTGTTACATTTCCTTATAATCTTATGGTTTTCTTTTTATTTGGTCCTTACAATCTGACTTGTCCATCCAGCCAAGTCATTGATATTACATTTTCAGGATTAGAGGAAACCTGATTCCACTGTGTCATTTTACAAATGAGTAAATTGAATATCAAACAAGGTAGAGGTCGTGAATAAACATGCCTTATCACTATATCATTGAGCTAGATCAAATTCTTAACAGATCCATTAGCCAACGGAGATAATTCACGCTATTAAATATATTCCAACATTTATGTTAAGTAATATTACCAAAATAATATAAAGAGGCATAGAATTTAAAATAATTACAAACTGTTTTTTGAGGACTGTTCTCTGATAGTTATTTCTTGTGTTAAGAAATTTATTAATAAAATGCAACAAGAAAATCACCAACTTAAGAAAATATTGTTGAGGCGTTATAAAGTAAAAAAAATGTATGGGAAGTGGCTGTGGCTCAATCAGTAGGGCTCCTGTTTACCATATGGGAGGCCCCGGGTTCAGTTCCCGGGGCCTCCTGGTGAAGGCAAGCCCGCCCGCACGGCGTGGTTAGCTGACCCAGTGAGCACAAGCAGCAAGGGGGGGAAATAAATAAATAAATAAAATCTTAAAAAAAAAAAAGTAAAAAAATGTATTTTTACATTTCATACATGTCATGATTTTAATATCAGTACTAAAATATAATTTTCTGTGTTCTGTCATACCAAAGAGTTTCAAAGGGGATAATGTGTGAAGAAATGACATTTAACTTCAGAGTGATAATTATTAGTTATAATAAATATTCCATAGCAGACAGATAACTACAAAGCAATGATAATGCCTATTATGATTCAAGCAAACTTTTACATAAAGTTATTCATATTTGAAGGTTGATTGTATTGATGACTGA
This sequence comes from Tolypeutes matacus, assembly GCA_026826555.1. Taxonomy (NCBI): domain Eukaryota; kingdom Metazoa; phylum Chordata; class Mammalia; order Cingulata; family Chlamyphoridae; genus Tolypeutes; species Tolypeutes matacus. The sequence goes on from JAKSZT010054458.1 coordinate 4,686,614, forward strand.
TAAAATAACAGCACTTAAGTAATGATAGCATGTCTCACTTTTTGTTTTCTCCTGAAAGATACTCAGGTCATGTATTTGAAAGTTTTCATTTGTGCAATCATGGATACCAAGTAAAACATCAAATTATTTAAGAAAAAGAAACTGAATCTTCTTAACAGCAAACCACTGAGCTTAGCAAATGAGATGCTTTTTTTGAACATTTAACCATGACTTTACAACATGCTCCAACAGAGAAACAAAAGTAGCAACAACAAGAACAGATGTTAAGGCCTGTAGCATATCAAAGAATTCAAAATTGTGGGTAACCTTTCTTTTATGGCTCATTCTTTAGTAATTCATTTAACATAAAGAATTAAACAGAAATAGTTATTTTCTTTATTATCATTTATTCATAAGTAAATACTTATTCTGAGCACTAAAAAAGATACATGATGAATCAAAACTTCTTTTAAAAAGGTAGAGTACCTGGATGAGTCAAAACAGAGATACAAGTTCCTTTCCTATAAGCGATCCAAAGAGAAGTGGAAACTTTGATAGAAAAAGTATCATAGAACTAACTGAAAGATAATTAAGGTCTACCATTGAAAATATAATAAGGTCAACTTTAAGTCTATCTTAATTTTAAAGGAATAAGTCTAATATTATTTAAATTCTCCTAGACCACAGAAATAAATGTAATTCTGTCCACATGAATGTATGAAATTAGCATAACTTTAATGTCAAAATACAATATACAGTACAAATAAAAGTATAGATTATCCTGATTGAAAAGATAAAAGCTATTTAAAACATTTGCTGAGAGAACCTAGCAATGTTCCCCAGGAAAAATACATTCCTACAAAAATGACATTTATTTTCCTGCCCAGGAATTCAAGAAAGAATCTCCATTAAGAAACTCATTAATGTTAACAAATTAAAGAGAAAAATCATGCTCATATCCTTAGATGCTGGAATATCATTTATGGACATCAATAACTCTCCCTTATATAATCTCTAAATATAATGAGAATAAAATAAAATATATTTAATCCTGTTAACTTCGAACATAGCAAATATTTTCCTAACTTGGTAAATATAAAAATGAATTCAATTAACATCCAAGACTTCACAGGTTGACTATTCTTGGCATTACTATTTGATATCATATTGAATTTCTTACCAGTGCCAGAAGACAAGAAAATAGAAGTTTATTTCTGTTGAAGATATTAATTTATATCTAGGAAAACCAAGTACATAGAAAAAATCTGACATTAATTAGATAATTTGTAATTCATTCCGATATATGAAAATACCAAATCCAATCACTTTTTCTTAGACTATATGAAGTACCTACAAAAATATATAGAGAAACCATTATATTTATAATAACAACAAGAACTGTGAAAGTAGTTAAGAATAAATGTAACAAGAAAGTCCAGGAACTACAAACTGCAAGGTAAAATTTTAAAATCTTATTGAAATTTATAAAACAGGATTGAAATACTGTGACACAAGAACATGTCTAAGAATATTTTTATGAAGACTTTTTGATGATAAAATATAAATTATGGTGCATTGACTATATAAATATAATTTTCTTCACAATACTATGTGATTTTGTGTTATTTTGATTATGTTTTCATTAATGGAAATGAATGTTAAATTTTATACAGAAGAACAAATTCCATATAATAAAAAGGATAAACAATGATGTGAATTTATCTTATTGAATATGACTGACTTATAAAATCATTTTGATCAAATCAGTAACAAATTGATATAAGAATATATTCATAGAAGAATATATCCCAGAGACCAACTCCAAAAATAATTTGATCCTACCCAGAATTACAATATATTAATTTTACAATCATTTCAATATCCACATTCCCAATCATGCCTTCGTTTCTTTTTATATAGAGTAGATTCCATAACCCTTCACTATAATCATTCCCTTGTATAAATTTTCAAGTCCTTCTCTCTTTCTCATATTTGTTTGATACATAATACCAGCATTCTATTTCACAACTGAATTGTGCCAGAGTACAAAACAAAACAAAACAAAACAAGAAAAGAAGATTGATATAACTTTAAATTCATGATTTTAAGTCAAAGGAACCAATTTGCAATAAATCAATGTACATTTCCTTAATCCATCATTTCTCAAATTTGGCCCTATTAACATTTTGGACCAGATAATTTCTTTTTAGGAGGGTTGATTTGTGCTGTTTGACATTTAGGAGCATCCCTGAGTATCCACCGGATGGCAGCATTATTCCCTTCTCTCAGTTGTCACAATTAAGCACGTATACACACAGTGCTGGAAGTTCCCTTGGTGGCACAATCATCCCTATTAGAGAACTACTGCCCTAATTAATTCTTCAGGATGATTATTTTTGTTTACTTTCATCACTCCTTCTTGGGGATTGAATCAAATCCCTCACAAAGGCATGCTTAGGTCCCAATCCCAGGTCCTGTGGGTATGAACCAAACTGAGTAAGGGTGACCCTTAATCCACTATGGATGAAATCCATATCAGCAAAAGAAGAACAAGAAGCCAGAAGTCAATGGAACCCAAAAGAGAAAATATCACCATGGATCTTGCATGTGAAAGAAAAGCCAAAGACCAAGGATCACTGGAAGGCAGCCCCAGAATACCATGGTTGTCAGGGAGAAAGCATCACTTTGCTGACACCTTAATTTTGGACTACCTCAAACCAGGAATCAATAAATTTTATTATTTTAGCCAACCTATATATGCTGTTTGCTTTACAGCCAGGAAACTAAAACCTCCCTCAAACATCTCATGTCTCTTCACTCACACCTTGTTACATACTATAACCTTGAATACTTTTTCATTGAGAAAAATTGATCAAATAAGAAGAAAATTACTACCTAAACTTATACCACCTGAGCTAAATGTAACTATGCCCATAAACTTTACCTGGATTTCTTTTCTCTGGATGATTTTCTTTTATTCCTATGCAAGTAAAAGACTTCACTTTTATACTAGATCATATTCCCTTTTCTTTTACAGGGCATAGTTCCAGCAAATTCCCACTCTTTCCCTTCTATGTCACCTCTTTTTACCTCTCTAATGGATAATCTTCTTTACTATACAAATATAAATTCATATTCCCTACTTACAAGGAAATTAAAATATATTTACCCCAAATATATCTCCAACATCCACTTATTCCTCTAATTCTCCTCTCAGCAATACTTGAAATAATTTTCTATATCTGCTGTACCCAAATCTTCTCCTTTTACATGACATTCAATTTATTCTAATGATACTAACATATCATCAGCTTTTGCTAACATTACTAATGGCTTTCACATTGTTAAATAAAAATTGCTAATACTCAGTTGGCATTTATTGTGATCTATCAGAAGCATTCAGCAGAGTTGATAGCTCACTGCATCTAAAGTGCACATTTGACTTTCAGTCTATCCTCCTCTATTTTCTCCTTTCACTTGATTGGCTGCTTGTGGGAGCCAAGGACAGGGATTCTTCCTCCTTAAATGAAACACTGCCTGAAGCATGTAGCTGACTGGCCTAACCTGGACACTTACTAGCTAAACAGAACAGACATATTGCAAACTTTGATCTTCTCAAGGCTGTATACTTCCTTCCTGCAATAATATCACCAAACACCCTGCTTGTGCACCTCAGATAACTTTTGCAGAAACTCTGTTCTCATAGCCTATGGAAGATCTTTGTTCTGAGATCTTTTAGATTCCCTTCCTTTTCTCACCTCTTTGTAAAATGCTAACATCATACTTTGACTGTCTGCCATTGAAGCCTCTCCTGTTTGTAAGTCCCAATAAAGCTCATGACTATTTGTCTGATGTGTTCTTTGGTTTTAATGCTGCCCCAACCTGTGCCCTTCAAAGTTGGGTTGAAACACTGATGCTGTTTCTTAAATTATTTTGCTTTTCTTTATCTTCTCAACTTATAAACTTTAGAGTAGCTAGGGCTTATTCTTCAGAATTCCAGATACCTTTTCTCTATTTATAATTAAAGATAACCCCACTCTACTATCTTTCTGACTTCATCCACTATTGTTCATGCTGACTTATCCAGGATATTCCTTAGCTTACATCATACTCTTGCTCTCTGGCCTCTACTTTTGATTTTCTCTGATGGGATGCTCTTACCTAACAAATTCACAAGAATAACAGGTTGTGCTACCAAATATTACCAAAGAGGAAGGCCCTTAGTCAATGGATCCAAGTTGATCAAGATGGTGGTATAAAATACTCCAGGGTACTTTCCTCTAGGAATTCTTGAAAACCAGTAAAAACTGGCAGAGTCACCTTCCTCAAAATTTCACAGAAGAGTTAAGGGTTTGGAGTAAATGAAAAAGTGTTGAATCAAGAACATACAGCTTGAAAATGATAGGCAAGGCTTATGACACCTTTGCTAGTCTCTTCCCCACCCTACCCCAGTACAGTATGGAATCAGCCTGTGCTCTCATTGTGGGTCTCTGGCCTTCCAGAGGAAGAATATCATACTGGGGTGCCTGTATGATAGCGCCACTCTATTGGGTAGAAGCCTGATAAACTGATCAAGGAAACTTGCCTTGGGCTCACCCTTCCATAAAGTTTCATGTACATAGGGGAATTCCTAGGACCAGAAGCAAGCACAAGTGCAGAACAAAAATTAGGCAGGATCAAATATGGCAGAGAGGACTCCGAACTTTGCAATCACCTAAGGCTGATTTACTGAATAGGAAGGCTAAGCTCTGAAGGAGATCACCATCCAAAGCAGAGCTATTTCGAAAAAAACAATTAAGAATGTTTTTTGCATTTGTTTGTTTTTGTTAGCCCCATGGTAACCAGAAAAGTATATATGAAAAATAGAGAGAGAAATAAATGAGAACAGATTCAAAATGCTACAATATAAATAATCAAATAAATATGAAAGTAAGCATTAATTGAAAAACCAATGGACTTAAAAGGTATAAAACTTACAAAGACAATATAGCAAAATGTCAGAAGAAACCTCTGTTTTAACACTAGTAAATTTAAATATAAATGAATTAAATTCTCTGGTCAAAATGCAGAGATTGGTAAAATGGATTAAAAAAAAAATAGTATGGCACAACTATAGACTGTTTGAAAGAGACTCAGCTTAAATTTAAAGGAATAAAAAAGTAGAAAGAAAAAAAGAGGGCAAAAAACACACAATGAAAGTAGTAACCAAAAGAGAGTTGTAATAGCTATACCAATATCAGATAAAATAGATTTTGTTACGTACTGTTTTGTGAGGAGAAATAAAGACACCATATACAAATAAAGAGTTAAATTCAACAGAGACAAAAATTTTTATGTGTTTATTATTATTATTTCTTAAGTAATGAAAATATATATATATAATGCATAAATGCATAGCCCAAAAATACACAACGCAAATATTGACAGATGCAAAGGGAGAAATAGATAGTGCTACATTAATAGCAGGAATCTTCAGTACATCACTTTCAATAAAAAATAAATGATATAACATCTAGACAGAAAATCAATAAGGAAATAGAAAACTAAAATGTCATTCTAAACCAACTAGACCTAACAGATAAGTAAAGAACAATTCACCCAACAACAGCGACCACACATTCTTCTTTAGTTCACAGGAATTGTTCTCCAGGATGGGTTATATGTTAGGTCACAAAATTCTCAATAAATTAAAAAATGTTGAAATCATACAATGTATCTTCGCCAAACATGATAGAAAGAAATTAGAAATGAATAATAGAAGGAGAAATGGAAAACTTACAAGTATTTGGAAGGTAAACTATGTAATCTTAAACAAACCAAGAACCAAAGAAGAAATCACAAAGGAAAATAGGAAATATTTTCAGGTGAATGAAAATGAAATCACAAAATTTCAAAAATTTATGTGATGCAGAAAAGGCTGTGCTGAAAGGGTAATTTATAACTCTAAATGCTAGCATTAAAAAAGATGATCACAAATTAGAGATATAACCTCCTAAATGGAAGAGATAGAAAAAGGCAAGCAAACTGCAGAAGAAAAGAAATAGCAAATTATTGCAGAGATAAATGAAATAAAGAATTTAAGAATTGGAATCATTTGTCTCAATAAAACCACTAAATAAATAAATAAATAATTTACAAGAATAGCCAGAAATAGCAGCTATGTACATTAGGGGAAACAGAGAGATTGAGAGGTGAAGAATTTTCTTGTTTGCTTGTTTGTTTGTTTATTATTGCTACTACTGAAATAATGAAAATTTATAATGATCAAAGTAATAAATGCATAACTATGTGACTATACCAAATATCATTGATTGTACACTGTGGATGAATTGTATACTTTATAATTATGTATGAATAAATTTGATTTGTTAAAAAAAAGAATAAAAGTTAAGTCACTATTTTAAAAAATGGTATCCACAAAACCAAAAGTTGGTTATTTGAAAATATCAATAAAATTGGCAAACCTTTAGCTAGATTGACAAAGGAAAAAACGAGAAAGGACACAAATAACTAGAATCAGAAATGATAGGGACACATTACTATTGGCCTGTTAGATGAAAACAATTACAAGAGGATACAATGAACAACTGTATGTCAACAAATTATATAACCTAATGAAATGAAAAAATTCCTAGAAACAGAGATAATATCCACACTGATTTAAGAAGAAATATAAGATCTTAACTAATCAATATCTAGTAAAGACATTAAAGCATTGACCAAAAACCTCCTAACAAAGAAAAGTCTAAGACCTGATGGCTCCAGAGGGGAATTTTACCAACATTTCAAGAAGTAGCACCAATCCTGTTCAAACTCTTCCAAAATTTTAAGGGGAGTCCACACTCTAATTTTCTGAGGTAAATATCATCCTAACTCGAAAGCTTGATAAACATACTATGAAAAAGAAAAAGAAATTGTAGACCAATATCCTTTATGAATATAGAGAAAAACATCCTAAACAAAATTCTAACAAACGAAATCTAACACCACACCAAAGCAATTATTCGCTGTGGTGGTTTGAAGTTGTATGTACACCAGAAAAACTGTTCCTACATCTGATTCATTCTTGTTAGTGTGGAACCAATGTAAGTAAAAGCTTTCGATAAGGCTACTTCAGTTTAGATGTGACCCACGTCATTCAGGATGGATCTGAATCCTATTACTGGAGTCTTTTATAAGAGAATGAAATTCAGAAAAAAAGAGAAAAGCCACAGAAGCATGAAGCTGAAATCTTTGAAATGTGGAAGAAAAGGAAGAGACTGGCAGATGTTGCCATGTGCTTTGCCATGTGACAGAGAAGAGACAAGGGTCAGTCTTCAGGAAGAAAGCATCACCTTGGTGATGTCTTGATTTGGACATTTTCCAGTTTATTTCGTGGTATTTGCCGGAGGAGACAAAGAAACTAAAACGTATATCATGATCAAGTAAGATTTGACTTAGATATGCAAAGATAGAGCAGCATAAGAATATCAATTAATCTAATACTCCACATTAACAGAACTAAGGAAAAATACCACATGATCATCTCAGTTGACACAGAAAACACATTTGACAAAATCCTGCAAACCTTTTTAATAAAAACACTTAGAAAACTAGGAATAGAAAAAAAACTTCTTAAACATGACAAAGGGCATATATGAAATATTCACTGCAAACTTGGTGCACTCAGTGGTGAAAGTCTGATATTTTTCCCTCTAAACACCAGAAACAAGACAAGGAGGCCATTGTCCCTTTTTTCTCAACATTGTACTAGAAGTTTTAGTCAGAACAATTAGGCAAGAAAAAAATAAAAATCATTCAAATTAGAAAAGAAAAAGTTAAATTTTTCCTATTTGCAGATGATATGATCCTACATATAGAAAATCCTGAAAAATCAACAACAAACTTATTCGAGCTAATAAATGATTTCAGCAAAATGGTGGAGTAAAAGATCAACCCACAAAAATCAGCAGTGTTTCTGTACAGTAGTGATGAACACTGTGAAGAGGTTTTTTTATAAAAATGCTTTGACAAAAGCAACTAAAAGAAACAAATATATAGGAATAAATTTAAGCAAGGATGTAAAAACTTATTCACAGAAAACTACAGAATATTACTAAAACAAATCAAAGAACACTTAAATAAATGGAAGGATATTCTCTGCTCATGGATTGGAAGGGTAAACATTGTTAAACTATCACTTCTCAACACAATCTTAATAAAAATTCCAAAAGCCTTCTTTGCAGAAATGGAAATGTCAATCATCCAATTTATGTGGAAAAATGAGGATCCCCAAATAGTCAAAAAAACATATTGAAAAAAAGCACAAAGTTGGGGGACTAATACTTCCTTGTTTTAAAACTTATTTCAAACCACAGTAATCAAAACAGCATGGTACTGACACAAAGTCTGACATATAGACCAATTGAATTAATTTGAGTGTTTAGAAATAGACCCTTACATATATGGCCAACCGATTTTCAACAAGGATGCTATACACAAGCAATTGGTAAACAATAGTCTCTTCAAGAAATGGTGCTGGGGACTCCCAGGAAGATGGCATCAAAGTAGGTAGGTAGAGTTCAAATCTCTCACAAAAACAATGGAGGAAGGGCAAAAAGTTATCCGAGAGAGCTGCTTTGGGGATCTGCAAACCAGGAGAGTGCTGCACATCATAAATGAGGGAGAAAGAACAGAGAGACAAAGAAGGCAAATGAGAACTGGGAGTTACTCATCTCTGTGGCTGGGAACTGCACATATACCCCACTCTCAAGGTGAATAATCTTGGTAAAATCCCCGGCTTACTGCATTCAACTGAGTGGGAAACAACTTTTGCCTTCCTGGAAAGGATTCTGGAGGAGGGTGGAGAGGGGCTTCTCTTCAGTGAATTTGGCCAGCTGAACCTACTTTGAATCTCAAAAATGACCCCAGCCAGAAATGAAGCAGCTCCAGGGAAAAGGGAGGGGGGAATCTGATCACCTGGGAGACAGAGTGACTAGGACAGTGAGGAGGTAAGTGGAGATAGGTGCATAACCAGCCTGAGAGAGAAGAAAGCCAGGAGAGAGAGACAGCAAACGGTTAGAACCCCCACTTGCCTGAGTGAAAGGGGGCGGGGAGACCAGATAAGATTTCAGAAACCTACATAACCTATGGGGTGGGTGTAACTCAGTTTAGGAACACCTGTCTCACATATACAAGGTCCCTGGTTCTATTCCCAGTACCGCCAAAGAGAGGAGGTTGTCAGGCACTGGGTTGTCAGGCACGCAGCCAGCACCTTATGACAGCGAACTTATAGACTGAGATTTATTTTGTTTGTTTTAAGGTTTATTGATTTTTTTTTTTTTTTACATTTTTTATTCTATTTTATTTTCTGAAACTGGGTACCTTACCTGTGGAGGGCAGGCTTCAGGCTGATTGACTGATAAGCACTGGCAGGCTGAGTTCCTAAGGGCCAAAAAGACAGCCTGTTTTTCCTTTGTTGTTTTTTGTTTTGTTTTTGTTTTTTGATTGTTGTTTTTTCTCTCTCTTGTTTCCTTTTATTCTTTTCTTATTTTTTATCATCTTGCTTTCATTTTCCCCTCTTCTATTCTTTTCTTCCATTCCACCTTTTCTTGTTTGGTCTTCATCTTTTTTTTCCTTCTTCTCATCTTTCCAGTCTTTAATTATTATATATATATATATATATATACACACTCTTATTCCTTATTTTTTTCCTGGGTCTTATATGGCTCATTTTCTATCTCTTTTTAAATTATTACTATTATTATTTTTTCCTTCTTCTCTTTTTCCTTTTCTATGGTCTTAATATTTTTTCAACAGAATAGAGACAACTACAAGTATATAGACTAAGAGGAGCCAAGTGTAAAAAAGGAAATTTAACATAAAAAAAAATAAGAACCTAAAGTAGGAAGAGAAGCTAATTATCTGAATGAGCCCATCAAGATAAAAAAGTACAAGCCACCCTAAGAAACAGGAACACAGGGCACCGTCTAATAAACAAACTAAAAAACAGGAAGAGATGCAGAACATGAGACAACTAATCAAGGATTTCCAAACAAATATGATGAATCTACTTAATGAATGGAAGGAAGAGATAAAGGACATTAAGAAACCACTGGGGGAACATATTGAAGAAATAAAAACATACATAAAAAGTTAATAGATCTGATGGTGAAGAATGGCACAATGCAAGAAATAAAAAATACACTGTAGGCACATAACAGCAGATTTGAACAGGCAGAGGAAAGCATTGGTAACATAGTAGATAGTACATCTGAAATCAGATTGATATAAGAACAAATAGATAATAAGAAAAAAAAAATTCATGAGAGCCTCAGGGAATTGAATGACAACACAAAATGCACAAACATATACAATATAGGCATCCCAGAGGTAGAAGAGATGGGAAAGGGGGAAAGAGTGTTGGAGGAAATAATGCCTGAAAATTTCCCAACTATTTGAAGGACATGGACGTACATGTTCAAGAAGCACAGCAAAACCCAAATAGTATAAATCCTAAGAGGTCTACACAGAAATTGCCAAAGGCTCAAAACAAAGAGAATACTGAAAGCAGCAAGAGAAAAGAGATCAATCACTGACAAAGGGAAGCTTGATGAGATTAAGCATGATTTATCATCTGAAGCCATAGAAGCAAGAAGGAAGTGGTATGGCATAGTTAAGGTGCTAAAAGAAAAAGACTGTCCTCCCAGATTTCTGTATTCAGCAAAGCTGGCATTCAAAAGTGAGGAAGAGTATAAAATACTCACAAATGAACAGAAATTAAGAGAGTTTGTCAACATGAAATCTCTCCTTCAGGAAATACTAAGGGAGAAATGCAGGTTGAAAGATGAAAACAGGAGAGTGTTGGAGGAGAGTGAAGAAAGGAAAATTATTAGTAATAATAACTAAAAAGATAAAAAAGAAATAAAAACAAAATATGACATATATAAACCTAAAGAAAAAATGGCTAGGTAGGTAATGCTGTGACAGAAATAACATTGAATGTTAATGGATTAAACTCTCCAGTCAAGAGACACAGATTGATGGAAGGAATAAGGAAATATGACCCATCTATATGTTGTCTACAAAAACTCGCCTTAGACTCAGGGAACCAGGGAGGTTTTAGGTAAATGGATAGAAACTGATTTTACATGCAAACAATAACTTAAAAAAGGGCAGGAATAGCTATAATAATATTGGATAAAATTGGCTTTAAATGAAATGCTATTATAAGAGACAAAGAAGGACACTACATATTAATAAAAGTAATAATCTATCAAGAAGAATAAATAATCATAAACAGTTATGCACCTAACCAGGTAAAAAAGGATTTAAAAAAAGGAAGAAAAGTTGTTCCAATGTTTGCCCCAAAATGAAATGAGGCAAACATTGGAACAAATAAGTGGAGAAATAGATGCCACTACAATTATAGTGGGGGAATTTAATACACCAATATCACCATTGGACAGATCATCTTGACAGAGGATTAATAAAGAAACAGAGACCTTGAATAACACATTAGAGGATCTGCACCTAATAAACATATACAGAACATTACACCCAAATACAGTGGGATATACATTCTTCTTGAGTGCACATGAATCACTCTCCAGGATAAAACACAAGCTAGGTCAGAGAACAATGCTCGATTAATTTATAAAGATGGAGATTATGCAAATTAATTTTTCTCACCACAATGGAATGAAGCTAGAAATCAGTAAGGGACAGAGAACCAGAATAGGCACAAAGATATGGAAATTAAACAACATACTCTTAGATAATCAGTGGGTAAATGAGGAAATTGCAAAAGAAATTAGTAAATACCTTGAGAGGAATGAAAATGAAAACAGCCCATATCAAAACCAATGGAATGCAACAAAAGCAGTGCTGAGAGGGAAATTTATAGCCATAAAAGTCTATATTAAAAAAGAAGAAAGTGCTAAAATCAAAGACCTAATGCACACCTGAGGAATTAGAAAATAACAACAGTCTAACCCCAAAGCAAGCAGAAAGAAGGAAATAACAAAGATTAGAGCAGAGCAAAATGAAATTGAGACTACAAAACACACTAGAAAATTTTAACAAAATCAAAACCTGGTTCTTTGAGAAGATTAATAGCTAGAATAACAAAGAATAAAAGAGAAAAGATGCAAATACATCTAAAATATATGTCTAAAATAAAAAATGAGAGAAGGTATATCACCACTGATCCCATAGAAATAAAGAGTATCATAAGAAGATACTTGAAAAATTGTATGCCCAAGAAATGGATAATATAGATGAAATGGACAAATTTCTAGAAACACACAAGCAGCCTACACTGATGAAAGAAGAAATTGATAAACTCAACAGAACAATCACAAGTAATGAGATTGAAATAGTCATCAACAACCTCTCAAAAAACAAGAGCCCAGACCCAGATGGCTTTGTAGGTGAGTTCTACCAATCATTCTGGAAAGAACTAACACAAATCCTGCTTAAACTATTCCAAAAATTAGGAGTGGTGGGAACATTGCCTAACTCATTCTATGATGACAACATCACTCTATAACAAAGGCACATAAAGACACCACCAGAAGAGAAAACTACAGACCAATCTCTAATGAACCTTAATTCTAAAATCCTCAACAAAATACTTGCTAATCATGTTCAACAACACATACAACTATTATACACCATGATCAAGTGGTTTTCATTCCTGATATGCAATGATCATTTAACATAAGAATATCAATCAATGTAATACACCATATTAACAGACCTAAAGAAAAATTCACATGATCATCTCTATTAATGTTGACAAAGCATTTGACAAAATACAGCATCTTTTATTGATAAAAATACATCCAAAGATAGAAATATAAGGAAAATTCCTCAATATGACTAAGGTATATATGAAAAACCCACAACTAACATATTCAGTGGTGAAATCATAAAAGCTTTCCCTCTAAGATCTGTAACAAGACAAGGAAGCCACTGTCACCACTCTTATTTAACATTGTTTTAGAAATATATGCTTGAACTTTTAGACAACCAAAAGGACATAAAAGTCATCCCAACTAGAAAGGAAGAAGTGAAAATTTCACTATTTGCAAATTACATGACTACACAGCATTGTCAAAGGAAATTAAGCAGACCTAATAAATGGAAGAATAGTCCATGTTCATGGATTGGAAGACTAAATATCATTGAGACATCTGTCCCACAAAAATTGAATTACAGAATTAATGCAATCCCAATAAAAATTACAATAGCATTTCTTACTGACTTGGAAAAGATAATCATGAAATTTTTTTTGGAAAGGCATGGGACCCCAAATAACCAAAAATATATTTGAAAAGGAAAAGCAAAATTGGAGGAATCATGCTACTAGATTTTTTTTTTTTAATTATTATTTTTTATTTTTTTTTATTTTTTTATTTTTTATTTATTTTTTTTTTTTATTATGGGTAAAAATCAAAATTCTCACAATGCATACAAACATTTGCAAAATGATATGTAAATATATATTCATATATGTGTATTTGCTTACAAAAATGTTATTTATATATATATATATACATATATTTTAAGAGGTGCTTAGATTACCTAAGGTAGACATGCTACTAGATTTTAAAGCATACTACAAATCTATAGTGGTCCAAACCACATGATATTGGCACAAGGAAAGACATACCAATCAATGGTACAGATTTGGGAGTTCTGATACAGATACTCACATATTCAGTCAACTACTATTTGATACAGCCACCAAACTCACTCAAATGGGACAGAATGCCCACTTTAATATATGGTGTTTGGATAACTGGATATCTATATCCAAAAGTATCATAGAAGATCACCATCTCAAATTCTAAACAAAAATTAACTCAAGATGGATCAAAGACCTAAACATAAAAGACAAGACCATAAAGCTCCTAGAAGGTAATGGAGGGAAGCATCTATGAGATCATGTAGTAGAAAATGGTTTCATAAAGTTTACACCCAATGCATGCACAATGAAAGATAAAAGAGATAAATGGGACCACGTCAAAATCTAAAAATTTTGCATTTCAAAGGGTTTATCAAAAAAATGAAAAAGCAGCCTGTTCAATGGGAGAAAATATTTGGTAACTATCTATCCACTTAGGGCTTAATATCCAGCACATATAAAGAAATCCTACAGCTCAAAAAGAAAAAGACAAACAACCCATTTTAAAAATGGGCAAGAGATTTGAATAAACACTTCTCCAAAGAAGAAATATAAATAGCTAAAAAGCACATGAAAAGATGCTCAATGTCACTAGCTATTAGAGAAATGCAAATCAAAACTACAATGAGATAACTTACACCTATTAGACTGGTGGCTATTAAAAAAAGAAGACTACAATTGGTGGAGAGGATGTAATGGAAAGGAAACACTTATAAACTGCTGGTGAGAAAGTAGAATGGTGCAGCCATTGTAGAGGACAGTTTGGCAATTCCTCAGTAAGCTAACTAAAGAACTGCCATAAGATCCAGCACTCCCCCTGCTGGGTATATACCCAGATTAAAGTTGGGACACGAACACATGTGTGGACACCAATGTTCATCGTGGCATCATTCACCTTTGCCAAAGGTTGAAAGCAACCAAGAGTATATCAACAAACGAATGGATAGGCAAATTGTGGTATATACATACAGCAGCATATTATTTATTTTACAGTGGCATGTAGGAAGGATTGCAGTATTAAGTCATGGAATAGGATGGATGAATCTTGAAGACCTTATGTTGAGAGAAGTAAGCTGATCACTGAAGAACAAATAGTACATGACCTCACAGAAATGACTTCAGCAAACTGAGCAGATTCCCAGAGCTAGAGTATGAAACATAGGTTATCAGGAGGCAGAAAGGGAGTTGAGGGTGGTGTGTAAAACTTATGATAAAGTGGAAGGGGCAGTGGATGGGGTGATAGTGGTGCAGTGATGTGATTGTGATTAAGGGTGGAAGATTGTGAGGGGGAGTAGGGTAGGGGCTTGGTTTGTACTATCAGTGGAAAAAGGGTAAGGGTGGAAGAAGAAGCAGGTAAAATCTGGGGATTTGCAGGTTTGTGATTAAAATTGCAGTGGTGGGAATGTTCTTTTAGCAAATATGGCAGGGAACAATGACTGGTGCAGGCCGTTGGGTGGGGTATGTGGTAAAGGGTGCACGTGGGGAATGCATATATGGAATATGAGTGTTCATATTGTCATAGTGTGTTATCAAAGCGGGTAGAGACACACACAATAAACAAGAAAATATTAAACCTCCATACTGGGGAGTCCTGCTATGTTCTCAATTAGAGGGGCAAGAATCACTCGAGAACATAGTCAGTGCCTAATAATAGAAAACAGAACAATATGTGAAGCCCTCAACATTATTGCATTTATCTATAAACCTAATCTTCCAAAATTGAAACTTAGTGGTTACCATAGTTTCTGAAGGAAGGGGGAGGGAAGAATAGAACATAGTACATTAGTAAGGCATTGGAATTGTTCTGCATGGTCTTACAACGATGGATAGAGGCCATTTAAAATCTTGTCAAAACTTATAAAAGTATATGGTAAAAATGTAAACCATAACATAAACCATTGACCGTGGTTAGTGGCAATGCTTCAATATTTTTGCATCAATTGTAAGAAATGTAACATACACATGTAAAATGCTATTAATAGGAGAGAGTGGGAGATGAGAGATGTTTGGGTATATGGAAATCCCTATAGTTTCTATGTGACTTCCCTGTAATTTAAAGCTTCCTTGAAGATAAAGAAAGTAATAACACACTGCAGGACCATATGGAAGAATTTGTAAATGTACATAATAAAAGATAACAGATCTTACACTAGTGAAAGACACAATTTTAAAAAATTATTATTTTAAAATTTTTATTTATATACTTTATGTGTTATATATTATTATTATTATTTTATTTTATTTTGTTATTTTTATTTGGCTAGTTTTTTCTCTTTGTTTTGGGGGAGGTTTTGTACTGCGAAGGGTCACAACTGTGGCAGGGGAGGATCACTGGTACAAGGTGTTGGGCATGGGAGGATTTGTGGCAAGGAGTGCATCTGGGGCATGCCTTTATGGCATACAAATATGTCCAAGTGGTCATGCGGAATTTTCTAGGTGGATGGAGTCTCACACAATAACAGAAATTATAAGTTCCTGTTACATTCTCTAATAGAGATACAAGAATCCTCCAAGTATATGGGTAGTGCCTAGTAAAAGAGGATAGACTATTATGCCAGGCCATTGATATTGATGGCTGTACTTATGAAACTTTTCTTGTGACATTGAAACTTAGAGCTGTATTATATTTTGCTTAAGATTTACCTCCTGAAAGCCTCCTTGTTGCTCAAATGTGGCCTCTCTCTAAGCCAAACCCAGCATATAAATGCACTGCTTTTGCCTTGGCATGGGACATAAGCCCCAAAAATGAGCTTCCCTGGCACTGAGGGATTATTACCAAGCACCATCTAGTAATGAATGTGGAAAAAGACCTTGACCAAAAGGGGGAAATATTAAGTACAAATGAGTTTTTATGGCTAAGAAATTTCAAAGTGAGTCAGAAATTTGTTCCAGAGTTTATGCTTATGCACATCTCAGCAGGATTGCATTGTCAACCACAGTATACAGTGCCTCAAACAGCAGGGATCCTGAGGGCTCTAGAAACATCTAGGCACTATAGGCAGTGCAGAAAAACTCAGGAATTTGGCACTCTGTTAATGGGCCTGACTTTGGAATATATGCTCCCCAGTGTATCAGAGTTAGATTCATTTATAATTTCCCTGCCTCTTTTATTTGAACCTATAATTAGCACTATTTTTGATAAATATATGTCCCAGAGACTTAAATCTTCAGTCTGTTGGGCCCTGAATCTCAACAGAGTTGCAACACTTAACTCTATAGTTTGTAGGACTCAACAAGGACAACTAGCAAAAGGATTATGATGGACAACGCCTATTCAGGAAGCAGAGTGTCTGCAACTACAAGTAATAGAGTTCTATCCATCTGCCCCATGCGATCTAAGTCTCCTCTCAATTGGAGGTAGCATGGGAATCCCCATCCCAAAATCCTCAAGACTGAGGAACATTCAAACATAAGAGGGAAAAGCAAATATGGACTAAAGTAGACATTATTATTCTAACAATGGAAGAACTTGTATCATTGGTACAATGGCAGTGGCCATCAGAGGTTCTGAGGGGAAAGAGATGGAAGAAATGCAATATGGGGGAATTTTGGGGACTTTGGAATTGTCCTGCATAACATTGCAATGACAGATACAGGCCATTATACATTTTGTCAAAACCTATAAAATTTTATGGGGCAAAGTGTACACTATTATGTCAACTATAGTCCTTGGTTAATACAGTGCTTCAATATGTGTTTATCAATTGTAACACATGTACTATAGTAATGAAAGTTGTTGTTAATGTGGGAAAGTGGGGGAGGGAAAATGGGTGTAGTATATGGGAATCCCCTATATTTTTGAGGTAACATTTATGTAATCTACAATTTCTTTAAAAGTATTTAAAAAAATCAGTTTACCATATATGCAATGATCTATATCAGAACTCTAAAAATAAATGGAGCTTGGGAAACAGGATATCCATATGCAAAAGACTGAAGGTGGATCCCTTCTTTACACCATCTACAAAAATCAACTCAAAATGTATCACAAACCTAATTATAAGAAACAAAACTTTATAACTTCTAGAAGAAAACAGAGGGAAGCATCTTCAGTACTGTGCTAGTAAATGGTTTTTCAGACTTTATAACAAAAGAATGAACAACAAAACAAAAAAACTGATAAATAGGACCTAATTAAAAATTTTTTTAAAAAGAAAGAAAACCTTTGTACATTAAAATATTTCATTGTGTAAGTGAAAAGACAATCTACACAATGAGAGAAAATATTTGGACACCATGTATCCAGTAAGTGGTTAATATCCAGAATACATAAAGAAATCCTACTACTCAGCAACAAAAAAGACAAACAACCCAATTCAGCATTGGGAAAAAGACATTTTTCCAAAGAAGATATACAAAGATCCATCAAGCACATGGAAAGATGGTCAACATCTTTAGCCATTAGAGAAATGAAAATCAAAACCATGAGATTGCATTTCACAACTGCTAGATTTGCTATCATTAGCTAAGTGAGGGGATAACAAGTGAAATAGGAATATAACTCAATTTTGGTTGAGATTGTAAAATGGTGTAACCACTGTGGAAACAGTTTGGCGGTTCCTCAGACAATTATGTATAGAATTACTATATGACCTAGTATTCCCACTTTTAAGTATATACTCAAAAGAATTGAAAGCAGGGACTTAGATATTTGCACACTGATATTCATAGCAGTATTATCAAAATTGCCAAAAGAACAAAGCAACCCAAGTATCCATCGACTGGTAAATGGATAAACAAAAGGTTGTATATGTATTCAATTGAATGTTATTCAGCAGTAAAAAGAAATGAAGTTTTGATACATGCAGCAACATCAGGAACCTTGAGACATCATGTTGAATGAAATAAGTCAGACACAAATGAACAAATATTGTTTTTTCTCACTGATATGAAATATTTCGATTAATCAGTTTCATAGAGAAACACTTAGAATAGAGGCTACCAGGGGTCAACATGGGGGCAGAGATTGGTGAATTAATGTTTATTCTTTGATGAAAAATTGTGGTCATTAATTGTGCAAATGATAGTACAAAATCGTATATGCAATTAACTTCACTGAATAACATATTAATTTGGTTAAAATGAGAAATTTTAGACTGTATATATGTTACAAGAATTAAAATTTTATTTAAAAATACCATACAAAACAAGCAGTGAATCCTAATGCAAACTATGGACTAATGGTACAATTATAATAATATTCCTTCATCTATTGTGACAAAGGAACCATAATAAAAACTAAGATGTTCATAATAGAGACATTTATGGGAACTCTGTTTCTGCATGATTTTTCTGTAAACCCACAATTTCTGTAATAAAAGAAATAAATACATATGTTAAAATAAAAGCTCTTTTCTTTTTCCTTACAGTTTTCATCACTCTTTGACATTCTATATGTTTTACTTGGTTATTTGGTTGTGGTCTAAATTTCTACTGGAATATTCATTGTGGTGGAAAGTAACTGTCTAATTTAGTCACTAATTTATGTTCAGATACTTGAATGATTCCTGATTCAGTGAAGATGTTGAGTTAATCTTTGTTGCAGGTATAAATGTATCTGACAAAAGTGTTTAATATTTCTAATATTTTGATAGTTTATTTAAGCATAACAAAAAATACAGATAACCCAATGACTTATTAAAAACAATATGAACATACAAAATACTAAAGGGAAAATACAAGTAAGTGATATACATAAGAAAAATAACTTCATTTATATGCAGAGAAATTCAAATGAAAGAAAAATGATAAATTCTTATCTATCACAATTAGTAATACTGAAAAATATTAGGTTCATGTGGTACTGACAATCATAGGGATATAAAAGAGGTTCTGCATATTTTGGTTAGTCCATCACTATATACTTTTGGAAAAGAATCTTAAGCATTGCCACAGTTGGAAGTGTATCTTACAGAAATATTATCATACTTGTTGATATATATGTTGAACAATTTTAAATGTAAGTGACAGAATTGTAAACAATTTGGATGTCCATTCATAGGGAAATGGTTGGACCAGAGAATTTTAGGGAACTAAAACCAATTATTGGTGATAAATTGTTACAATATCGTTCTTTTGTATATAGAATATCAGTGAAATTTTCTCCACCCTATATCATGACCAGATTGAGTTTCTGAAGTCTGTGACAAGTGGTTGGGGACAGATTTCTATCTCTATTTGGAGCACTGATCTCCTTCAGGCCCCTGCCTCACACAGCACTTTCCACAATGAAGATTTAGAAGGATTTTTCATTCCCACAAATTCTTCTTATAAGACTTTATTTTCTTTTCTAAATGTTAGAGTGTCCCTTTCTTCCTCATTGCTTCACAGAAAGGCAAGGATGCTAATAGAGAGTTAAAATTTGTTTGGAGGCCAACAAACTCAGAAAATATTTTTCTTTGCAGATTGAGTCACCAGTTTTGTAGTGTTCAGCTGGGATTAGAGTCAAAATACATGTGCTCTGCAGTGACTCTAGCATTTATTCAATATGCCTTTTTTGTCATCAAAAATGGAAAAAAAATAAGATTGGTGTCAATAAAGTTCATTTCTTATGATTTTCTAAAGATTATAAGACATTTGTGAAAATACCTATCTAGTCTAATAAATTTTTCTAGTCAAGTCATCTTCCATAGTAATCAATACATCAATATTTTGGCAATAGAAAAAACTTCAATATTAACTCCTGGCCAATATCATGACTATCTTCCCACCCAATGTGGGACATGACTCCTGGGGATGAACCTCTCTGGCACCAAGGGATTATTCCCAAGTGCTAAATCGTGATGCATTGGAAAAAAACAACAACAACAACAACAAACATGACTGACAGGTGGAAACATTGAATAAAAAAGAGTTTTTATGGCTAAGAGGTTTCAGAGTGATTCAGGAGGTCATTCAGGAGGTGACACTTACACAGACTCAAACAGATTTCACTAATTACCACGGTAAATAAAGACTCAAACAAGAGTGTTTCCGAGGGCTCTAGGGACATCCAGACACCAGTATCAAGGCACAAAGAACTCATGAAAGCAAAATCCCTTTGGTGGGCCCTATTTGGGAATATATGATAATCTATTTCCCCAATATAACATAGTTATACTCATTTATATTTCCTCTAATCATGATTGTTCTACTCTTTTAATTTGAACCTATAATTTTCAATATACCTGTTAAATATATCTCTTAGAAACTTAAATGTTTGGGTTTTTCATATGCCAGTTGATCTTTGAATCTCAGCAGAGTACTGGCCAACTCCTACTCTCTGGTTCTTGGGGTTTTCCCTGGATATCAAATAAAACAATGATTATGGACAAGTTCCATGCCAAAAACAATGAGTATCAACAACTGCAAGCAAAGTAATTCTTTCACTCTGCCCTATAATATCTAAGTCTCTTCTCAGCCTGAAAAAGTCTGAGCAGAAATCATTCCAAATTTTTCAAAATTGAAGAATGAACAAACCTAAGGGGGAGTGTACCCACAGACCAAAGTAGATTTATTGTTATTGTAGTTATTATCTTGAGTTAATGGAAGACATTTTAACATTGATAAAAAGATAGTAATTGCCAAATGTTCAGAAGGGAGGAGGAGGGATGAATAGGTGGAACACAGGACATATTCAGGGCAATGAGTTTCTTCTGTATGATACCGCAATGATGGACACATGACATTATGCATTTGTCATAATCTATGAAACTGTACAGCACAAAGTGTAAACCATAATTTAAACTCTAAGCTTTTGTTAATAGTAGTTTCAATATTAGTTCATCAACTCTAACAAATGTACTACACCAGTCTAAGATGTCAATATTAGCATAAACTATATGTGTAGGTGTGGGGGGGTTATGTAGGAATTCTCTGTACTTTTGGTGTAATTTTCTATAAATGTAAAGCTAAAAATTCTCTAAAAATAAGGTTTTTTTTTAAAGGACCATTTATTTTAATTGTTTCCTTATTACTTATGTTGTAAGCCATCTTTCCTACGTCCAACTTCTATAGCACTTTGTACCAAAGGATATAGCTTTTATTGCTTTGCATTTTAGTAGTTGATTTTTAGGTCTAAGCTTCCTTTCTAGAGTGTTAGCTACTGGTAATCAAGAAGGGTACTAAATTATATAATCATATATTGCAAATTCATTAACATTTTTTCAATGAATTAATGAATTAATAAACTGTTTCTATGGATTGATAAGAGCTAAATTTTCTATATGATTGGGGAAAGGAATATATTCCGTTCCCTTGGTTTCATAATCTAGTTTTCTCTCATTTCTACCTTATTCAGTATAGTTTTAGTATCTTTTTTTCTTTCTTCATGTTTTTCCTCTTGCATCTTTGTATAAAAGTAGTTTCATGTTTCAAAAGGAAACCATCATCATAACATCTAATGGTTTGATAGATTTAGAAGCTTACATAGGAACTAATAAGCAGTCTCTACCATTTTGATATTCCTTTATGTATTCGGTGAATGGTATTGCATATGGTATAGTTTGCATTACGTATTATGTGCTGTTGCTTAGAGGCTTTCTATTTCTTAAGTAGTTTTTTTCTTTTTCCATTTTTCTGTGAGACATTGGGAAAGTTCATTTAAAAATGAAATCTAAAACAAGTTTCTTCCATCATTCTAACTCAGAAGAATATTTCTTAACTATATGTAGATATTGAAATTGTAAATACAAAGAAAGAGCAGATATTTCTTAATTAAGTTTAGAATGAGACTGAAATGAGATTATTTACTGACATGTGAAGGTAATAACTAAACTAAGGCAAAATTAAATTTACTATAGCACCAGAGATACCATTTTGTTACCTATGTGTAGGATTGAATAAATCTTACATACCCATGGAAACAAAGTGAAGAAATGCATTATAAGCTGAAAGAAAATTCAGTTTATTTTAGACATGGTACCTTGAAAATCATAGAGAAGATAAAATCTGGTCTGAAATAGAGAAAACTGCAAATTTATTTGTTATGGGATGACTGATAGCATTGACAGAGGAAATATATATAAAGTCTCTGGTTCAAATGAGCACGTTTAAAAAAAAAAAGACAATTTATTGGGAAACAGATTTGGCTCAAGCAGTTGAGTGCCTGATTCCCACATGGGAGCTTGTTCCTGGTGCCTCCGAAAAACAAATAAAGAAACAACAAGCAAACAAAAGAAAAAACCAGCTTAGGGGAGTTGATGTGTCTGAGTGGTTAAGTGCTGACTTCCCTCCAGCTTCTCACATATGAGTACTGTACTCATTCCCCCTGCACCAGTACCATTAAAAAATAAATAAAAGACTTATTAAGGTTCAAAACGTCCTTATTGTATGCAATATATTGTAATACTAAAATATCTTCCCTCCAATATTTTTATTTAAAAAGATCTATCTTATCTTCAGGGGTCTCACTTTTTTTTTTTTCAATTGAACATGTAAGTCATCCATAACATCAAGCATCAATAGATACAATAATCACCAAAATACAATGATTCCTACACATCAAATGGGGCAAGGTGAAGGAGAAACATTCTAAGAGAGAAGAAACTACAGATTTTCAACAGGTGGTTCCAATTTAATAGGTGAGTAAATTCAGACTGATTCTAGCCATTGCATATCTAATCTTGGCATCAATATGGAAGAACACATTAATCAAAGACGTATTTTATTCAGTTTTAAACAACACTTTTCTCAAGCACTCTTCTAGTTTCTGGGGATAAAGCTGTGAACACATTAGAAAAATTCTTGAGACAGGTAAAAATAAACAAAAACAAAATAAGTACAAATAATGAAAAAATATGAAAACAATAAAACTAGATAATGTGACAGAGTGGCTGGTAAGTGAGGGTGCTTATTCAGATACAGCGGCCAGGGAAAATCTATCTGAAGAGGTGGAGCATAAATGATGAAGAATGATGGGCCACATTAAGCTCTAGGGGATAGTGCTCCACTAGAATGACTTGAAAATGTCCCTAAACCAGGAAATTTTGATGTTTTCAAGAATTGGAAAGAAAACACATGTGAAAGGGATACATGATAAGTTCAGAAAATTAAGCAAGGACAAGTAGATAAAGAGCTTCTTAGACAACAGGAAAGATTTTAACATTTATTCTACGTGTAAAGCATAATATTGGAGGGCTTTCTAAAAATTGGGGGGAAGCAATAATGGATGGTAAGAACAATTAGCTATGGGAAGACAAGATAACAACTTGGTTTATTATATTAACCTCAGAGAAATGGAGAAAAATAATGAATTTGCTTCATACTGTTGTAGTGGAATGAATTATGTCCTCCAAAAAAAGATATGCTCAAGTCCTAACCTGTAAATATGACCTTATTTGGGAAAATGGTCTTTGCAGGTGTAATTCAGATAAGGACCGTTAAATGGGATCATCCTGTTTTAGAGTGCGCCCTAAAGCCAATGAAATGGGAAAAAAAAAAGTTGCATTTCACTGGTCAAAGCAAGTCAACTGGTGATGCCTGAAATTAATGATTGGTACATATTGTCCTCTCACAGGGTGTGTTACTGAATATTTTAGAACAGTATAGTCTGCCAGAAACTATTAAATAAATTACACTTAGAATAATTCCCTCAGAAAATTGGGGAAAATTGGGAAGAAGTAATACAAAAATAAATAATGAAAGAATCAAGGAATATCACACAGTGAAATCTGAGAGGACTTTTAGAATTCAGTCGTCATCATCAAAGATTTTAATTGGAACTTAAATGGGAAAGTCTGACAGATTTGGGGGAGAATTCTGAGACTAGGAAACCCCTCAAGGAAAGTTAAAATGCTAGAAATAGTCAACATTTTAAAATGTTGGTTAAATAAAAAATAAACTGTTTTCATAATGTAACTTGCACAATGAAACAGAGGGAGAAAAATTGGAAAGCAATATAGTAATCATATGACAAAGCTCTTCAAGTGTCAACATGTAAGAAACGTACAAAAATAAAGTTGGTATTCATCAACCAATGCATCAAAACGATCAACATTTACTTTCAATACATGTACTTTTGTGTTTAAAATGAGAACTTTTTTTATGCCAGCAGTCTAGGCCACAAAGGAAAGTCATTGAATGCAAGTATCCATGAATGTTTCTCTTTTCCAAATGAGGTTTTCTATTGCTAATCATTTTGAATGCCTGCCAGACCACTTGGACTCTCAGTCAGCAGGACAGCACAGATGTCTATGTGCCATTTAACAGCTTTCAGGTGAAATAACGTACTAGAAAAAAAACATAGAATTGACATCCAGCTTGCTGATGAAAAGTACCACAATTTTATTCCTCAGGTGAATAATGTTTGACAACAAGCAACCTTTTTTAGAAATATATTTTCTTTACTAAGTCACCATGTATCATGTTAGAAAATCATAAATTTTCTTTTGACACAATTTAGCACTTTGTCTAATTCCATTTACTAAAGGTGCATTTTATTAGATTTGGAGAGCTTCATGGATTTTATTAAGGATTTTCTATAATTTGATTTTTAATCTTCTTTAAATTCCTTGAAATCCTTGTTGTTATTTTTTCCATTGTAGTTAATAAAACTTAGCAGCCAGCAAAAAATCACATTTCCACATCACTGCTGATTGCATTAAAAAAGACAGCATATTCATTTCACCAGTCTTAGCACATGTGTACAGTTCCTACATACCAGGTGGGTATAATTAGGTTGGAATGTGGTTTGGCTGACAAATTATTTCCTATTGGCTGCATAATGCTTCTGCCACATCCCCATAGAAAAGGAAATAAAAGATAATATTTTTGAAAAGCTTTTGGAAAAGACTTGATAGGCAACCATAACTTGAATTATAAAAATTCAGCTTTAAAATTCCAGCATTCTGGAGACTTATAATGAGGGAGAGCAAAGATTGATATAATGAGAAGGTTTTTGAAAATCAGTCATAAAAATATCTTAAAAATAAAAGAATATCATAAATTAAATCTTGATTGTTGATTTACTGAATTTTTTCTCTTTCACTGGCAAATTTGGATATCATTTACCTAGCAGACCAGTTAATGGTGACATAGTTGGCATAAGTAATCATTTATTTTATATTAATTCAGAAGCTGTAAAATTTATTTTATTTGCAATGGAAACAGGAACCATTTGTTTTAAAGATTTCTCAAATTAATGAGAAGATGAGAAGACACAGAAAAAAATTCTTATTGAAAATAAAAATAACAAAACTAAACAATTATCTCTGAAAGTCAATGGAAAAAAAATGTGGAACTACAAGAGAATTGTTACTGTGCTTTACAAGCATAAGGCAAGGTAAATCCAAAGTTTGTATCACAGTCATGTACTAGCATTTATTTAGGAATATTGAGAGATATTTGGGGAAACAGTTCCCTCTACCATCCTGGTTTCCAGTAGACTCTCAATTAGCAGCTCATGAAACTGAAGTTTTAATGGAATTTTGGACAGACTATAAAATACTCTTTGTTTAAAATTTTCAATGGTTTTCAGAATGTAGATTTCATGTTATAATTCTATGAATAATAATTTAAAATAAAATCATTTTTTAAAGTATACTTATAAATTTCTTGCCATTTTCAAGTACAAATAACTATATCATTATGATATTTTATATAAGATATATAGATGTATGGGTCATGCTTAAAGCTCATTGAATAAAATGAAAATGCAGCATCAACAATATTAATATTTATATTATTAAAGTACTTAGATAAGGAATATTCCAGATAGCTAAATTCTATAATTTGGAAGTCATTAAATTAGTAAATGTCTTTCTTTGTTTCATAATATTTACTCTAATATTCCAAAAAAAAATCAAGGATACAGTGGAAAATGTGTTTTTAATTAAGATTAAAGCATGAGAAGCAATTCTAGATATGGTGAAAAATAACTCTAAATGTTAAAAGTAATACACTATGAAGTCACTGGATGAACTGATTTCCAAGTCTTTAACAATTTCTTTTCTAGACTTTTTGACTTTACTTTTATCCTGAATTTTACAAGTATAATGTTTCCATGTTGCCATATTTCCATATTTAACAAAGTATCTCATAATTATAGCAAGATTAATAACAATTGATACCAATCTTCATTTGGAATTTCCCCCAAATAAGGTTTAAGACACAGGCTTGACTGAAATTCATTTTCTCAGGAGATAATGCCTGGAAGCAAAAGTGAGGAATTGGAGACATGAGGACAGGACCTTGGAAAAACCAATAAAGCATGTGTTAAGAAAGCTATTGTTCTGGGTAAATGGATCTATATCCTGCTGAGAAGATTCTAAGAACAAGCATTAGGATCATCCATTATGGGACCCAAGGGTCTTTAATTTCCCACTCTTTCCCAATACCCTACTCCACCTATCCAGGTAGTTACTGCATTTGGGATAAATCAAGCCCCACTGGAGACAAAGCCCTTGTAAAGAAGAGAAAATTAAGGTGCTGACAGCTGCTGCAGGTTAATTTAGATAGGCAGAGTAGATATACGGTGGGTCATCCACACTATCTACCACAATACCCATGGAAGAAATTCATAAGCATATTTTAAAGTATGATACTGAATCATGAAAGTTAGAATTATTTTCAGGAAAAACATGAAAAAATGAAGAGTGATTTTCTTACATCTCATGTAATGTGTACATTGGATGTACAACCTCAAATGGAAGTTGAGGTTGTGGGCATTTGCAGAGGATTTTTTAGGATTACTTTAGAGAGAGTGGCTGGTGTTCTATGAGTCTCATGCTTCCATCCAGTGGGAAGAACATTAATTGACCATACACAAAATCAGGTTGGAGGGTCTCAGTGGACAGGTGTCAGACTCCATCCAGGGAATTAGAAGACAGGAGACCAACTGCTAATTGCTTTGGTGGCAGGAGAAAAGAGAGGTGTTATACAATTTCTTGGTTGAATTTGGACAAAGGATATCCAAAGAGTATTTCCTCAACACATACTCTGGGCCACATGGAAAGACAGATAGCAAGAGAGGATTGTGGACTCCAAAGGAAACATTTATATGAAGTGGACCATTGAAACAGAATTTGACAGGGACCCACTAGCCAGAGCTTGAATACATCAGCCATGTCAAGTGAAATGAGGGTAAGTGATTTCTGGCTGTTCAAAGAGAAAGCTTTAATGACTTCTAGGCCCAAGACTGAGTAAGCATGTGAAAAGAGTGCTTGCCAAGAGTAATTTACATGTCCTCCCTTAACTCTCCTTTCTATTTCCAGGCTAACCT
This sequence comes from Tolypeutes matacus, assembly GCA_026826555.1. Taxonomy (NCBI): domain Eukaryota; kingdom Metazoa; phylum Chordata; class Mammalia; order Cingulata; family Chlamyphoridae; genus Tolypeutes; species Tolypeutes matacus. The sequence continues at coordinate 4,714,459 of JAKSZT010054458.1, forward strand.
AAATGTGGTGAGAAATGACACTTGGCAAGCTGAGAGGGCATATTGGATAGAATGAAATGCTGACCACATCCCTTTCCCTGACTACAGATGGCTTGCCAGGGACAAGCCAACACTGTTGCATGTGACTGGGCATTCTAATGATAAATTAATAACATTTAATTAACTTACTTTTGTTAGATGTGATTCATTACTGATATTATTTGACCTTTTGTTGTCTTCAATTGAATGTGATTATTTTCACATTATGTTATATTTAAAACTGTGAGATGTCAATTCAGATTTCCTAGGTTTGAATCTTGCCTCCAAGTTTTATTAAACAGTTAGTTATTTAAAACTTTTAAACTATATAGAAACTAATTTAACTTCATTATAACAAAAATTGAGGTAAAGTTAACACCATTTCCATTATGGATTGTGGGGTGATTAAATGACTCAGACAACATTTGCCTGGTATAGTAAGTTCTCAGTTAATGTTAGCTACTATTATTTCTATTCTCTATGTAATAAAACCTAAAGGTCTAGCTCTTTGCTATTGTTTTTCTTTTAGCTCCTACCAAAACAATTTCAATCCTCTTCCCTCAAATAAATCAATTTATAATATTCAGACATCAGTGACCCAATGTCAGACAATTACAGCACCAGTTGAATGTGCAGAGTGGCAGACAACTTAAAGAGGACCAAAGATAAAATGTACTCAGGATTTCCATAATTGCCAGTTGGCCTCTGTATTCTGTCCTTGTTGATCAACTGAACAAGGACTTGGCCAATATTAAATGCCCCTAATTTGAATATTGTTAAAGTTAAAATACAGGTGAACAAAAAATCTGAGCATACTGTGATAGAACTGCAGGGTCAACTCTTTCAATGCTGCTGGGACTAGCCCTTACACTTTTTTTACCCAGAGAGTGTCTGTGGGGTCATGACCATAGATCCGATATCCAAAGGCTAATCAAATATATATGTTCCCTAGACCCACTATTTCCTCCATGAAAAGGGGAAATAAGCATATAAAACTTTATCTCTAGGTCTGATGGGTATAGTCTTCCAAATCTCTATTTTAAAATCTAAATGTAAACAAAATGATTAATTTAATTAATAATAGGTAGGTTAGAGAATCCAAAAAGCTAAGGTTTTATTTTTTTATCTGCAAACTAAAATTCACCTAGGATATTCAGAAACACACATCATTAATACTCACAATGACATCTCCTCCTGTAAAATACATCACTTGGACAGTTCAAATATTTCATTGCAAATGTTTTATTTTTCCATACTTTAAATCTTATAATAGGCTAATTTTCTACATTTATTAAGAATGTTTTTGTAATCATAACAAAACTAGGAATAAAATCTTTGAAACAAAGCAATCTGAATACTTTATTATGAATGGTTAGAAAGCAACTAGTAGTAACTTTCTACACTAAATAGTCAATGATGACTTCTTACGGAGAGCAAAAATCCACTATTAAATACACAACACAGGATTTCAGAAATACTCTATTCTCAACACATCTCTTTGCTTCACAGAACATATTCGTTATACTTTCTATGTTATGAGAGAATCAGTAAAGCTGAAAGTTTGATACCCTTAATTTTATAATTTATTTTTCATATTATCAAACTTTGAAGACATATGACAAGTGATTATGCCTGAGTGTTATAAAATAAAATTTCACCATACTAGTATTTTTAATATAACAATATATCAAGAATCATATCTCTTATGTATGGTATTTATTTCAACTTAGAAATATTTTAATTATTGAACAACAAACATATTAATTTTTAAAAATATATTCTATCAGCATATGTAAATATACCAAACTCTGGAAAAAATTCGGCATTTCAAGAGAAATTTAAACAAAAATATATAAAAATATACTAATGGTCATGACAAATTCAAATTGTGACATCATTGGATGTACTAATGCTCATGAAAAATTCAAACTGTGGCATCATTGGATGTTATTATAATCATAAACTAAGGATAATAATCAATTAAAAGTATTACTTTTTAAAATCATATTAGTTTCAGAAATTCAAAAACCTGTGGTCAAATAATGTTATGCAAAACTATTTTCTAAGACTTATGTTAAAATTATATTTCTTAAGAAAAAATAAATTTTTATTGTAATATTTACATAGCTTTATCTTTATGTTGCTTTCTGACAATGTAAAGTAGCTAAAACTACTAACTACATAATAAATATTGAAGAAAAAGAGCCATTTTAACAGAAAGCCTTATTTTCATATTAGGATTTTTTATGATATATACTATTACTTTTTAACACTATATAATATATTATCTTTAGAGAAATCTTTTTATTATCATTTTGAGCTTCTCTGAAGTCCATTTGCTGAAGGAAAAGTTAATCAAATTCATTATACTAAAATTACATAAATAGCATATTTATTTTTTGAATATATATTATAGACAGTAATTATGAAAACCACACTTTTAAATATTTTTAAATACCAAGAATTTGTACCTTTTTCCTTATTTTTTTCATTGCATCTTGTAATTACATAGGGAAAATATTTTCCTATCTACTCTCTGGGTATTTATAAAATTGAAAGTCCTGGTAAACAACAAATGTATTATTGAACAATATTTATGCATGTCTTTTGAGAAATCTATATTCCTAATAAAACTAAGTATCCAATGATATTGAAAAAATATATATTATTTTCTTAAAGAACATACTGTTTATTTTCTTTTCATCAACAAGGTTTATCTGTAAAAATTTATGGTAGTATCTACATTTACACATATAAACTTTAAAGAAATGAGCATGATTCTTTTTCCCTTTTGAATGGAATATCACCTTCTTCTTATGTTTTCCATATAAAAATATCCCCAAAATGTTAAGTGCATCTATGATGCACCAGATTTAATATCCTTAGAGCCAGCTGCCTGTATCCACTGCCAGAATTGATGCTTTAATCTGCACAGCTAAAAGGCACAAAAAGTGATTTAGAGGTTGCTGCTAGGCTGAGAGGTATTTGGGAGCTATGCACAATTCAAAATACAACTAATATAAAAAATAAATAAAAGGTACAAAAATATTTTTATCTGACTACTTTAAAAATAATTCTACATGCTACAGCATTTATTACACAAGATACATTTGCTTACTTTCCTATGACTCCCTGAAAAAGCATCTCAAATAAAGAATGTTTTTACACTACATTTGTGTATGTCTTAATGTTCTGAGGCTTTCAAATTTGACTCATATCCATGCTAAAAGTAAAAAATGAAATTAAATATACAAAAAAAATTACCAAATTAAAACTAAACAATTAATTTTTAAAATACATAAAATTTTAAAAATATTTAAGTATATCTCTATTTTACTCTTAAGAGTAAATATTCTCTTATTATAAGGATTATACATTTCAACATTAATAACAGCACAGATTATTTATATTGATTTTATTTCTTACTAAAAAGTACCTTTGAGGAAAGTTTTCTTTTTCTGCATCTTGACCTAATTCACAATATCATGTGAGCTAATATTCATGGTCTTATAAAACTTTCAAAGGAGTCAATTATGTGCTCCCCCCATCAATATTACAGTATTATAGGTATTGTTGTGGTTTTTTTATACCTTTTTTAAAAGTATTGAGTTAAAGTTTCCTCTTTGGAACAAAATATTTCTAGTCTAGCTGTAGTTATGACTGTTATTGCTGCAGAAATCTATAGAGGATTGCCAGTAGAACCTGAATTTGAAAGAAAAAGGAAAATATTTTGCCCCAAAATGATTTTACTTTATTTCATAATCCATTAAAGTGAGTTTAACTAACAAGAGAGAATTATAGGTTGCTTACTACAAGAAAGAATGGAAAAATGCTTTCTATCACAAATGAAAATTTCTGTAACACATTACTGCAAGCCTTAAATAAAGATGCTAACTGAGAAAGAAACCGATACTTCTAAAATTGCTCTGGTTTGTACAATAGTGTGTCTGATAGAAACAGTATAAATAACTATCTGAGAAAATCCTATTTTCAATATAATCCTCTAGAATATTCAAAGTACCATAAAAACTTCAAAGCTATAGTCCAATATAAGTTTCAGAATGAGATTCCTGTGCTCACATTTTACTGCCATAGGATCTAGGACCCTGGGGCTAAAATGCAGACCTTGGTCTCTGTCTGGATTCATTCAGATCTTTTGTGACTAATAATATAAAGTAATAGGAACTTTTGATTTGGCCAAAATAAGAGAATTCTCAATATTTGTTATTGGGATTATGATACAAATTTTTTTCCCAAAGAATTTTTGTCTTACTAAACATTTGACATTTTTCTGAGGTTAAACGTTAATATGCCATTTTTCTAATGCTTTAGGGAATCTATTTTTTAAAGAAAATAAAATTAAATAATTCTAAGACAGAAAGTGGTATTTTTAAAGTATATAAAAATTTAATCACTCTATTTTTGAAAAAATATAGCAACAGTTCCCAAATTATTCTTTTAAAATAAAAATTAAGAGGTTATTTTTTAGAGAAGTATAGGAATGAAAAGGAAATAATTGTTAAGAATTTCACGAAAAAATCCTGACATGACAAATAAGTGCATAGTGTTCCTTACACTGAAACATTTTTGAAGTTTCTAGAACATTAGATTTTCAATTTATAACATGATTTTTGGCACTTCTGAGAAGGAGCAAAAACACAAAATATTAACTGACATGAATCAAAAGTGAAAGTGGTTAATAACTCCCTGTTTAGTAAAAGGGAAACGGTGCCCTGGAATTTTTTTTAATCCTTGCATTTAATATCTTTGTGTGTTTGGTATTTATCTAGTAAGAGGTATAGGCTATCATAACTAAGTTTGAATATTCTTGAAAACATTTTTATTCTTTTTAATTAAATAGATTTGATTCGTCCTTTCATGAATCTCCTTCTTTGGAATGTATATTCCCCTTCCCTTGAGGGAAGAGTGTTCTTCAGTCATTCATTGCCCATTTTCCTCTGAATTTAACATCTGCTCAAGAGTACATAAGTGGAATAATCCACATGCTTTTAGAAGAAATTAAGCTACTAAACCCTGATATCTTATTAAGATCCTTTCAGAAATATAGAAAATGTATAAAAGATTAATGTCCATTTGCTTTGTTAGAGCTGAATCCTGTATTTTTATTTGTATAGGTTAATGTTGAAGAGCATTAACAGATATGTTATCTGAGACAGACTCTTTAATCATTCTATAATATTGGGGAGGAACATAAATATCCTAAATATCAGTTTTTACATTTGAAATTTATGAATATTAATGTTATGCATCTTTGAGGGATGCTATGAAGAATAAATGAAGCAATAAATATATAAGAATATGCATAGCTCCTTGAACATTCTAGATGTCAATATGTTATTATCATTAATATAATCATCATCACCACCCTGTTCATTATCATTACATTTCTCTCTACTAATCATACTTTAGAGTTGTAAAATAGAATTGCTATAATTAGAATTAGTCAATTCAAATTAAACTTTGCAATAGTCATGGAAAATCATTCTATGATCAGCTTTGAAAATACATTACTTATGTCTGGGATTCTGTTGGACAAAAAAAGCCTAGGATACACTCGTGTGAGCTCATGTCTATAAAAAAAAATACCAGGAAAGGTGGTAGTGAGAATACCTCAAAATTGTAGAAAGTATTTAGATGTAAACTACCTATCACTGATGATAATCTGTCATATACTTTGTACATAACATAAATTTTCATTTATATTTTGATTCTGGGTTGTATGGAATACCTGATAGCTGATTAATTCTCCCACTTGGAAACACTAGAAAAGTCATATAACATAAAGAAATCATCTATTTGGAAGCAGCAGAGAGCTGCTTAATAGCAATAACTAGAAGGGCTAAGATTCTAAAGAGAAGGAAGAAAATCAAAGAAACTAGCTCGCTTTGTGCACTTGATTTTTTTTTTCCAGGGATATGTGCCAATTCTGGCATGGAAAAGTGACTGAGAATCCTCTACAAAGCTCTATGCAAAACAAAGCAGAGTGTTGATGTAAAGGATCAGAGATAGACTGAGATCTAATGATGGAGATTTGGGTGACTCAGTGCATGATCATTTTCCCTCAAGTTATTTTACATATGGCTTCATGGAATGGGAAGAAAGAAATGAAATATGAAGAAAGCTACTGAAAAGCAAAGCAAATATTTTCTAGAATACTATTAAATAACAATGGTGCATTGGAATTGTTCTGCATAATTTTGCAATGACAAATACAGGCATTATACATTTTGTCAAAACCTATAAAAGTGCATGGTACAAAATGTAAACCATAATGTAAACCATTGACCATGGTTAGTAGCAATACTTCAGTATTTTTTTTTTAACAAATCTATTTTATTGGTACATATTAACAAAGCATGCAATTCATTCAATGTGTACAATAATAGTATTTGGTATAATCTCATAGTTGTGCATTCATCATTTCAATCATTATTAGAGTATTTTAATTATTTCAACAATAATAGTAAACAAAAAATGACAAACAATAAACAAGAAAATTCCTCACCTCTCCACTCTCTGTTTCCACTTCTTTTTTTTAAATTTATATATATATAAATATATTTTAAGAGGTGCTTAGATTACCGAAAATATTACACAGAACCCCCTGGGATTCCTATGTTGCCACCCCCCACATCTCCCACCACGTCCCAGTATTTTTTCATCAATTGTAGGAAATGTACCATAGTCATGTAAGATGTTGTTAGTAGAGAAAAGTATAAGAGAGGGAGGGGATGGGGTTAATAGGCATTCCCTTTATTTTCTATGTGACAATCTATAACCTAAAACTTCTTTGAAAATAAAGTGAAAAAAAAAAAAAGACACTGGGGGAACATGCAGAAGAAATTGTCACTGTACATATAAGGACTCAGATTTTATGGTCATGAAAGACTCAATGCCAAAAAAAGAAAAATTGTAGTTTCTTTTTATTTTGTTATTATTATTTTATATTTTGTATTATATATATAGGCTTTGCTTTTGGGGAGGTTTTTGATTGCAGAAGGTTCACAAGAGTGGCAGGGGAAGATCATTGGTATGGGTTGTCAGTGGTGGATGCACTTGGGGAATTACTTTATGGAATATGAATGTGTTCAAGTGGTCATGGGGTGTTGTCTCAGTGAATGGAGGCTCACACAAAAACCGAAAGAATATTGAATTTCCATCCTTGGAAGACCTGCTACATTCTCTACTAGAGCAGCAAGAATTCCTAGAATACATGGACAGTGCTTAGTGAAGGAAGACAGACCAATACGCTAGGCCCAAGATATTGATGCTTGTACTGAGGAACATCATTCTTGTGAAATTGAAATTTAGCCTAGTATTATACATTGCCTAAGAGTTACCACCTGACAGCCTTCTTGTTGCTCAAATGTGACCTCTCTCTAAGCTAAACTCAGCATATAAACTCACTACCTTCCCCCTTTGTAGGACATGACTCTCCGGGATGAGCCTCCCTGACACCAAACGATTATTATCAAGTGCCAACTAGTGATGTATTTGGGAAAAGACCTAGACTAAAAGGCGGAAATATTAAATACAAAAGAGTTTTTTTGGCTGAGATTTCAAAGTGTGTCAGGAGGTAATTCTAGAGGTTATGCATGTACATGTTTCAGGCAGAACTCACTGAATGCCACAGTAAACAAGGCCTAAAGCAGGAGTGCACCTGAGGGCTCTAGACACATCCAGACAATCCCAGGAATTTTACACCTTGTCAGTGGGGCCTTACCTTGGAATATATGATAACCAATCACCCCAATGTATCGGAGTTAGACTCACTTATAATTTTTCTACACATGGCTATTATGCTTCTTTTATTTAAACATATAATTAGCACTATATCTGTCAAATAGGTGTCCCGGAGACTTAAATCTCCCAGTTGTGCATATGCTGGTTGAGCCCTGAATCTCAGCTGAGTTGCTGCCAACACCTACTCTCCAGTTCATCGTACTGATCCAGCATAACTAACAAAAGGATGATGATGGATTGTGCCCATCCCGGAAAACAGAGAGTACTTACAACTGCAGCAAAAGAGTTCCATCTAACTGCCCCATGAGATCTAAGCCCCCCTTTCAATCAAAAGCAGAGTGGGTATAACTATTTCTAAATCCTCAAGATTGAGGAATGAACAAACACAAGGGTAGAATTCAACTTTGGACCAAATTATACTTATTATTATTATAGTAACTGAAAAAATTGTAACATTGATATAAAGACAGTGGTTACAAGAGGTTCTGAGGGGAAGTGGAGGGAAGAATAAGTATAACACAGGGCAATTTTGGGACACTGGAATTGCTCTGCATGATATTGCAATGATGAATACAGGTCATTATACATTTTGTCAAAGCATGAAAAGAAAGAAAAGAAAAGAACAGTGAAATGTGGGTAGGTACCAGATGAAAGAGTCTTGCAGCATATACTAGGCTCTTAGCTGAAGATTTTAAGGATCCAATGTGAACAAGAGGTAGAATGAGACTTGATGGATTGATGGGGCTTTTATTCAACTTTTCTATCTAGCACAACATGATTGGATTATGGTAATCAGTTATTATGCTTTTCAACATAGGGCAAGATAAGCCCTACAACACTAAATTTTTAAAAATATGTAATCTTTGGCAATTAATAAATAATTTATATGAAAATAAATGACAGTGTTACATTTCAAATAATCAAGAAAAAATCAAAGAACAAACTTTACAGATTAAGCAGATATTGTATTTAGCTGAAAACTAGTTTTAAAATATCAATATTAGATTCATATAAATAGAAACAATGATAAAAAAATAGAGAAAAGATTGAAGAACTTCCTTAAAATTTTAGAACTTTTAAAAAGTGATTCAAATAGCAATATTACAAGGGATTGATTATATATAAAACAAAACCTCATTAGAAGGTTTGAGCAGCACATAAAAAGTTGCAAAAGAAAGACCAGTAAATGTGAAGACAGACCAATAGCAAATATTCAAATCAAAGCAAACAGAAAGAAGAGAAAGGAAATTATGAAGTGCTAGATACTAATGGTAAAAGACCTATGATATGTGTAATATAAAGCCTATAAAGTAAAGAAGGAGAAAATGTTACAGAAGCAATGAATTGATGATGTTTAAGATTTTTCCCAAATTAATTAGAAATCTCTACATAGACCCAGTAAGGTGTGTGAAACAGAAGTTGAAGAAATATTAATAAAAAAAAACATACAATGCATTTTAATATGTCTTTGGATTGTTGAAAAACAAAGATAAAGACAATATCTTATTACCAGGAAATAGAAAGTGAGTATAAAGTGGTGAGCCAATGCTCAATCTGGGCAGAATCTATGATAAGGTATATGTGGGAGATTTAGCAATGAACAGGGGTGATGGTGGTACAGTGATGTGAGTGGGGTCCACAATGCTGGGTGTGAGTGCCAGTGGGGTTGGTGAATGAGTTGGGCTGAATTTTCAAATAGGTGAACTCTGGGACATAGAGGATTGTGGCTGAGAATACAATCGAGGTAGTGTTCTTTTGGCAATTTTGACAGGGTAGGCTGACTGGTTTGAAGAACTTCCTTAAAATTTTAGAACTTTTAAAAAGTGATTCAAATAGCAATATTACAAGGGATTGATTATATATAATCACCTGGGGCATGCCTCTATGGAATATGAATGTGTTCTTGTCATAAAGTGTTATCTCAGTGTTTGGAGACCCACACAATAAACAACAAAATAATAAACTGCCATCCTGGGGAGTACTGATAGGTTCTCTAATAGGGTGGCAGGAATCTCTAGAGTACACAGGCAGTGCCCAATAAAAGAAAACAGACCAATATGCCAAAACATAAATATTAATGTTTGTACTTATGAACAAACATTGAATTTCCATCCTTGGAAGACCTGCTACATTCTCTACTAGAGCAGCAAGAATTCCTAGAATACATGGACAGTGCTTAGTGAAGGAAGACAGACCAATACGCTAGGCCCAAGATATTGTAACATTGAAACTTAGCCTAATAATATCTATTGCCCAAGAGTTACCTTCTGAATATCTCCTTGGTACTCAAATATGACCTCTCTCTCTAAGGTAAACTCAGCAAATAAACTTAGTACCTTTTCCACTGGCATGGGACATGACTCCCAGGGATGAGGGTCCCTGGCACCAAGGGATTATTACCAGAGCCAACCAGTAATGCGTTTGGGAAAATATCTTGAACAAAAGGGAAAAAAATGAACTATATAAGAGTTTTTACAGCTAAGAGAATTCAAAATGTGTTGGTAGTTCATTCCAGAGGTTACACTTATGCATATCTCAGGTGGATCTCATTAACTGTCACAGTTAAAAAAAAAAAAAAAGCTTCAAACAAGGGTGTCCCCAAAGGCTCTAGACATATCTGGCCATTATAAGCAGGGCACATAACCCCATGATATCAGCATCTCATCTGTGGGCCTTACCTTGGAATATATGATAACCTATTTCCCTACTATATCAGAGTTAGGTTCATTTATAATTTCCATCACATGATTTTTCTACCCCTTTTAATTGAACCTATAATTAGCACTATATCCATCAAATATATGTTCTACATGATGTTGCATTGATAGATATAGGCCATTATACATTTTGTCATAAAAAAACAGAAAAAAAAACTTACATAAAATATAAATGAATGCATGAAAAAAAGCATCCCTACAATAGATTCATTTTTGAATGAATATAAGCTTACACAAACTCTTTCATAGGTTACATACTTGGGGACAGTTTGCAACTCATTTTATGAAGCCAGAATAAACTTACTTTCAACACCATTAAGGATATTATAAGTCCACAATTTATATTTGAATCTTTCCCTTGAAAATAAATATGACAATTTAAAAAAACATGTTTGTAAATCAAATACTGTGATGTATGAAAAATAATAATAATACATCATGAACAAACAGGATATATTCCAGGAATGTGAAGGTAATTTATCATTCCAATAAATGAGAAATAAAAAAGCAGCTCCTGGAAGCTGGAAACTTGCCTGCCACTATCAGTTAGGTCTTGCTGTTGATAAATGCTGGACTAGTAGACACATATAGCCCTTTGTGTTCTACTATTAAACATAAACAATTTCACAAGACAAGGCCACTTTTTGACCATGAAGGATCAAGAAAAAAAGAAAAAAAAAAATAAGACTGCTTTACAATCAATTCTGAACTCTTACAAAGCATGAACATTGTACAAATCACAAAAATGGATTGCTTGACAGAAAATAAATTAATGGATAGTATTATCTTATTTTTAAGATTTTTTTTAAAAATCTGAAACTCCTCAGGTTGCTTTTTATACTAGAAATCATTTCTTATAGATTCCATGTCACTTTCAGATCAAAATTCATCATCTGAGATAATACTTTGCATGAAATGAATTTAAAATAAGTGGTGTTCAAATCAGTTTTTCTACTTCTTATTCTTCATGCTGAGTAGTTAACTTACCTCAAGAGCCTCTGAATGGAGTCTGTAAAATGGTGATAGGTCAGTCTTCCTAAAGTTGTATTTAGCACATATCCTGGCATTAAAGAATGTTGAAATTTATAAATAAAATTATTTTTTAAATGAACTAAAAACATTAGAAAACAATACTACATCCATCAATACCAATTCCAAATGAAATTACATTCCCAGCAGCAAAAGAAAATTTCTAGATGATCAAGAAGGAAACGATGTTTAGAATTCTAGCTAACAGGAATCTCAAAATGCAATTTACTCAGATTCTAAAACTAATTTCTCTCTACCATCAGTTTTCCTACTATATTAAAATAGTAAACCTCATCCATTGTACCTAATACATCAAATTAATTTAGCTCATTCTAAAAAGGAAAGCAGGTTTCAAAAAACTTCTGTCTTGTGGATTTAAAATACAGTGTTAAGAGGGGATTGTGGAAAGATGGCATCAGACTAACAGGCAAAACTTAATGCACACAGAAACAGAGAAAAAGCCAAAAGCTGCCTGAGGAATCTGTTCTGTGGGTCAGCAGACCAGGACTGTGCTACACAATTCCCAGAAGGATGAGGGACAGAAAGACAAAGAAGCCAAAACAACAAATGTGAGTTACCAAGCCCCTGTGGCAGCTGGGAGAGCTCTACTCTCCCACCACCAAGATATTAAGCTGGGGTAAAACCCCTGGCTCACTGCAGCTGACTGAGAGGGAAACAGACATCTTCCTCCCTGTCAGCTGTTTAAAGGGAAAAGACAGTGGGAGTCAGGGAGCTTTACTTCAGTGCATTTGGTCAGCAGAGTCTGCTTTGAATCTCCAATCTGAAGATTCAACACATGGAAACAAGAAAGCCAAGACTGAAATACCTCCCTGGAAAAGTGCATGGACAAGGGCCATTTGCTGGCTAGTCTGGAAATATCATGGCCAAAAACTTTTTATGGTATTCTCTCTACCCTAATCCCCAGGAGGAAACCTGTTTCCCATTAGTGAGTCCCTGCCTCTATAGTGAAAACTTAAGCTGGACAATTTTAAAGACTTTAAATAAGTTGAAACAAATATCAAAGAAGAATTGTGAAAAAAAAATAGGCAAGAGAGAGAAATTGGCCATCAGAGTAGATTCACCAACATATTCAGATGCATAGACATCAGCTAAAATTACAAGCTAAACTAGGAAATAGGAAGAGACTGCCCAGACAAAGGAACTAACCAAATATCCTGAAGTCACAGAGGATTTGAGAAAATAGATCAGTAATTTTCACAAAACTCTCCAAAATCACTTCAAAGAATTAAAAGAAAATATGATTTAAAAAATTAAGGGTATTAAAAAGACACTGGGTGAGCATAAAGAAGAATTTGAAAGCATGCAAAGAAAAATAACAGAACTTATGAGAATGAAAAACTTGATGGATGAGATTAAAAGTGCATTAGAGACCTATAAAAACAGATTTATTCAAAGACAGAATTAGTGATTTTGAAGACAAAAGATCTAAATTGAAAAAGACAGGAGAATAGAAAGAGAAGAGAAGGGAAATGTGGAAAAAAATCTCAGGGAATTAAATGACAATGAGAAACGTACAAACATTATCTGTGTCCCAGAAGGACAAGAGAATGGAAAAGGTGCAGAAAGAATATTTGAAGAAACAAAGACTGAAAACTTCCCAACTTTTATGAAAGATATAAATATCTATATCCAAAAAAGATAACACACCACAAACAATAAACCTGAATAGACCCACCTTGAGATACGTACTGTTCAGAATGATAAATATCAGAGATAAAGAGAGGATTCTGAAAGCAGCAAAAGAAAAGTAAAGTATCACATCCAAGGGAAAATCAAGAAAATTAAGTGCCATCTCATCACAAACCATGGAGGAGAGAAGAAAGTGTTATGATGTATTTAAGGTACTGAAAGAGAAAAACATTCAGCCAAGAATTCTGTATCCAGCAAAACTGTCCTTTAAAAATGAGGATGAGTTCAAAGTCTTCACAGACAAACAAATCTGATAGAATATGTTACCAAAAGACTAGATTTACGAGTGATACTAAAGGGAGTGCTGAAGTCTGAAAAAAAAGGCGGGGAGAAAGAGATTTGGAGAAGAGTTTAGAAATGAAGATTATTAGGAAGGTTAAACTAAAGGGTAAAGAGACAGACAATAGAAAGATATGACAACAGAGAGCCAAAGGACAAAATAGATGAAATAAATAATGCCTTTACAGTTATAACATTGAATGTTAATTGCTTGAAATCCCCAATCAAAAGACATAGACTGATATAGAGGGTGAAAAAATATGAGTCACCTACAAGAGACCCACCTCAGAAATAAGGACACAATCAGGTTAAAATGAAAGGTTCGAAAAATAATTTCCATGCAAATAGTAACCAAAAGAAGCTGGAGTAGTGATATTAATATCAGACAAAATAGATTTCAAATGCAAAATTGTTATAAGGCATAAAGAAGGTCATTATATATTAATAAAAGAGGCTATTTACCAAGAAGAAATAATTATATTAAATATTTATGCATCTAATCTGAGTGCCCACAAGATACATGAGGCACCCACTGGCAAAACTGAAGGGAGAAAATATTTCTGTACAATACTATTTGGAGATGTCATTGCACTACTCTCAGTAGTGGATAGAACATCTGGACAGGGGATAAATAAAGAAACAGAAGCCATGGATAATATGATTAATGAAGGAGACCTAACAAAATCTATAGTGTACTGCACCCATATACAGCAGGATATACTTTTTTTTTTCAAAAAGTACTTCTCCAACATGGATGATATGTTGGGTCACAAGACAAGTCTCAATAAATTTAAAAAATTGAAATTTTACAAAACACTTTCTCTGATAAAAATGGAATAAATCTGGAAATCAATAATGGGCCAAGTAGGGAAAATTCATAAGTATATGGAGTTTAAACAACACACACTTAAATAATCAGTGGATCAAAGAAGAAATTGCAGGAGAAAATCCAGCAATTATCTTAAGTCACATGAAAATGAGAACAAAACATAGCAAAACCTATGGGACACTGAAAAACCAGTGTTGAAAAGGAAATGTAGACCTCTCAATGCTAACATTAAAAAAGAAGAAAGGACTAAAACTGAAGATCTAACAGCACATCTGGAGGAACTAGAAAAAGTACAGCAAACTAATTCCAATCTAAGCTGAAGGATCTAACAGCACATCTAGAGGAACTAGAAAAAGTACAGCAAACTAATTCCAATCTAAGCTGAAGGATCTAACAGCACATTTGGAGGAACTAGAAAAAGTACAGCAAACTAATTCCAATCTAAGAAATAATTGTAATTGATTACAGAAAAACAATAGAGAGCATCAACAAAATAAAAAGTTGGTTCATTTAGAAGATCAACAAAATTGACAAACCCTTGGGGAGACTGACAAGAAAAAAGAGAGAAGATGCAAATAAATAAATTCAGAAAAGAGATTGGGGTGATTACCACTGACCCCGCAGAAATACGAGTGATCATAAGAGGACAATATGAACAACAGTATGCCAAGAAACTAGACAATGTAGAGGAGATGGGCAAATTCCTAAAAACACCTACACTGACCCTAGAAGAAATAAAAGATCTCAACAAACCATTTAGAAGTGAAGAGATTGAAACAGTCATCAAAAAACCTCCCAAAGATGAAAACATCACAGCTGAATGATTTAACCAATTATTCAAAGACATTCTAATACCGATGTTGTTCGAGCTCTTCTAAAAAACCGAAGAGGAGAAAATGCTAACAAATTCATTCTATGAATCCAACATTACCCAAATACCAAAACCAGATAACGATACTACAAAAAAAGAAAATTACAGACCAATATCTGTAATGAATATAAATACAAAAATCCTCAACAAAACGTTTGCAAACAGAATCCAAAAGCACATTAAAAGAATTATACACCATGATCAAGTGGGTTTATCCCAGGTATGCAAGGGTGGTTCACACAAGAAAATCAATTAGTGTAATAAAACACATTGATAAATTGAAGAAGAAAAAACACATGATCCTCTTGATTGATCCAGAAAAGACATATGACAAAATACAGCCACTTTCTTGGTAAAAACACTTGAAAAGATAGGAACAGAAGGAAACTTTCTCAATATGGTAAAATGCATAGATGAATAGCCTACAACCAGCATTGTTCTCAAAAGTGAAACTGAAAGAATTCCTGTTATCAGGGATGCTCAACAAGACAGGGATGCCCCCTGTCACCATTGTCATTCAATATTTTACTAAAGATTCTAGCTGGAGCAATTAGGCTGGATAAAGAAATAAAAGGTAAATGAATAGGAAAGGAAGAAGTAAAACTTTCACTATTGCTGATGATATAATCCTATATCTAGAATCTCCTGAAAAATCCACAACAAAGCTACTAGAACTAAGAGAGAAGTTCAACAAAGTGATGATAAATTTACAGATTCAATACAATCCCAATAAAAGTCCCAACAGGCTTTTTTGCAGAGATGGACAAACCAATTATCAAATTTGTTTGGAAAAGCAAGGGGCCCTGAATATCCAAATAGCTCTTAAAAAGAAAAACAAAGTTGCAGAACTCTCACTACTGACTTTAAAGCACATTACTTAGGCACAGTGGTAAAAGTAACATGGTATTGGCATAAACACAGACATATTGCCCAATGGAATCGAATAGAGAACTCAGAAATAGACCCTCACATCTACAGTCTTTTGATAAGACGCTTTTGATAAGGTGGTGAAGCTCTCACAGCTGGGCCAGAAGAGTCTATTCAACAAATGGTGCTGGAAGAACTGTATACCCATATCCAAAAGAAAAAAGAAGATCCATATCTCACAACTTATATAAAAATTAATTCAGAAAGGATCAAAGACCTAAATATAAAAGCAACAACCATAAAACTCCTAGAAGAAAATGTAAGAAAACTTCTTCAAGATCTTATGGTAGGTGGTAGTTTCTTAAACCTTAAAGCCTAAGCATAAGCAACAAAAGAGAAAATAGACAAATGGGAGCTCCTCAAAATTAAACACTTTGTACCCTAAAGGGCTTTTTCAACAGGCTGAAAAGGCAGCTGACTCAAGGGGAGAAAATATTTGTCAATCACATATTTGATTAAGGTTTAATATCCACGATATAAAAAAATCATACAACTCAAAAATAAAAAGACAAACTACCCTATTAAAATATGGGCAAAATACTTGAAAAGGCAATTGTCCAAAGAAGAAATACAACTGGTACAAATGCAAATGGTGAAGAAACTCATGAAATAATGTTCAACATCACTAGCGATAGGGAAATACAAATCAAAACTAAAATGAGATATCATTTCACACTTATTAGACTGGCCTTTATTAAAAAGCCAGAAAACTGCAAATGTTGGAGAGGATGTGGAAAGATAGGAATGCTTATTCCCTTTTGGTAGGAATGTAAAATGGTACAGCCACTTTGGAGAACTGTTTGGCAGTGTCTAAGAAAGTTGAATATAGACTTGCCATGTGACCCAGCAATATCATTACCAAATATATATCCAGAAGAACTGAGAACAGAGACACTAACAGACATCTGGACACTGATGTTCATAGCAGCCTTATTCATCAGAGGCAAAAGTTGGAAACAACACAGGTGTCCATCAACTGATGAATGGATAAACAAATTGTTACATATACACACGATATTATATTATGCAGCGGTAAGAAAAAATGAAGTCGTAAAGCGACAACATGGATGAACCTGGAGGACATTATGTTGAGTGAAGCAAGCCAGACACAAAAGGTCAAATACTGTATGACTGGGCTACTATGCACAAAATATGTTGTGTATACTCATGAATTACTAATTAGAATATAGGTCACCAGAAATTAGAAGGAAGGTAGAGAATGGGAAGCTGAGGGTTAATCGTTGCAGAATTGTTAAAAAAAAGTTGTTTGTAAATATTTGGAAATAAATAGAAATGTTGAAACCATATCATGGTGTTTGTAACTGGCAGAGCTATTATATGTGTATGACAGTGGTTGAAAGGGAAAGTCTAAGGTCATTCATATTACTAGAAGGAAAGCTAAAAACAGTAACATAGGACTGTACAATGTAGTAAAACCTCATGTAAAACACAAATATGGGTGATATTGCATATTTTAGACTGTTTTTACAAAATATAAATACAAATATATTAAAGAGAATGAAAAAGAATAGCAGCTATGTATGACAAGGGAAGCACAGAGATTGAGAAGTGATGAGTTTTGTTTGTTTGTTTCTTGTTTATTACTATAATTGGAATAATGAAAGTTCTCTAAAAATTATTGAAGTGATGATTGCACAGATATGTGATTATACCAAATATCATTATTGTACACTTTGGATGGATTTATCCTTTATTAATATGTATCAAAATTGATTTTATTTAAAAAAATTACAGTGTGAAAGCCTGAATTTAATCATAGTTATGAAAGTTCATCTTACCAATATTCCAAAAGCTCAAGAAATTCTATGTGCTAGTGATTGATAAGCAGACAAAATTCCTTTGTAGCAGAATACCTTGGATAAAAGATGTGCAAAAGAAGACTAAACAGATTTAAGTAATCATCCAGAGTAAAAGAGTAAGAGGATTCAAAAATGATCATCTGTAGTGAAGATAAGCCCCAAAGAAATCTTTACAGAGAAGATGAATTTGACAGCAATTAACATAGTCAACTAAGTTGTTAACAAGGTCCCTTGCTATAACTCTATTGAATGGAGTATAAGGAAGTCTGTGACATGTATTATATAAATAGACAATTTGTCATATTTATTTACTTTAAGGAGAAAAGTCATATTAAATAAATAATTAGATGTTTGTTATTTTAATATTCAATTTGCTAAAAGCTCCAAGTAACATTGTAATTTTAAAAACCTTGTTATATTAGAAGGAGCTACAATTATCTGTCATCTAGAATTGCATATCATGAAAAAAATCTCTGTAATGCTTCAAAACTCAAAAGTAAATTTTTCCTTTAAAGACACTTTATGATGTATTTTAATATCTTTAAATAAAATTATGTTTTTTTGTTTCTCGTCCTGTATGGCAGAATGCTTTAGTTCATGTCCCCCTGCTTAAGATGTTGTTTTACCTCTTCTTGCTAAGGATGATGAGAAATTTATTTAAAATTTTACATAGATTCTCCAGCCTTAATACAGCCATACTAATACTTGTGTCTTACCAAATTATCAAGAAAGCCCTGGTCATGAGGTACCATTTGAAACTCCAGGCTCAAAAGAAGCCCAACATAACAGAAAGACCTCCCCATTGATTTGAAAGCTGGTAGGTGAAGGTAGAAAGGCAACCAATTGGTACAGCAGATAGCTGAGATGCTTCCTTAATATGGGAATGGGGAGGAGAAAAAGCCTTAAAAAGGCCTACTATGGGGCCCCACGCATGTGGCTCACCCTGTAGCATGGTCTGCACCCATGTCTTGGGTATGTACTTTTCCTTTTCCTCATTTCTTAGTAAACTCTTTTTACTTGTCTCTAAAAAAAAGAATAATATGAAGAATAATTAAATGAAAAACTGTTGTTCTCTTGATATTATATTTTGAATCATTATTATTTTAGTGCTAGAATAAGAACTCTTAAGTACAGGTACTTCAAATGATTTATCTCTATGTGCCCATTTACTGATTCCGATATGACTTGGACAGCAGAACAGATAATATAAAAGAGGAAAGCATCTGGAATTAGATCAAACTGTAAGTAAAAAAAAAAAATGTCTATTATTATGATGACATCCTGTGCTATTTTTTATATAGTAAAGTATTCAAGAGACACTAACACAGTTGTAGTATATTTTTAAAGTATAGATTAATCTACAAAATACCATTCTGGATTAAAAACCCCAGGCCAAACAAAAGTACACTTTAGGTTTCCATTTTTATTCTATAATTGAAAAGAAGAGAGACTTTTAAAATAATGGACACAAATAAAACTGCACTTTTAAGCACTTATCCTCTTAAAGCTTGCAAAATATATTATCATTCACAGGAAGAGGAAAGGTTCATTGTAAACTGAAAGTGAGTCACTCACATAACCCTCACTTCACTGTTATGAGCTTGGAGATATAAAACAATATCCATTTTTTTTCCAAAGATTATGTGGTAACCAGACAATACTGTACAATCTTTACATAACCAATAAGAGGGAAAATAGGTACTATTGAAACAGACTAAATCAGAGAATATGCTGGAATTCTAATTATTTTCAGTGGAAAGCAATTTTGTTTTCCACTATTATTTTTATCAATATGTTTGAAATATATTTTGTGAGCAATAAGTACAAGAAAAATAAAGCAGAGTGATTGCATATTTTTTGCTATTTTCCCCTAAGATTAAGATGTTTGTGAATTTTATATATAAAAGTTTGAATGATTAATCAAAAATTTAATATTTCAATTAAACAAACATAGAAAAAGCTGTGGCAAGCTTTCTTTGCTGTAGTTGTGTTATTCATTTGCTTTACCTGACAGTTGCACCTTCACATTCTTTGAAAGCTTTAAGTTCTCTCTTGCGACCTGAAAGAAAACAAAAAATTGCCAACTCAGTAAAATTTCAGAGTGCATGCAAGGTCATCAGTTACTGTCTAGTGTCTAAGCTGATAATAAGTGGTTCAAAGTTTTTTTTTAAGCTATTCTGCCTGGTTAATAATTAGTATGTCAAAAATGTGGATTAAAAATTCTAATGCAATTATTACTAAACTTCTTGGGGTTATAAGAATTTGATGAAATAGTCATTAAAAACCCATTGTTCTTACAATAATAAATATTTTTTAATTCATAATAAATAAATTTAATATTATGAATAAATACTAGAAATAAATACTTCTTACAATAGACTTAATGAGATAGACAACAAAGCAGTAAGCCTGAGAATCCATATTTTAAATGTAATTTTCAGCATGATGGGATTGTATTAGAAATGCAAAGTTTAAGGCTAAACACAGATCAGTTAAATCAGTATCTACATTTTAACAAGATACCTAGGTAAACCATATGCACATTAAAGTTTGAGGAGTACTTCTCTATCACATCCCTTCACTAATACTAGATGAGTGAAACCTTTTTATTATATCCACACCCACGATGCCTTCCTTATTTCCCTTTTATATAAAATAACATCATAGTATATATCCAGTTCCATCTTAGTATATAAATCAGGAAACAAAGCCCCATGCTAGTGAATTATCAAATTAAATGAGTTTCAGAGTTCTGGGAAGATGACTTCAGAATAGGCAATCAAGTCTCAACTTTTCACAAAAGCAACAGAGAAAGGGCCAAAAGCTGTCTGAGGGACCTGCTTTGGGGGACAGCAGACCAGTATAGTGCTGCACAACCCCCAGGAAGGCAAAAGGCAGACAGACAAATAACCCAAAACAGCAAATGTGAGTTCCTAACCTACTGCAGCTTCTGGAAAGAGTACCCATCTCTCACTGTCAAGACATGAAGCCTAGATAAAAGCCCTAGCTCACTGCTCTAACTGAGACGGAAACAGGTTTCTTCCTCCCTGTCAGCTGATAAAAGAGAAGAGGGAGGGTGCATTGTGAGGAAGAAGGTGTTTTTTCATTTCAGTGAATTCAGCCAGCAGAGTCCCCTTTGAATTTTGACTTTGTCCAGGGCAGAAACACAGGAAAGCAAAGGTTGAAAGAAACATCTCCATGGAAACATTCACCTACTAGTGTTATCTGTTGGCAAGCCAGGAAACTGCAAGAGGGAAAAATGGTTTCAGGTTTTCTTTAGCCCCAACTCCTGGGAGAAAATCTGTTCTCATTAGTGAGTCCCTGTGCCAATTTTTATAACTTAAGGTCAACAATAAAGACTCAGAATGAGTTGAACTAAAAATCAAAGATCTGTGAAAAAAAACACAGTAAGTAAGAGAGAGAAATTAACCATCAGAGTAAATTCATGAACATATTCAGATGCTCAGACATCTGCAAAAAATTATAAGCCATACTAGAAAACAAGAAGAGAACACCCAGCCAAAAAATCAAATGAAATATCATGATGAGATACAGGATTTAAGACAACAGATCAATGATAATCAAACAAATCTAAATAATTCTAAAATTAAAAGAAAATATGACTAAAGCTATAAATGACATTAAGAAGATACTGGGAGAACATAAAGAACAATTTGAAAGACTGCAAAGAAAAGTAACAGGGTTTATGTGAATGAAAGACATAAGAAAAGAGATTAAAAATACATCAGAGGCACATAACAGCAGATATGATTTGCATTAAGACAGAATTAGTGATTTCAGGGACAGTACATCTGAACTGGGAAAGATAGGAGAACGGTGTCTCAGAGAATTGAATGACAACTCGAAGCACACAAACATACACATCATTGGTGTCCCAAAAGGAGAAGAAAATGGAAAAGAAGAAGAAAGAATATTTGAGAAAAAAATGACTGAAAACTTCCCAACCCTTAAGAAAGACATAAATATCAAAAACCAAGGAGGACAATGCACCCTAAACAAAATAATTCAGAATAGACCTACTCTGAGACATCCACTATTCAGAATGACAAATATCAGAGATAAAGAGAGGATTCTGAAAGTATTAAAAGAAAAAGGAAGGCATCACATACAAGAAATCTCAGTAATACTAAGTATGAATCTCTCATCAGAGTTTATTGAGATGAGGAGAAAGTGGTATGATGTATTTAAGGTACTGAAACACACAAAAAAATGTCAGCCGAGAATTCTGTATCCAGAATTCACACTGTAAAATCAGAGTGAATTTAAAGACTTCACAGATAGAAAGAAAGAAAGAAAGAAAGAAAGAAAGAAAGAAAGAAAGAAAGAAAGAAAGAAAGAAAGAAAGAAAG